>CM031243.1:666442320-666646950 GCA_018340775.1 Taxus wallichiana var. yunnanensis
TTTAAAACAGAAATGAGGAAAATAACAAGTGATTTACACTAAAAAACTTGAAAAATGACTTTGAAGAACTCAAAGGACCTCCATTAATGGAGGATGGACATAAGAGTCCCATCGGGCGTGCCAAATGTGTTCAAAGAAAATTTGTAGAAAGCCATGGATTTGGGGTAAGAATTCCTAAAGAATCCCCAAAGGCTTCAAGCAACAAATCAATGGACCATCCGATAAGAAATGAGCAAGATTTTCTAACTAGCATACATTATGAAGTAAATACTCAAACTTAAGCTAATTAAAACTATCTCTATTCTTTGAAAGCTTAAAATAATGAACCTAGTAAGTCCTAAGCAATCATTTTTAGTGATTAAGAGAAAGATATCTCCCCATTATAGGATTTTGAGCCAATGGTTCTTCTCTTTTACCCTCTAAATTGGATTAGCAATACAAAAAATGAAGTAAATAGCTCAATATCTAAACTTAGAAATGAAATCTAGAACCTAGATGCAAAATACTATAACCTATGCTTAGGAAGAAGGAAGGAATTCTTGAAAATGAGAGAGGGGGTCTAGCCCTATACATAGTTTTCTATTTGGGAAAAAGGAAACTTGAGTGCATGTGGACAAACACTAAATTCCAAAAAACACTTTTAGCAAGGCAAAGCTTATTTTGACTAGGTTTAGGGAGTGACAAACCATGTTTAAGCTTAGTTGAACATGCTTAGGAGGTGATTAGGGTTTGGAGAGAGTTTTGAAGGGTCAGATCAATCCAACGAAATGGATTGAGAGGCCAGGAAGGTGGTAGAAGTGGACTAGAAGAAAGTAAGAAGCTAATGTAGTTAGAACGAAGCTATTATAGCTTTTTAAAATGGTTTACAAGAGGAAAAACGACAAAAGGGATGTCGTAGGAAGAGAGTTAGATAGGTCGAACCAGCGGTGTATCGTCGGTTTGCAGGGAGAAGCGCAACTAGTGCAATATTAGTCGTAATAGTGCATTAGCCAAACTACAGGTGTCTACACATTCCTTACTACACTTGTTTACAACAAATAGTTTCCTTAAACTACGTAACCAAGAATGGCATGTGGTCCATATGTGACTTACCAAAGTAAGAATAGGATTGGCTAAGTTCCCTTCAAGATTTTTCCCATCTCTGAAATTATTCTCCCTCAATCCCTTCCTCATCTCCCTTTTCATCATGCAGGTGTTTCAACTTTAATTTCTTCATGAACGCCTAACCTATCGGTGTCTCCATTGCAATGCTAAGGTGTAATTTCTACTAGAAGTGTTATTCATTTTCCTAAATTTAAATTTATTCCTAATGTCTTATTACATTTCATACACATATAATTCATGCACCATATCATATGCATCGTGCCTATAAATAATATTTTGTTCAAACAAATGATAATATCTTACGCCAATTTTTGAGATGTTTTGATTCCTCCCTAGATTTCATGCAAACTCGTGTGACATATTGACTAACATAAGAAGATGTTGTTGAAACAAAAGAAACCAATCAAAAGAAAAAGAGAGTCAAAGTTAGAGAGAGACAAAATAAAAAGAAGAAATGACGGAATAAAGTAAATTAATAAGGAAGCATGAAGAATAAGAAACTTATATATTTAAAATAATATAAATATGTGATGTTTTGATTCCTCCCTAAATTTCATGCAAATTCATGTGGCATTTGGACTAAGATAAGAAGATGTTGGTGAAACAAAATAAATCAATTAAAATAAAAGAGAGGCAAAGTTAGAGAGAATAGACAAAATAAAAAGAAGTCGAAATAACGGAATAAAATAAAGGTATAAATTAACAAGGAAGCATGAAGAATTAAAAACTTATATATTTAAAATAATATAAATATATATTATACATTAAAGTAGATGTAAAGTTAGTTTCTAATATTTTATTGATAATTTGAAAGTAGCATTATTTTATATATTTTGAAGAATAAAATTTAAAAGTTACTAGTGAGATAGAAATTGTTGTGAGGGGTATAAGATTTTGTTAAATTTAAACTTTGATACCAAGGTAGTCTTCAAAATATTTGAGATTTTTTCTAATTGAATTTATTTACTTAAAACAATTAAGGTCCACATAGTACTTTCTTTGGCTTAGTGGTAAGGATTAAAAACATCCATTCATTGTGCCACAAAAATAAAAATAAAATAGTATCAAATCAAATCAAATAAAAAAATAGTTGGCAGAAATTGTCAGGGAGTGGGTGGAAGTAGTGACCAACTCCACGTGAAGGCACGTGGTCTTCTTGAAAAATAAGCATGGCCTCCTGAAAACCTACAGACATGTCTCTTCCATGCATAATAATGCTTGCACTTTGTTTGAGACCCACAGGCCTTAACCACGCAGAAGCCATGTTAACATTGTATTTTAGTAGACTTTGGATTGTTGCAGTATTTGACTGAATGAAAGAACGAGGCAGCATCTCATGGAATACATCTTGTTTGTTGTGCTCAGAAGACATGGGCTCCTTCACGGGACAGTCACACTGTCACACCAATGCAACAAACAAGTCTCCAACCCGATTAATGTGCTTTTTCCCGCGTACTCCCATCCCGTGTCAAAACGCTAGCTCCATAACAAGGTATGGACGTCCAACAAGCATAAGATAGAGGAATTTTAGCATATTTTGTAGTTACAAATGCTCTGTAGACATGTATGCATACGTGGGAGCATTCACAAGGGAGGTGAAATGTTGAACATTGATAGCAGGATATGTACAAAATGGATTTGTTGAAAAGGCCTAGAAACTTTCAAGCAAATTCTATTGGCAGGTGTAAACCCAGCCTCCTCTCCCTTAGCCTACGTTTCCCAGCCCCTTTTCCAAACAAATAGTGTTTTTGAAATCACCTCACCAAATCTCACAAGAAAATGCCGATTAGAAGTGTTACATGTGCTCTCTGTAACATCTTTGTGCATACCTTCTGCATATTCACCCAAATACCTATGGTAATAAAATAAAATAAAACTAGTTGTTGTTATTTGCAATGGAGGGTTATGTATTTGTTTGTTGTCCACGCATTTGGGTTATTATGATTATATGTCTCAAGCTCTTACTACCCCCCGCCATTATTCAACTTGTTGCTCGATTTTTGTTTGGTGGGTTTCAGATCTGAAGCTAAATGCCTTGTTTGGTGGCTCACCCATTCATTGCTCGGTGGCTTGCAATAGTAGACCAACTCGTGGTGTTGATGTTTGGCATTGGAGAGTTTCCTTTTCATGGCTTATCCTATGGCTTTTCCAACTTAGCGGTATGGTTTATTTTCTAGCTCGGTTTTGGGCTCAAAACGGTTTCGTTGCATTGACTAGCCATATTGGGATCTAGCTCGGTGTTCTGCTCACTTGAGCTCATTTGTTTGAGCTTAGTTACCATATTTATTATGCAATCTGATCTATCTTTCATAATTCTCGTACTTTAGTTTTTCATTTGCAACAAAATATAATTTTAAAACCTTAGGATTATCATACCTTTAATTTTTTTATATTAACTTGTTTGCAAAAAATAAAATGTCATATCCTAACTCACGCAATCAAAATAACCCTTTGTAGTCAACCATGAACTTAAACCCTCATTTTAAGGTGATTTATCAAACTTCCTAACCAAACTAGATTACTACAGTACCCATTTTTATTGACAAGTTGAAGTTGACTTCTTGGTAAATATGTTGACCATTTCCTTGTTTAAATAGATAAATTGTGATTTTGGAGACTCGCAAAGCCACCTTCGTAACTCTGGAAAGGGGATGTTAAGATTCCTTCGTGTACCTTGTTTTGGGAGGACTCACTTTAATCTTTGGATCGACCCCGAATGATCATTTGTGATCTTTTTGACGCCCTTTTAGGAGCCTTGTTACACCATTTTATAGTTGTAGGAAGATGCTAAAATTGAAAAGTTGGCTTTCATTTTTAACCGCCATTTGAACCCTGAGAAACAAAATGCTTATCCGCCTTCACAACCCTATAGTATTTTTACTAGAAAATTTCTTAGAACCTTTGGCTCAAGAAAATCACACTCCTGGTTAGTTTGGAAAAGAGGTTTTGTAGGCCTCTGGTCACATATTTGACTAGGTCAAAACTGGACCAATTATGACCGGTGGCTCCAAAAAACCATCGCCATTTGAATCCCATTTACCAGTTCTCAGTCCCATTGACTCGAAAAATTCTCCATATATAAGGAACTTGTAGGAAATTTCTTGTTACATGTTCATCCATCGAACGGTAGTTTTGGACGTGGTTTTTGATCCCTCGAGCTAACTTTTGATCATTTGCAACTAGGTCAATTACAACCGATGGCCTTGGAAAACTAGCCGCCAATCATAAATTATTCGCCAGTTCTGAATTCCGTGAGTTCCTGTGAATTCTTAGTGTATAGGAGGACACGTAGAAATTTACTCATGGTGTGTTTTCTCATCGAAGAAAACATTTGAAAGTGGTTTCTTAACCTCCGAGCCTAAGATCAATGTCTTCGCAAACTAGTAGAAAACGTAAAAAAAAATTTGTAGGACCCCCGTCAGGTTACCAAAGCACCGTGAAACTTGTTGACACTTGTAAATAATTGTTTGAAACTCTATCATGTGACGTGTTTTGTGAAATTGAACTTTTGGCAAAATAGTGTTTCTCTCTCTTCCCTATTTCTTTCTCTCTCATTTGTTAAGAAATGAAGAAATGAAAATGAAATAAACATGTGTCTCTAACCCTCTCCTTTCGAATGGAAATTATTATTATTATTATGTAAATGGAAACTAAAAAATGTTAATTATGCTAGATCTAGGTGTATTCCATGTCAACGATTTATCAGTGATTTCATGCTCACATGGTTTTGCAGGATGCAAGAAAGATGGTGAAAAGGTGTGGTGTAATTCATTATTTATTATTGTAATTTATATATTTTATTGGAAAATGTATATATGTTTAATGTAATTGCAATGTAACAAAAAAGTTTGTATTTGAAATTTGGTAATATGCATGAGATGCTAGTTTTAGGAATGCCTTGGGAAATGTGCATTTAATCATAGGTGCCATTTTGATACAGATTTCTGTATGTTAAAAAAAAAAAAGGGGTTGGATATGTATGTTAATTGAAATCAAATTTATTATTTTATAGTGCATTCTCGTTGTGAAATTTATGATGAATCTCTAGAGTGTTCTGTTATTTAAATAAAAAATATAGAAAAGAAACATTAAATATAATAGTCACCCTTAGCTTAAAAATAGTGCATATCTACCCTTATCGCATGACCTTCTTAGCAAAGAAGAAATTTAAACTGTAAAATAAACTTAAACTTTTGCACTCGATGGAACCTTCTAGTTTAAGTAAATAAGAGCCCAATTTTGAGTTGTTTTCATAGCTGGTATGTTTAGTGGCATCATCGTGAACCCAAAGATTAGGAATGACATGGTCAAAATTTATCTAGGAGTATGTGGTACCCTTCCAGTATTGATTATTGTGTGTGGTAAGGAGAATGTGTCCGCTTAAGGTCCAACTTACGTGTTAGGTGGAAAACATTGCTAACTACTCTTGAAAGTCACCTTTAGAAGTTGGGATTATGAATGAAGTTAATATTTAACACTTATTGTACTCTCCCTCTAATTTTAGCCACATTAGTTTGCAAAACACTATCTTCCTAAGAGATAATTAATCCCCACAACTAAATTTGTTGGTACTACACCTAATAAATGTATTCAATAGATCATTTCTATAACTTAATAGTAATTGTTCAAAACAACGACTATGTGGTGTAACCTTACCATATATGGAGTATGTAGAACTAACACCTCCTTAGTATCCTAGTGGACTACCAAGTTTTTTGATGTTAGATCTAGAAATTAACTTCATGAATGAATGAATTCCTTGTGGGATCAAGACAACATAAATGGAGCTAGTGAAATAGTTGTGCTATGACTTAAACTCTTGTTAATGATCTCTTTAGTTCCTCATAGATAAATGTGTTACCTTGGTTACTAACAACATAACACCTTGGTCTTTCATGAAGGTTGTTTAGCATAAATATGTCCTCTCACCTTAAATTCATATATAGTTGGGGCGTAGATCCTTAGGTGCAATTGGAATTAAACCAAACCTTTGCTGATTAAGGGGTTAACATGCGGGTGGGAATTGTACATAACTCTTAGAAAATGCAATTGTATTTAAAATATGTTGACTTAAGAGAAGTGTTGAAACTAGAAATTTGGTCTCGTAACCCATGTGCCTAGTTGACCTTTGAACCCTAGTGAGAGGCCTAAAACCAAACAAAGGAACTAGGTGACACTCTTATGATTGATCTCATGGTGGGATTCAAGTGACACAAGTGGATTTCTTAGTTGCAGCATGCGTTTAACACTATTGTGTATAAGAGAAAAGAAATGGGATGTCTCGTGCTAGGTTACACTCATTGTAGTAACAAATCCATTAGTGAAAAGTATGTGTTATTTTGTTTACAATTTTATAAAACAATGCTAATAGTGAGACCATAGTGTGATGTAAGAGTAAAGCATATAAGATTAAAATGATATTTGAGGTTAGGAATAATGTCACTCTTGGAGTCCTTATAACTCAATTAAACATTTCCATGTGATAGAAAGAATATGAATTTCCTTGGTGAGATCAAACTTCGAGAAAAAAAATATATATATAATCTAAATAAAATTTCTTGATGTGGAAATGTTGAATGGATTCAACAAGTTATTGAACTATATTAACTATGGTAGTGAAATAAATATACCATGATCGAAGAATGTTTATGGGAAAAAGGTATCTTGAATCTAAATCTCCCTTAAATCCTAAGATTTCTTCCTTGACATCACGTTAGATTCACTTATGTAGTAAGGGTAAAATTTAAACATTGAATGAATGTTTGAGAAGCATAAGCTTAACATAAGAATGAGAGAATTAGGAACTTTGTATGCAATTTAAAATATGGAAAATAATTATGTAAGTTATGGAGATTTTCGTAAGGGATAAAGAACCAACTTAAATGGTCGAACTATAAGTTGAATGTGAAAATAATTTAAGAATCTGTAGGTGAAAAAAAAGGAGATAAGATAACATTATCCTTGCATAATAATGTTCTTGGAATGTTAATCGTAACTAAGTTGTAATCATGGTAATGATGTGTTGTGGGTTTTCCCATCCTTGGGTCCCTTTCTTGTGGTTAGAACATTTCTAGCATTCATTCATTGGGAAAGTGGGGCATCGATATGTATATGGTGTTGTCATGTGTCTATGTGAGTCGATGAGTTATGTAAGCGTCTTATGCATTGTTGAGTTTCTCTACTTGGAGCCCTTATGGTGTTGTGTAGTGAGAAATGTAAGTCAAAAAAATTATTCTAATGTATTTTTTACTTTGTTGTATTTGTGTGTGTAAAATGTGGGCATTACATTTGGTATCAGAGCGGAGGTTCATGCTCTCAAACCTCTAGGACATATTGGAGTTGTGATGGTTTTGAATGGTGGTGGTGGAGATTGGAAGAGTAATGTGATATATGTTTTATGTGACCATTGTTGTAATTGTGATATTATGAACACACATGTGGTGCATGTCACTTAGTGCATATTTTGTTATCATGTTGATGTGCTTGTGATGAGAGTATTCTCTCTCCTTTTTGTGGATTCAATGAGGAGTCTACGTGTGATGTGCTTCCTTTGTATGTGTGAGAAGAATGTTTTTATGGATGGCGTGTGTTAGAGCATATTATCATTTTGTGATATGTAGTTGTGTTGATGCGTGTATGAAAAAGATTGGTGTATGGTGGATTTTATTATATCGTAATGTCGCCACCATGTAGTGATGAATTGTGTGTCACCATGTTACCTTGCAATTGATTCTATGTTGTAATGTTATTCATTGTTTTCATCGTGCGTATAATTTGTGTAATATGAGATGACTCATGTAGTGAATTAGGGGCATATGGGGATTGTATGACCCTATTGTATAGTGATTGCACCTTGGATATAGTATGTGGTAATGTGATGTATTGCAACCTGTGAAAGTAATGATTGTGTTATACCTTGTACATATACCATGCGTAAGATGTTATGGTTAATGTGTTTGTGAATCACCATTGTGTTAGTGATGTAGTTATGTGTTATGTTGTAAACCTTACACTAACCGACCCTAAGGGAAATCGGTAAAATGTGTATGTTTGGACTGAGGAAATGTGTACCATTAGCCAGTAACTTGAGCCGAGTATGAGATACGAAGTGGAGTCTTACATAGATTGAAACTCCACTTTTGTTCATTTTGTATGTATGACACTTACTCAATAGGTGTCTTGTATATTGTGTTTCAGACACCTTAGGCTCAATAGATGATGACATGTACTCTTTTATATCTCCCTATATGGTTATCATGTGGATTTAACCTAAGTGTAGTTATGACTATGTTGAACCTTGTGGTAGTGGGAGATGATTCAGATAGAGATGATGAAAATCATATTATTTGATATGATATTTTACGAGCCGAGGTTTAATGTCCGAGTTCCAAAAACTCGTTGAGTAACCCTTTGGTGTTTTTATAAGGCCACATAGTTATCGTGATGTGTGATTTCTATATACGTATTTTATTTAGAAATTGAACATTTTATCTTTTCTTGCAAGAACCATCAGTTTCTTGATTGACGTGTTCTTATATTTTTGGCATTTATTTAGTTGTTGCACTAACATGCAGATTTTACACTAACTATGGATATTTGGCCATTTTATTTACTTAGTTTTAAATTTTTTTTTTTCATGTTTAAAATTTTATAGCCTATCCCAAGGCTTGGGATTTTTCCACTTGGTGTTTGAAATGGATTGTTATGCTAGTTTTAATGTTGTAATGTGTTGGAATAGGGTCATGGGATTCACCATGGAGTGGTTGAAACTATGGACCCACTTCTTTATATGGGGGTACGCCCCAATGATTTATAGATAACTAGAGGGTTTTTGAACCACAAGTTATTATGTCACTTGGGTTAGGGGTGTCTGGACTCTATGTGCCTAAGGCCATAGGGTGACCGACCTCTTTGAGGGAGGCATAAGAGACTTGAGGAGGCATAAGAGAATTGAGGGAGACATAAGAGACATGAGGGAGGAATAAGAGACTTGCGGGAGGCATAAGAGACTTGAGGAAAACATAAGACACTTGTGTGTGTGTGATTAGTACACTTAGAGGTTCTTGTTTTTTTGTGACGCTTTGGGCATATGTGATTGTATTGTAATGCTTTGGGAGGTATAGGGAGTTGTTTTGTGATGCTTTGGGAGGTATAGTTGTTTTGTTGTTTTGTGATGCTTTGGGGTAGGTGATATGGAGGTATATGGATTTTTTGTGATTTTTTTGAGGTATATGGTGTTGGTATTATGAGTATGTGCACTCTTGTGAGTCTTTTTGGACATGATTATGATAGAGGTTTGACATTTCCCTTAGTTTGCATGTACTATTAAATGTTTTCTTGCATTGTGTCGGTTGAGTCATGGTTTTTGGGTCATATCATACTAGTTATATATGTATCAGTGTCATGATTTACTATTTGTTAGTCACTTGTGTGTGTTGATCTATGCCATTGAAATTGTTGGAAATTATTGGTTATGTGGACTACTTGTTTGTCTTTCCATGGTGGAATTAAAGGTCTTGTAATGTGATACATTCATGGAAGTATGTAGAAAGATGTCTCATGGTTCATTTTTGTTGTGTTAAATTTTGTGTTACATGCTTGAGGCCAATTACTGTTGGGCACCCACGAACATAAGATAGTTAAAAATTATAAACAATGAATATTAAGATCTTGAGATAAGAAATATGGTAAAGGAAGACTAACTAAGTAGTAAAGTAAAATGTAACTAGAACTTCCAATCTTCATAGAACATTAAAATTTAAGATATTGACAAAATTAGTTTTCTTCCTTGTGGTCGCATTGTACCGAATATTTGTCTTTTAAAACAACATGTGTCAATTTGGAATTTCTTACATATGTATCCTTCATGTCCTTCAATTTGTTGTTCTCACATCGAGTATGATGATATTATAAGGGGGGAAATGTAGTGCCTAAATAAAAAATTAGAAATTAAATAAGTAAACACTAGCGAGTGTATGAATGGTAGTCTCTGTCAATATGGCGTGGGAAAGTGGTTGAGTTAGCGGGTTTGGTGGAGGCATGTAGAAGTGTGCTGGAAAGCACATGGGATTTCTCCCAGCCTATCGACCTGTCATTTCCTTGCACAAAAATAAAAAAACTTTATTTGAGATCCAGAGGTGAAAAACATGCTAGAACCATGGTCAACATTGTAATTTAGCAATATTTGATTGTTGCAATTTGACTAAATGAAGATATGTATGCATCTTTGGAATAGCATATGTTTGATTTGCTTAAAGACATGAACTATTCAAACATTCAATGCACATATGAAAGAAATGTGGTGGCATGGACTGCAATGATAGCAAGATTTGTACAAAATGGGTTTGTTGAAAAGGCTTAGAAATGTTCAAGCAAAGGCAGTCGAACAAGTGTAATCCAGAGTCCAAAAAAAAAAAAAATTTTGACAACACCCTCCTAGCATGTGTCAAAATGTGAGCTCTTGTTTAAAGTATTTTTGTACCATTTCTTCGACCATGGATGCCACTATGGATATCTATTTTATATTTATTATTATTTTTTCTCTTGGTTCATATATGCTTTTGGTTCCATGGATATGATCTATGCACTTGCAATTTGGGATGATTTTGTGTTTATTTCTTTTTGACCTTTCTCGTACCAAATTTTGGTTTTGAAGCAATGTTTTAGAAGTGTTTTGTGTTTTGTAACATTGTGCATTTAATGCATATTCAGTTTGGTTCCAAGTATTTTGAGTTCTGTACCTTGATTTCCCAAGGCTTGGCTATGTTGCATAGTGTATGGGGTTATTAAATTTATTATTTGGGGTTTACATTTCTTATTGACCATATAGATTTTGGGCATTTCTTAATAGCTCAGATCTAATAATTGGGGTTTTGATTCCTTCATTTGGCCTACTCCTATAGAAGCTCGGTCATGCTTGTTTTGGAATTCCATGTATTCATTTGGGTGCTCATTGTTTGATTGTGCTAATGGTTTTGGAAGGGGTGAGTTTCTCACAAAAGATAATTGTAACCAGTTTTCCTCCCGGTTGTCCTGTTATGTTTGTTTTTTTGATTCAACTCAAATATGCTTGAGGGTTTTCTCATTGATCATCCCAACACTTAGAAAAATATGATCGAGATAAACTTGGCATATAACTTGGCAAACTAATGGCATGCTTGAGCTCATTGATTGAGATTCAGATTACCATATCACTTATTAGCCATGCATTCACCTTTATGGCTCACCATTTCATAATCTCGAGCCCACCTCAATTATTAACTAATATCAAGAAAAGGCAAAATGGTGGAGTTGTGGATGCTCAAACTATTTGATGAAATGTTAAAAGAGAGTTGAGAGCCTTGTGTAGTGCGAGTGAAACTTCCTGGATTACCTCATAGCCACTTTGCTCATCATTTCCCAAGGCATGCTTCATCTCTCCTTATCTTTCATAATTCTCATACTTTAGTTTTTTTCATTTGCAACAAAATATAATTTTTAAAACCTTAGGATTATCATACATTTAATTATTTTATATTAACTTGTTTGCAAAACAATTAAATTTCATATCATAACTCACGCAAAAAAATAACCCTTTGTAGTCAACCATGAACTTAAACCCTCATTTTGAGGTGATTTATCAAACTTCCTGACCAAACTAGATTACTACAGTACCCATTTTTATTTACAAGTTGAAGTTGAGTTCCCGGTAAATATGTTGACCATTTCCTTTATTTAAATAGATAAATGGTGATTTTCGAGACTCACAAAGCAACCTTCGTAACTCCGGAAAGGGGATGTTAAGCTTCCTTTATGTACCTTGTTATGTGAGGAGTCACTTCAATCTTTGATTGACCTCGAATGATCATTTGTGATATTTTTACGCCCTTCTAGGAGCCCTGTTACACCATTTTGTAGTTGTAAGAAGCTGCTAAAACTAAAAATGCTTATCCGCCATTTGAACCCAGAGTAACAAAATGCTTATCCACCTTTGCAACCCTCTATTATTTTTACTAGAAAATTACTTGGAACTTCATCTCGGGAAAATCACACTGCTGGTTTATTTTGGAAAGAGGTTTTGTAGGCCTCGGTCATAGTTTGACTAGGTCAAAACTAGACAAATTACGACCGGTGGCTCAAGAAAACCATCGCCATTTTGAATCCCGTTTACAATTCTCTCTCTATCCCATGACTCTGTAAATTATACATATATAGGGGAACTTGTATGAAATTTCTTTGTGTGTTCATCCATCGAACAAAGTTTTGGACGTGGTTTTCTGAGCCCTCGAGCTAAATTTTGATCATTTGAAACTAGGTCAATTATGACCGATGGCCTTGGAAAACTAGCCACCAATCGTAAACTATTCACTAGTTCTAAATTCCATCAGTTCTTGTGAATTCTTAGTGTATAGGAGGACACATAGAAACTTACTCGTGGTGTGTTTTCTCATTGGAGGACAACGTCTGAAAGTGGTTTCTTAGCCTCCGAGCCTGAATTGAACGTCTTTGTAACTAGGAGGAAAACATAAAACGTTATTTGTAGAACCCCCGATCTAGTTACCAAACCATCGTGGAAACTTGTTGACACTTGTAAATAATTGTTTGAAACTCTACTGTGTGACTTGTTGTGTGAAATTGAACTTTTGGAAAAATAGTTTTCTCTCTCTTC
This sequence comes from Taxus wallichiana var. yunnanensis, assembly GCA_018340775.1. Taxonomy (NCBI): domain Eukaryota; kingdom Viridiplantae; phylum Streptophyta; class Pinopsida; order Cupressales; family Taxaceae; genus Taxus; species Taxus wallichiana. The sequence goes on from CM031243.1 coordinate 666,455,072, forward strand.
CCTATTTCTTTCTCTCTCTCTTGGTTAAGAAATGAACTGAAATGAAATAAACATGTGTCTCTAACCCTCTCCTTTCGAAAATGATTAATTATTATTATTATGTAAATGGAAACTAAAAACTTTAATTATGCTAGATCTAGGTGGATTCCATGCCAACGATTTATCATTGATTTCATGCTCACATGGTTTTGCAGGATGCAAGAAAGATGGTGAAAAGGCATGGTGTAATTCATTATTTATTATTGTAATTTATATATTTTATTGGAAAATGTATATATGTTTAATGTAATTGCAATGTAACAAAAAATTTATATTTGAAATTTGGTAATATGCATGAGATGCTAGTTTTAGGAATGCCTTGGAAATGTGCATTTAATCATAGGTGCCATTTTGATTCAGATTTCCATATGTTTAGAAAAAGGGGTTGGATATGTATGTTAAATGAAATCAAATTTATTATTTTATAGTGCATTTTTGTTGTGAAATTTATGATGGAATCTCTAGAGTGTTGAATTATTTAACTAGAAAATATAGAAAAGAAACTTAAATATAACAATCAACCTTAGCTTAAAACTAGTGCATATCTACCCTTCTCGCATGACCTTCTTAGCACAAGAGAAATTGAAATCGTAAAATGAACTTAAACTTTTTCACTCTATGGAACCTTCTAGTAAGTAAATAAGAGCCCAATTTGAGAGTTTTATCATGTCATAGCCTTTATGTATTTTAGTAGCATCGCTCGTGAACTCGATGATTAGGAACGACATGGTCAAACTTTATCTGGATTATGTGGTACCCTTCCAATAGTGATTATTGTGTGTGTAGTAAGGATAATGTGTCCACTTCAGGTCCAACTTACGTGTTAGGTGGAAAACATTGCCAACTACTCTTGAAAGTCACCTTTAGAGTTGGGATTACTAATGAGGTTAATATTTAACACTTGTTGTACCCTCCCTCTCATTTTAGCCACATTATTTTGCAAAAATATATCATCGTAAGAGATAATTAATCATCACAACTAAAATTTTGGTACTACACCTAAGAAATGTATTCAATAGATTATTTCTATAACTTAAGAGTCATTGTTCAAAGCAACGACTATGTGATGTAGCCTTACCATATATGGAGTATGTAGAACTAACACCTCCTTAGTATCCTAGGAATAATGAGTTTTACAAAGTTAGATCTAGAAATTAACTTCTTGAATGAATGAATTCCTTGTGGGATCCAGATGACACAAATGGAGCTAGTGAAATAGTTGTTCTATGACTTAAACTCTTGTTAATGATCTCTTTAGTTCCTCGTGGATAAATGTGTTACCTTGGTTACTAACAACATAACACCTTGGTCTTTCATGAAGGTTGTTTAGCATAAATATGTCCTCTCACCTTAAACTCATATATAGTTGGGGTGTAGATCCTTAGGTGCAATTGGAATTAAACAAAACCTTGGCTGATTAAGGGGTTAACTTGCTAGGTGGAAATTGTACATAACTCTTAGCAAATGCAATTGTATTTAAAATATGTTGACTTAAGAGAAGTGTAGAAACTAAAAATTTTGGTCTCGTTACCCCATGTGCCTAGTTGCCCTTTTGTACCCTAGTGAGTGGCCCAAAACCAAACAAAGGTAGTAGGTGATATTCTTATGATTGATCTCATGGTGGGATTTAAATGACACAAGTGGATGTCTTGGTTATAACATGTGTTTAACACTGTAGTGTATAAGAGAAAAGAAATGGGATGTCTCATGCTAGGTTACACTCCTTGTAGTAGCAAATCCATTAGTGAAAAGTATGTGTTATTTTGTTTACAATTGTTATAAAACAATGCTAATAATGAGACCATAGTGCGATGTAAGAGTAAAGCATATAAGAGTAAAATGAGATTTGAGGTTAGGAATAATGTCACTCTTGGAGTCCTTATAACTCAATTAAACATTTTCATGTGTTAGAAAAGAATATGAATTGCCTTGGTGAGATCAAACTTCGAGAAACAAAAGATATAAATCTAAATAAAATTTCTTCATGTGAAATGTTGAATGGATTCAACAAGTTATTGAACTATATTAACTATGGTAGGGAAATAAAGATACCGTGATCGAAGAATGTTTATGGGAAAAGGTATCTTGAATCTAAATCTCCCTAAATCCTAAGATTTCTTTCTTGACATCACGTCATATTCACTTGTGTAGTAAGGGTAAAATTTAAACATTGAATAAACATTTGAGAAGTATAATCTTAACATAAGAACAGAGAATTAGGAACTTTATATGAAATTTGAAATATCGCAAATAACTATATAAGTTATGGAGATTGTCGTAGGATAATTAGGAACTTTGTTATGAAGATTGTCGAAGGGATAATTATGTTTGAGAAGCATAATCTTAACATAAGAACGGGAGAATTAGGAACTTTGTATGCAATTTGAAATATGGAAAATAATTATATAAATTATGGAGATTGTCATAAGGATAAAGAGCCAACTTAAATGGTCGAACTATAAGTTGAATGTGAAATGAATTTAAGAATTTGTAGGTGGAAAAAGGATAAAATTATCCTTGCATAATAATTTTCTTGGAATGTTAATCGTAACTAAGATGTAATCATGGTAATGATGTGTTGTGGGTTTGCCAATCCTTGGGTCCCTTTCTTGTGGTTGGGTCATTGCTAGCATTCGTTCATTGGGGAAAGTGTGGCATCAACATGTATATGGTGTTGTCATGTGTCTATGTGAGTTGATGACTTATGTAAGTGTCTTATGCATTGTTGAGTTTCTCTACTTGGAGCCCTTGTGGTGTTGTGTAGTGAGCAATGTTAGTCAAAAAAAAATTATTCCGGTATTTTTATTGTTGTATTTTTGTGTGTAAAATGTGGGTGTTACACATTCCATCAATTTTACTCTAAGTACAATCTTGACTTCATCCCTTTTTTGGTATGTCATAAAATTTATAGCTTGATGAATGGCTAGACAATGCTTTTTATACTATCATCTTCACCTTTATTTTCTCATGAAATATAAACTATATCATGGAAAACAAAATAATACAACTATTCATTTTATGAAAAAAACGCTACGAAGCCCAAACCAACCTGAAAACCTGGAAGAAAGTAAAAACAAACCAGCCCGAGACAAGCAACGGAGTTGATGAAATGTTTGAAATTTTAAATTTCATTAGATTTGTAAAGCTAAATCATGGTACCTTGAGAGGTCTATGGTTTTTAAACAGTTGTGATTAAACCTTGGATTCTTTTCGTAAGTATTCAAACTTGTAAGCTGCATGTCATCCTGTTCGTTGGGGCCCTGTGGAATGTTTTGTAGCACCATAACTTTCATGTGGCACCTGCACCAAGATAAAGAAGAAAAGAATCGAGAAGATTTCTCGAGCAAAATGAAAAGAGAAGGTAAAGTTAGAGAGAATGTGGAAGAAGAGAAGGTAAAGTTAGAAAGACTGAAGAACAGGAAAAAGAAAAAGAAAGAAAATGTCTAGATTAACAAGATGGAATATAGAGAATAAGAAGAGGTAAAATGTGGGCGTTTGTGGGAAGAAACAGATTGTTTTGTTTTGTTAGAGAAATATGACAGCGCTGAAGTCGGTTTTGAGTTCGGGGTTGCTGGTGTTGCAACTGTGCCTTGGCTTTTGGCAGATCGCAAAACTGACACCAGTTGGAGGACTAATACAGGCCGTAATTGCGTGGTTGCTTAGGCTGCTGCCGTTTGTGGGCTATTTTCTCTCTTCTACTCATGCCCAACTCAATACTTTCCCAGGCCACGTTTTCAAGAAGGCCCGTTTCAACGTGATGAAGGCGGGGAATCTGTCCAGGTTCAACAACGACACATCTGAGAATAAGATTCAATTATCTTACTTGGGTGATGTTTTCCGTCTGGAAAGAAAAAGATCAGTTGATGAAAACACTCTGTACGTCAATGAAAGCAGGTGCCCGTGCTACCACATTACGAATTCGCATTGGTATTTCCTGCTGTTAGTTGCAAAGGACATGGAGAATGAGAAGAATATGGTGATTCTTAAAGGTTATAAATCTTTCTGGGAAGGAGTAGCCACAGGCGGTGTGATGGACTTGTTCGAAGTGCTCGACTGTGTGATACTCGAGAACCAGGAAATTATCAACGTTACCGATGGCGTCCTTCTACCTGTGAATTTGTCAGTGAGTGAGGAGAAGCTCTTGAAGGCTCTAAACTTGGTAGGATTGTTCCTGCAAACCAAAAGTGTGCACTGGTTGATTCCCACATTGCTAAGTTTGACGTCCGCAGTCATGGAGTTTAACACAGCACTGAGGGTGTTGGTGTACGGCTACATCAATCTGCTCTTCTGCCGGGCAACGCGTTTCCTCTGTGACCGACTGCTTCCTCTTTCAGCGAGGAGGATAGTGTACAGTCTGGGGAACTGGATACAGAATTTTAAGCCTTCCAACGACATAGAGTGGAAGGTTATCAAGGGTAACCACGTACGCGCAGTCATAGCTGGTGGGGCGAAAACAGACAAGATGGGCGCAACTTTGGTACGCTTCGATCGTAACATCTTAGAACTTGAACATGTTGAAGGAAAGATACGAAAGACGATCAAGTGCGGCAACATTGATATAGAATTTTGCTGGTTCAGACAAGCATGTGACGCACGGCCTACCACGTCCGGTGGGGGTTTGAAGTTTCATTGTAGCCAGGAAGAGTTTATAAAGGTAATAACATTATTTAGTTGCATGGGTAAAAATCGCTCAGGCTCATTGAAATCGTGCAGCCCCAAGAATAAGGTGCGTGTTCGTGGATTATGGGGATCTCTCGACCACTATATTAATACTGGGTATCCACCTATATACGAGTTGGATTTGGGCGATGCAGTTGTGGAGTAAAATTTCTATTGAAAAAGTGTATCCTAGACAAAGAGTCGCACTGCAATATGAGTACCTAGCTGCCTCAATGATGTAGGAGCATCAAGGTTTGGTTTATGTTCAGTATTTAAATATTATAGTTTGAACTCATTCATGATGTAAGGGTGTATTAGTAGGTCTGTTTCATTTGTTCTTAAGCAAGTTAAGTTAGCATAGTTTAAATTTTCCCTCAAAAAAATCGCAAAATTTGTATGTGTAAAGATCTGAAAGCCTTGTGGCAAGTTATAACTTGTGAAGAAGATCAAATTACCTGTAGTAACATCATATTCTGCCCTCAAACTCAGTAAAGAACAATATGGAGGAAGAGTTGGTATGCCTAAAGTTAAAATAAGCAAAGTTGAGTAAGTAAAAGGTTTGTTGAAGAAGTTTAGGGATTGATAAATCAATTATAAACTATTCTTAGAAATATGGATTTGTTCATGATAGGTTGGATCATTCGTAGTGGAGACAAGATAAACAACAAAAATATAAGGGGATAAATAATCAATAAGAGAGAACATGAGGCATGAGTGGGAGGAGAGGAAGAAGGCCTCTGGGTGTGTAATTTGTAAAGGAAAAGTATGTGGTTGATCAGTAAAGAAACTTTTTGCTGTTAGAGGTATGTTTTATGAATAAAATGAGAAGTTTTTACTAAGTTTATCCATATAGTAAGCTCTTTTCATGTGTTGATGTTTGTCATTTATACAAGATAATGCATGTTTGTTCTATTTTTGTGGATTGTGTACTGGTTTATAGCAAGTTTATAGTCTACAAGAATAGGAGCATTTTGGGAACATGTTTATGAAAGAAGAGAATTTATCCACATTGATATAGATCTTACAAGATTAAGGGTTTGTACTTTTGAAATCATTTCCGAAAAAGATATCTTGAAATTACAACAATGGACACTTGTGTTCTTATCATTTACAATGGAATTCTAAAAAAATCATAATGTATAGACCTACACAGGACTTACATGTTTAAATCCTTGAAGGAAAAATCATAGGGGAGCATTATAAAGCTAGTCCACCTAGGTTTAGGCTTTGAAAAGGTTAACAAAACGAGATAAAGAAATATCTACCCTATCGGGTTGACTATAACTCTTAACTAGGGTTTAGTATAAAATATTTATATCTCAATCTTTAAACAACCTAAGGAGCTAAAAATTGGTACAAATCATCTAGGGGAGTCTAATTCAAGATGCAAAAGGTTTGATAATGTTTCATAATTACAAAAGTGAGATCTACTTGACACTTTTCAAGGAGCATATAATAATCCGCCTAAGGCCTAAATCTAGTTAGTAAAATGTGAATTGTGCAAAACCCACATGGGATGGAGGGATAAACTTGGGGATCTTCCCAAACTTGATCGAGGGTATTCGAGAAGGTTAACTATAAGGAGAAAAGATAAATTATATGGAAATGAGGCCTAAATATGTCTTAAACTAGACCTACTAGCTATGAGCTAAGTCAAAACACTAGAGTTGTAAGAGAGATGTCTTGGTGAAATAATTTCAAGATGATTTTGTATCAAAATAATTATAATGATAAGACTAGAAATTGGTTATTCAAATGATAACCGTGATGCATATAAGCAAATATACATTAGAGCTTCATAAGGTCATGATCGAGAGAAAGTAATATTTAGATTACCATGACAGTATGATTTAGAGAGCAAAGTTCTAGAGAATTGAGTATTTTGGTTGAATGGAATGGACTAAGAGTTGAGACCTAAAGAGAATATAATGACTTAAAATTATGATCTTGTATAACAAGCAAGTTTATAGGTTTATTATAACTAGATCGGGATAGAATACAAGTTTATGTTCATAATTGGGTTTTTCCTCATCATAGATGATAATTGGGTATATTAGATTCTTCAACATTATCAATGAGATTTGTGCAGTAAAATGACATTGAGGAGATGTTTTCAAGAAGAGGATTGTGAATGATGACATTTAAGGTCACTAGAGAAGGAATTGGGCAAAGAGTGAAACAAATTCGTTTAAATGCACTTGGCCAAGATATCTTATGAAGGCGTAATGGGATAATAAATTCTAAATTCAATTATAAATTTGTATGAAAGAATATTGATGTTGGCAATATTTCTTATTTGTTATCTTTCTAATAGATCCTAGTAAAGAATAAGTGAAGACATATTTCAAGGTTGGTGTGCATCATTGTTCAATTTCTTAAAATTATTTTTGAAAGCTAAATTAAGAAAGGTTCTTGACCTTATGCAATGCTTATTATGATCTCTGTGGACAAATGATAAATGAAAGGACGATTGTGGGTGTATAGAAATCGGGGTTTTAAGGTGAATAATCTATCATATCGGTTTTGTAGCATGAGTTTGTTATCACTTAAGTAATGGTAAGAAAACAAGGGATGAGTGAACAATGATTGATAATTGAGTCCTCGATATGATTCTTACATTGTTAACATAAAATATCTCTATGATTTTTTCTAATAAAAACATCAAAATGTAGTTTGTAATGTATATGTCAAATTGATTCCTTCTTAAATTCTTAAATTAAGATCCATGAACTTACTCTAGGTTGAATCCATTGGTTTCTTCCCAATTGTAACCATGGAATTTGTGAAGAAAAGTATTAATTGTATATATATACGAAAATTTATGAACTTCATATAAGAATTAGGAGCTTATATAAATAGAAAAAAATTTGAACTCCAACTATGTTATTAAAAACAACATAATATTTTTTAATTCAGCAAGAATAATAAACATTAGGGATAATAAATCCAAAGTTATAAAATGGTATATATATGTTTCCACCAAATAAAACAACTTTTAGTTATTTTTCTTATAGCTGGAACAAAAAGAGCGCAAGTAGTGTGAGTTGGTGGCGGAGGCTTCTAGACCTCATAATGCTTTAATACTTGAAAAATTATAGCTAGAAACTAAGTCGGAAATGTCATCTACCTACCTGTAAATGTATATCACTTTGAAAAACCCTAAGTTTCATTCATCCTTTTGAACATTATGAATAAGATCTCAAACCCTAGCCACATGTGGGAGACCATGCAAAACAAACAATGGTTCCCCTGACTTGATGCTCCTTATCATCTTACATGTTTCCATATACATCTAACTCACACCTACGCAAAGTTAGAGAGAATAGACAAGAAAAAGTAAAAATAAGGGAATAAAATAAATGTGTAAATTAACAAGGAAGTATGAAGAATAAAAACTTATATACTTAAAATAATATAAATATATATTATACATTAAAATAGATGTAAAGTTACTTTTTTATATTTTTATTGATAATGTAAAAGTAGCATTATTTTATATATTCTAAAGTAAAATTTAAAAGTTACTAGTGAGATAGAAATTGTTTTGAGTATAAGATGATAAATTGTTATATTGTTTTGTTGGTCCGCATAATAATGTGACACACGGCCTACCACTTCGGTGGGGTTTGAAGTTTCATTGTAGTGAGGAAAAGTTTATAAACGTATATAACATTATTTTGTTGTATGAGTGAGAATCACTCCGGCTCATTGAAATCATGCAGCCCCAAGAATAAGGTACGTGATCATGGCTTATGGGGATCTTTTGACCACTATATTAATATTGGGTATCCGCCAATATACGAGTTAGATTTGGGCGATGCAATTGTGAGTAAAATTTCTATTGAAAAGTGTATCCTAGACAAAGGGCGCATTGCGATATGAGTACCTAGCTGCCTTAAAGCATCAAGATTTGGTTTATGTTCATGATGTAAATATTGTAGTTTGAACTCATTCATGGTGTAAGGGTCTATCGTATGTCTTCCATAGTCAATAAGAAGTTCTTGAATGCTTCATTTTTTGTTACGCAGTTAAATAAGCATAGTTTAAGTTTTCCTCAAAAAGGTAAAATTTGTATGTGTGAAGGCATGAAAGCCTTGTGGCAAGTTGTAAATTGTAAAGAAGATCAAATTACTATTGTAATGTCATATTCTACCCTCAAACTCATCAAGAACAATCCGGAAGAAGAATTGGTATGCCTAAAGCTAAAATAAGCAAACTTGCATAAGTAAAAGGTTTTTTAGGGAGTTTAGGGATTGATTTCAACTGTAAATTATTATTAGAAATATGGATTTGTTCATGATAGGGTCGAATTGTTATATCAAAGGAGACAAGATAAACTACAAAATATGAGGATGAATAATCAATAAGATAGAACATGAGGTGTTAGTGGGAGAAGAGGAAGAAGGCTTCTAGACCTATAATTTGTAAAGGAAAAGTATGTGGTTGATCAAGAAAGAAACTATTTGTTGTTAGAGGTATGTTTTATGAATAAAATGAGAACCTTTTACTGATTTTATCCATACAGTAAGTCTTTTCATATGTGTTGATGTTTGTCATTTATATAAGATAGTGCATGTTTGTTTTATGTCCGTGGACTGTGCACTAGTTTAGGTAGTTTTATAGTCTACAACAAGTAGGAGCATGTTGGGAACAAGTTTATGAAAGAAGATAGTTTCTCCACATTGATACAGATCTTAAAATATTAAGGGTTTGTTTTGAAATTATTTCCAGAAAAAGATATCTTGAAATTACAACAGACACATGTGTTCTAATCATTTGCAATGGAATTCTAAACAAATCCTAGTGTATAGACCTACACAAGCACTTGTAGGTTTCAATCCTTGAAGGAAAAACCGTAGGGGAGCATTACAGAGCTAATCCAACTAGGTTTAGGCTTTGAAAAGTTTGACAAAATGAGATAAAGCAATTTCTATCCTATCGGTTTGACTGTAACCCTTAACTAGGGTTTAAAATAACATCTTTATATCTCACTCTTTAAACAACCTCAGAAGCTAAAAAATGGTACAAATCATCTAGGGGGGGTCTAATTCAAGATGTAAAAGGTTTTATAATGTTTCATAATTACATAAGTGGGATCTCCCTTACACTCCTCAAGGAGCATATTATAATTCGCCTAAGGCCTAATTCTAGTTAGTAAAATGTGAATTATGCAAAACCCGCATGGAATGGAGGGATAAAACTTGGCGATCTTCCCAAACTTGATAAAGGGTATTTAGAAAGGTTAACACTAAGGAGAAAAGATAAATTATATGGAAATTAGGTGTAAATATGTATTAAACTAGACCTACTAACTCTAAGTTGATTCGAACACTAGAGTTGTAAGAGAGAGGTCTTGGTGAAATAATTTCAAGATGATTTTCTATCAAAAGAATTATAACAATAAGACTAGAAATTGGTGAGTCAAATGATAACCGTGATGCATATAAGAAAATATACATTAGAGCTTCATAGGGTCATGATCGAGAGAAAGTAATATTTAGATTACCATGACAGTCATGCTTTAGAGAGCAGAGGTATAGAGAATTGAGTATCTTGGTTAAATAAAATGGACTAAAGAGTTGAGACCTAAAGAGAATATAATGACTTGAAATTATGTTCTTGTATAACAATCAAGTTTATGAGGTTATTATAACTAGATTAGGATAGAATATAGGTTTATGTTTATACGTGGGTTTTTCCTCATCGGTAGATGATAACCGAAAGCGTGGTCACATTAGAGTCCTCAACATTGTCAATGAGATTTGTACAAGTTAAAGGATATTGGGGAGATGTTTTCAAGAAGATGACGTTGAATTATGACATCTAAGGTCACTAGAGAAGGAATTGGGCAGCAATCTAAGAATAAAGGAGGTTATTTAACCATCCTAGAAAAGAAATTGTAAATAGTATTGATCTCTCACTTTTGAATGTTGGTTGTATTTAGAAAGAAAGAACAGTTGAATCAAGGTGACAATAATCCATTATATTGGTTGGAAACATCAACCAAATACCTTTAAGAAAAAAATTCATTTAATATATTGCTTATATATCTTATGAAGGCGTATTGGGATAATATAATTCTTAATTCAATCATAAATTTGTATGAAAGTATCTTGATATGGCAATATTTTCTTATTTGTTATTTTTGTAGTAGACCTTGGCGAGAATAAGTGAAGACATATTTCAAGGTGGGTGTGCATCATTGTTCTTAAGATCATTTTTACAAGCTAAATTAAGAAAGGTTCTTGACCTTATGGAATGATTATTATGATCTCTGTGGACAAAGGAAAGGACTGTGGGTGTATAGAAATCGGGGTTTTAAGGTGATTAAGTTATCATATCATTTTTGTAGCATGATTTTGATATCACTTAAGTAATGGTAAGAAAGTAGGGGATGAGTGAATAATCATCAATAATTGAGTCCTCAATATGATTCTTACGTTGTTAACAAAAAATTGATCTATGATTATTTACTAATAATATCTTCAAACTGCATATTATGTAATGTACAAGTCAAATAGGTCAAATTGATTCCTTCTTTTCTTAAATTAAGGTCTTATGAACTTACTCTATGTTGAAGCCATTGATTCCTTGAGTAGGAGCTTAAGCTTTCAAAACTAGAAGAGGTATATGATGTAAGAGCATCCAGTGTACAAACAATCGGTTATCAACCAAAATTGTCGAAGAATCGAATTAGTGATATTTGTATTTTATGGAATATTTTTTTGGCCACGCATGGAAAAATTACATTTACGGTGAGCCATGTAATACAATATTGCATTCTTTTGAGTACGCAAGTCCATCACACAATATTTGTGGAGTATGTGGTTCCTATGCATAATGTTTGGTTTGTTAGACAATCATCAAGTGTTCAATATTTTCTTCGTAATTATGTTTGAGCTAAGAACTTTGAATAATTTAATGTTTGTAAGCACAAGTTTCATAGAAGGAAGCTTGGTTATGTTTGGGTCTAATTTTTATCCTTTAATCCTTTCATTTTAATTTCATAGAACCAAGAGTCTTATGAGGTGGCATGAATGGATATACAAGTAGAGCCAATTTCCATATGAAAGCATCTTATGTTTTTGCGGGAGAACTCACACCTATCTTAAGAGTACATTATGGATGTGAGATCAATTCTCACTAAATTATGATGATGTTAAATAACCATAATTATAGTGTAAAAATAACTTTACCCAAGAGTAAAGGCTGAATTATTGGTTTGACGTTGTTGTTTCTATGAATAATATCACCCAAATTGTGTTACTATCTCCAACTTGCATTCATTTTATCTTTTATCGATGCATGGTTTCTTTAATTTGAGTATTATGTCATGGCACTCTAAAGGATGTGAGGTTTGAGGATTTCCTTCACAAGAATATGTTAAAATGTCTACATAATTACGGTCCCCAATCCTTATGTGGTTTAGTTCAAAATCTCAATGTCCACCCACAACATATCCCAAATTTTCTCCTTTGGAAAAGAAAACAAGTGTATTCCTTTTATGCTTTTGTCTCTCTCGATTTACAATATTACAAATGAAAATTCAATTTTCAAAATTGTATATCATTCAAAGTTGAGTTACGATAAATTTCTCTTATGCACATTGAATAAACTCTCTAATAAAGGTTTCATCATACAATATGCCAACACTCAAGTGAAATCATCAACTCGAATGAAGATAAAGTGTGTGTACACAATCGGTATGATTTTATTTCATACTTAATAGGGGGAAATGTAGACACCTAAATTTGGAAATGATAAAATTATCCTTGCACCTTAAGCATGACTTGTGTGCACATCCCAATCCCAATTGACCTATCATTATCTCTCTTTTATGACTTTTTTATCGATAAAATAGGGTTGAGGGTCCTCGTTATTGACAAAATTTAACACACCCTTTAAAAAAGAATCATTTAAAAACTTCCATGTGCTCATTATACGAAATTTTGTCTGCATGCATCTATGATAATTTAGGTGGGGGCCACTTGACATTTAATGCATTATTTAATCTATATAGCATTAAGTGGTTTTATGGCATTCTTATACTCTGTTGGTTGATTATTGATTTGTGAAAAAATATATATGGCATCTTGTTTGTTAAATTGGTTACATGTTTTCAATAATGGAGATCAAGTTTCATTTTTGATATCATTCTTCAATTTTTCAAACTTGCATAATAATATCTCTTTTTCCATTTTGGAAATGATTTACTTAAGTAACATGATGAAGATGTTTGTGAGTTTTGAAATTATCATTTTCTTATCTGATTTCATTGGTAGGGTACCACTTCGTACATTTTGATAAGCTTGTGACTGGTTTCAACCATTTTAATAAGTTTCATTTATCTGTTATGTGATTTTGTTCATATCATTTGGCATTGCTTTAACCTAAAGGTTGATGTATACATGAGTTGGGAATTTGTCTATTTCCTATAGTGATGGTGTTATATCACTTTGCATTTGTTTTCAATGTCAATTGATATATGGATGGCATAATAAGTGGTTAGAAGGTGATAATATTAAGATGGCCACTATGTTGATCGAACCGTTTACATTGGTTTGGACTATAGTAGATATGTTGATTTTTGAAGTAATTTGGGAATTGGTGATTGGTAACCATTTAGGTGGTGATTGTGTTGTTGTTTAAACTAGTAGTGGTTTTATTGAATGTGTATGTGTTACATTAATTGTGCCTCGTAAATGATTTTGATTTATGCAAAACATGGAAGCTCGAGCTCTTGTGGTTTTTTTGCTTGAGTACTCTAGTTTGTGAACTCACGAGTTTGTTGATCATGGTGTTGTGAGTTTGGGTCCTCCATTTAAAGTAAATATGTGGTGATATTTCGCATCTATGTATCTTTTGGATAAAACAAGAGGAAGTTACCCAAATTTGGGTCGTTTTCATGCATGCATGCAATTTTTTTAGGTCTACAAGTTTGTAGTTTTTATAAAACCAATGTCGTGTGGTTATTGAAGTCTCTTGCTCACATTTGGTCTATTATTCTCATTAACCACATTTAAAAGGCTTCCAATCTTTACAAACAATGAGATGGATAAAGCATGTTTGGCAAAAAGTTCTAGGCTATGAGGTCGATATTTAGTTGAATGCAAGTTTTTTTAAAACCCCATTTGAGCCCTGACGTGTTAAGGAAAATGAAAGTGGAGCATGCAATCTTTTCTTCTATTTTTTTCTTATCTAATCTCATATTTCTATTGATTTGGCCATAGATTTTTGGATGATTTGAGTTATTCTTGGCACTGGTTGTTTCTTTTATGCTTGTGTGGCTCATTTCGATGAAAATATGAATTTGATAAAGCAATCGAAGTTGCCCAATTTTGAATCCATGATGGGTACTGAAATTTTAGTTTTCCTATAATAAGCTTTCATGTCATTTCAAGGCAAGAACTGTATTTGAAATATGTAATGGTTCGTTAGCAACGATATATAAATGGCGATATTATCACCTTACCTGAAGAATGTTTTTGTTCATGGAGTTTGGTTTCAATATTCACTTTGTTTTGATTTATTTTAATATAAATTATTTCTCAGAAACAAAGGTTCAATTTACTTTATTTAAATATTGTGATTCAATGCGATCATTATTTTCGAGTTCGATTTGGTTGTTGTCATTTGCAAAAAATTGGGTTTCAACAAAGAAGAGATATTAAAATGGAACTGCAATGCAGAGAAAATGCAATGATTTTGAAGTGTTGTTAAAATTTTGGTGAAGTTTTGCATTAAACTTGGAATTATTAAAGTTTGGATTGTTGAAATAATGATTAAAATTACTTACCACGTGTTTTCAGGTTGTTATTAATAATAACCTCCTTGGTTAAGTGGATGTCATTTGTCATCATTTTATTTGCCATGTTAATATGAATGGGGAAATTTTAGTTCACTTTGTCTTGAGAGAATATGTGAACTTGTGAAGTTATCTTCAATTGAATTTGCTTAGTAATTTATCATTTCTTCTTAGTTATTACATCTCATGTTGGGATGGATGGGGAAATTCCAGAGGATCAAGTTCACATCATTCATGGGGTCATAATAACTTTTGAGGTCGTTCCCAATGGCAGAGAGGTTCACCTAGGGGTGGTCGAAGGGGAACTAGTACGCTTTGGGTAGGAGGCCTTTTATGAGAAATGGTCCTACTCATGTCTCAACATTTTGACATTATGACATTAATGATGTTAGGAACCCGTGTTCCTACCCTTCTATTTGCTTTATAATAGATTAGTTACGTTAGACGCATATGCTTTGTAAGTCATCCCTTCAACATAATTGAATAATCCCACATGTATGGGAAGTAGTAGTTTCTTAGATAGGAATTAATATATAAGAAGGTGTTGAGGCTCAATGAAGCATCCATGAATATATTGTATTGAGCTTGCTCAAAGGAGGTTTCCCCCTCAAAGAGGCCTGTGATTTAATATCATTTCAAGTTCCTTTGCTTTAGTTATTTGTTGTAGGTTATTTTGTTGTGATTGGTAAAATAGTGTTGTAAGGTCTTCACATCTCAAGTATCGAGCACTTTCCGCGCCATTTTTTTCTCTCTCGTAAATCGTGGCAATCTAATTCTACCCACTATATGCTCTCACCTCGCCCAAACAGGATCTTGGTGATCAGAAAGTGGTCTAGATCTTGTTTGCATTTTGTTCGCAGATCTGGGTAGCATTGTGAGTTGTGTCATTTCCAATAATATTACATTTCACTCGCATTTTCTTCACATGCCGTACGGACACTACTTCATTTTCACACACGAAACTTGGCACGAAGGCATTGGCTAGAGCTAGGAAACCTTGAAAGTTCTAGGTGGTTGTCTCCTTTTCCAAACCACAAGCTTCAGAAACCATCCTTCATCATTTTCTCAAGACCATTCTTCTCTGAGCAAACCAAATCGGAGGCCAAAATCATTCTCATATTTCGGTATGGTTTCATTTCTCGCTCAGTTTGTGTGTAGGGTCTTCAATGGATGCGTGAAAATCCTCATGTTCATGAACACAATCAAGGGTGAAACAAATCCTCTTGTTCATGAACGTAGTCAAGGGTGAAAAAAATCCTCCTGTTCAAGAACGCAGTCAAGGGTTTTAAAAAGGCATTGGAAATTCTATTTTTTAGCCTTATCTTCTCGTATTGTAGCTCTGTTTGTTCTAAAATTTCTTGAAACACCCAAACCCCACTCTGCATATTTTATATGTTGAGGATCCAAGACCCAATTCCACTTCTATCACTCAAAAATCACCATTTTCAAAAAAAAAAATAGGGTTCTCCATAATTTCTTCATTTTTACTCGTTTCCCCAAAAATTAGCACACATTATTCCTTTCCCTATTCCACTCCTTTTTCCTCAAGGAACAAGTTTTCTAGTTCTTACCATTACAACCCCCAAATTACAATTTTCCTCTGTCAAAATTGCCTAGAAAGTGTCAAAAACCCCGTCCAAGTCCATTCTCCCCCTTTTTCAGCTCAAATCCCAAATTTCCATTACTAAATGTGTTTTAGAAAGAGTTTTTCTATCCATTGCAAAAAAAAACCCTGGTTATGGTTGTCACCCGTATAGGCACCAAATTCATGGAGGAAGAACTTGAAACATTGAAATCTCGGAGTCACTTACTGGCTCAAAGGCTCACACTGATTGACTCAATAACAGCATGACATTTTGATCAAACAATGGAAAACGGTGAAGTCCTCACACAAATCCTTCTCCAACCACTCTCATGGGCCCAAGTTGGACTTCCCCAAGTTCAATGGTACAGATCCTACAGGATGGATTTATCGGCTGAGCAGTTCTTCAACATTCACGACACTTATTCTGTCAATCAAGTCCCAATCACCTCCTACCATTTGGAAAAATATGCACTATAATGGTATCGTTGGTATCTCATAGCAAATGATGAACCCGATTGGAAGAAATTTACATCCCTCATTTTGGGTAGATTTTGTCCCTCTAATTTGAGGACTTCACCGGAGCTCTCACCAAACTCTGTCACACCGATACCGTTTGGGAGTATTACCAGGAATTTGAGAAACTGGCTAATCACACTAAAGGGCTAACAGAAGACTTCTTTAAGAGTTACTTTGTTAGTGGCCTCAAGGAGCCAATCTACTCAGAGGTGAAAATTTTTTGCCCCACCAACATGATGGAAGCCTTGGGCCTGGCTAAGTTGGCTAAAGATAAAATCTCAACGTGAAGCATCGACTCCCACTATCATCCACAACTAAGAACCCAACCAACCAGTGGCCAATGTCCCACACCCAGATCAAGTGTCTCACCGAGGCCAAGATGTGGGCACGTAAGGAGAAGGGATTATGTTACAACTGTGATGATAAATGGGTTAAGGGTCATAGGTGCGTCACACAAAAACTTTACCTACTAGATGTGGAATCACCACCAAAGAAAGACAAAGGAGGTCGATAGCTAGGACTTCGAGGATGCTCCAGATAAACCAAGCCCCATGAGAGGATTCCACACCCCAGGAGGATCAACCAGAAATCTCCTTGCACGCACTAACTAGTGTTACCACCCCACAAACTATGAAGGTCAAGGGGTTCTTCAAAAATATTCCTCTCACAATCCTCATTGACTCAGGCAGCACACACAATTTCATCGATCCCCGCATTGCTAAGCAGGAAAATAGCTTTGTGTACCCTTGTTCTAGCTTCGAAGTAATGATTGCTAATGGGGAAAATTTCCTTGTAAAGGGAAATGTTGGAATGTACACATTGTGATAGGCGACTACACTCTGCGATCAGATATGTTTTCCCTACCTCTAGGCGGATGTGATGTGGTTTTAGGTGCACAATGGCTCTACACTTTGGGACCCATTCTATGGGATTTTTCTGAGCTTTAGATGTAGTTCATAGATAACAGCCAGAAGCACACCTTAAAGGGATTATTTCCAAGATCTGCTTCATCATCAGCTCCCATCGCATGGAAAATATTTTGAAGAAAGGCTCCCATGGGATAATTTCCCAGCTACACTCCATCCAACTCCAACCCCCACTACCGCTCGCAACCCTACGGACTTACAAGCCATCCTCGAAAAACATGCTACTATTTTTATTAAACCAATGGGTTTGCCCCCTTCACAGCCTAAAGATCACCACATCCCACTCCTTCCAGGAAGCATCCCCCAACATCCATCCCTACCACTATCCATATCTACAAAAGACTGAAATTGAAAACCTAGTCCGGGACCTCCTCAAATCGGCATCATCCGCTCCAAAGACCACTCATACTCCTCTCTAGTACTTCTTGTCCACAAAAATATGGATCATGGTGGCTCTATGTTGACTTTCATGCCCTTAATCACCTCACCATCAAGGATAAATTCCCCATTCTGGTCATTGATGAGCTTCTAGATGAGCTCTATGGGGCAAAAAAATTCCAAATTGGACCTTCGCTCTGGCTATCACCAAATTTGATTGCATCCTAAAGACATTCCAAAAATAGCCTTCCACACTCATGATGGTCACTATGAATTTTTGGTCATGCCATTTGGCCTTACAAATTCCCCTTCCACCTTTCAAGCACTCATGAATAAAATATTTCATCCTTTCCTCCGTCAATTTGTCCTAGTTTTCTTTGACGATATCTTGATCTATAGCCGCACATGGGCCGACCACCTCCAACACCTTGACAGGGCATTACAAATTTTGGTAGACAATACATTATGTGCCAAATAATCCAAGTGTTCCTTTGGCCTCAAAGAAGTGGAATATCTCGGGCACATTGTCTCTATCGACGAGGTCCATGTAGATCTAAACAAGATCAGTGCAATGCAAGAATGGCCTCGACCAACAAATCTCAAGATCCTTTGTGGTTTCTTAGGCCTTACTGGGTACTACCACAAGTTTTTCAAGGACTATGGAAAGATTGCAGCCCCCTTGACTGCCTTATTGAAGAAGGATTCCTTCACCTGGAACACAACAACTGACCAGGCATTTGTGGCTCTTCAATAGGCTATGTGTAGCACACCCGTTTTGGCCATGTCAAACTTCACTCAAACTTTCACCATTGAAAGTGATGCATGTGGAATGGCTTGGGTGTTTTCCTTCTTCAATCAGTCACCTAGTTTCCTTCATTAAAAAGCTCTTTCGGGTCGAAACTTAGCCTTGTCTACATATGAGAAGGAAATGATGGCAATTCTCCATGCAGTAAAAAAATGGCAGCCATACCTACTTGGGAATCATTTTTGCATCAAAACAAATCACCGAGTTTGAAATATTTCTGGAAAAACGGGTCTCCTCCCCAACACAATAGAAATGGGTCAACAAACTCATGGGGTATGATTATGAGATAACCTATAAGAAGGGTAAAGACAATATTGTGGTTGATGCTCTCTCACGTGCATTCGAGGACCAGGCATCCCTGTCAGCCATCTCCATTCCCATCCCAAATTGGATAGAATTTGTAAAAAGGGGTATGCACTTGATCCCTCGTCACAACACCTCATCCAACGATTAGCCAATGATCCCGTAGTCATACAACACTATTCATGGGATGGTGCATTTATATGCCACAAGGGTCGTCTGGTGCTTCCCCATTGCACAAACCTTCATCAAGTTATCTTCTATGAAATTCATGCTTCTCCATCAGCAGGACACTCTGGATTTCTCAAAACCTATGAGTGGGCACGCCGAAACTTCTTTTGGAAAGGAATGAAGGGTGTTATTAAACATATGGTGGCAGAATGTGATACTTGCCAATGCAATAAAGGTGAGACAACAGTAATTCCCGATTTGTTAGAGCCCTTGCCAATTCTGACTAGGATCTGGACAGATATCTCTATGGATTTTATCGAGGTCTCCTTGGTTAGGGAGGTAAATTAGTGATCTTGGTTGTGGTCAATCGCCTCTCCAAATATAGTCATTTTTGTTCCCTCACCCATCCATATAAAGCCTCCACGGTCGCCCATATTTTTGTGGATCATATTTTCCGTCTGTATGGCATTCCTTCCTCTATTGTCTCTAATCGTGATGCAACTTTTGGATAGAGATTTTTCAAAACATAGGCACCCAACTGAAGATGAGCTCTAGGTATCACCCCCAGACGGATGGCCAAACTGAAATTGTCAATAAGTGTTTAGAAACATTCCTTTGTTACTTTGTTTTAGAATAGCAACACCAAGTGGACAAAGTGGCTTCCCCTTGTAGAGTGGTGGTACAATACCTCATACCACACTTCTACTAAAATGACCCCATATGAAGCAATATGGTCAAAAGCCACCAACCCTTCTTCCATATAACCCTGGTAGTTCAAGAGTTCATGCAGTTGACACTACTCTCCGCAATGGGATCAGATTCTTAGCACTCTACGAGCCATATCCACATGGAACGAGAACTACGTGAAGCGGCAGGATGATCGCACTCACTCGAGCACACATTCCAATGAGGCGATATGGTCTTCCTTCATCTCCAACCTTACAAGCAGTCATCCTTGAAGCTCAAAGGGCGTCATAAGATTTCTCCAAAGTTTTATGGGCCCTATAAGGTCCTCCAGAAAATTGGTTTGGTTGCTTACAAGCTAGAGCTTCCACCTTCCTCCCGAATTCACCTCGTTTTCCATGTCTCTTGTTTGAAGAAAGTTTTGGGAACAAATGTCAAAACACAAAAAATTTTACCACAACTCGATAATGAAGGCTCCATCCTTCTTGAACCAGAAGCCATCCTAGACAAGCGGACCCGCCAACTTTGTTCCCGCTCCATAACATAAGTCCTAATCCAATGGCACGGCATGCAACTAGAAGACGCAACATGGGAACCACTTCTCCAAATTCAGCACCAATTTCCACATCTGAAGCTTTGAGGACAAAGCTTTTTCCAAGAGGGAGGGGATGTTAGGAACCTGTGTTCCTACCCTTTTATTTTCTTTATAATAGATTAGTTACGTTGGACGCATATGCTTTATAAGTCATCCCTTCAACATATTTGAATAATCCCACATGTGCATGAAGTAGTAGTTTCTTAGATAGGAATTAGTATATAAGAAGGTGTTGAGGCTCAATGAAGCATCCACGAATATATTGTATTGAGCTTTCTCAAAGGAGGTTTCCTCCTCGAAGAGTCCTGCGATTTAATATCATTTTGAGTTCCTTTTCTTTAGTTATTTGTTGCGGATTATTTTGTTGTGCTTGGTAAAATAGTGTTGCAGAGTCTTCACAAATGAACCATTTCTGCATGAGGTATTACAATTTATCGAGTTATATCCTCATACCCAACCCTCTTAAAGCATTCATAATACTCCTATCCATGACAAAATTGACCGCATTCAAGTTGATCACAATCCTTCCTCTTCCAATTGTTTAGTCCACTCTGCTTATCTCATAATTTTCCTTCACATAATGTTTAGCCACCGCTAACTCACCTTTGTTGCTTAAGCATACCCAACCATCCCGCTCACATGACTCATGCCCTTTCCCTAAGAGAGTTAAGTCCTCTTATGTTATTCATATGGTGACTAGGGCATTGAAGAGGGTGAATTTGGAGGTAGAGGAAGAGTCAGGAGCCATTACTCATACTACTCTTCCTGTTGGTCCTTATGAGTATGTAGAACTGATGACTAAGGTTAGGACACTATTGCTTGACCTCACTGGAGATTATTAGTACTTTATCATGATATGATTTTTTTCTATTTTAGACATGGATTTGAACAAATAATTTTCAGCACTTGATAGTTATCATGGATTTACACTTGATGATATATGATAGCTTGGTTTTATGAACTTAAGTATATATTTAGCTTTGGTTGATTACAATTCTTGGTTATATGTTGGATTATATTTTGATGATTTTTTCGGATATGATGGAGTATTTATGGTTTGAATGATTTTAATTCTAGATGGTTATGTTGTGTATTTAATGTTAGGTGGCCCCATCCCTTTTCTTGTCTCATTCCTCAATGTTTTAAAAGTCATATTTTATTTTTAAAAGATAGTTACCCTGAGTCCTTCTCAATTGATATTTAAATAAAACATAATAAATTTTCACTTAAAGATGAAGTATAATATTTTATTATAAATTTAATTATAATTTGGAGACAAATCACCATGAATCGATTTTTTAAAAAGGGAAGAATTATAAAGGACTTGGAGGATACATTTTTATGAGGATAAATCAGTATTGTAAGCAATTTGTGAAGCTTATTTCATAAGGAATAATTTCTATGCAAATGATTTTCTGAGATAAGTGATCTTACATGTGTTATGATGACATTGTTTTGAGGTTTGAGTATGAAATTATGATACAACATGTATATCCAGTTTTAATATTATTTTATTGATTATCTGATTTTATTATTTTGTATCTCATCTAAAATTGATTGCATATTTTGATATGTCATATACAAAGTAGGCCATGAAGGATATTTTCGCTCCAATCTTGAGATAAATGCGCATTGATAGCCATGTTGGATTTTTTATTTGATCGTGACTTTTTGTTAGATGTTGTCTTGGAAATCATTATATATTTTATAAATACAAATATGTTTCTCTTCAATATAATTATATCTTCAATTTATCTTACAAATTGTGCAAATGTGCCTTATCTTGTGAATAAGTGTGTTTATGTTTGTTTTTTTTTTGTTTGTTGTTTTGTTTTGTTTCCAAGATCATTACATTACATGACCAATAATTACACTATGAGATCATAAATAAATCATCACTTATTTAATTCACCTTTTCAAGAGGTTATCTCATTAATAGACTTCACTTTGTCGATAAAGGTTAGATAACAATTTCTTTGATAAATAAATCAGTCCTATTAATAAGTGATTTATTATTTTCATATGAACTTTGATGGAATATTATTAAGATACTCAAATGATCTCAATTTCATATCTGATTTAAAAATAAATGGTCTTGTTGTGTTTTTTTGTTATGTGTTTGTTTGTTTCTTTGTTGTTATTTTGTATATCCCTATGTTGTTAGAAGATAGAAATTTTCCCAAAATCTTAGGTTGGTCTATGGTTAACCTATACTTAAACTACCCACGCTTAAGCTATCCTCAAGCTTTTTCATGATTAAACTGGCTCGATTCCAACTTAAGATTTTGCATCAAAGTAGAGGTTGATTAGTTTTCGGTCTACTTTTTATTGACAACAAATTTGGAAACTCCACTGGGAAACCAATTTCTATTTCTTCTATGTGAGTGGATTTCCTCTAACTATCCACTCCTTCATTTCTATTTCTACTTGCTGATAGTATATTTCTTCTAACTATCTAATCTTTATCATATTTCAAATGACCATTACGGGTTTTTATCCTATTGACCAAGTTGGTTTTCTTATTGGGAATACTCAATTAGACATCAATTCTAATATTCAAACTACACTTTGGGATCCTACTAATGTTTCACAGTTTGCACAAGGTAGTGAAGTTCTTAACGATGAGGAAGATAGAGCTCTTTATATTCAAAGGCTTGCAAGGTCTAATATCCAAACCCAACAAGACATCATAGAAAAGTATAAATGAGTTAAAGATGAAAGAGAAGTAATCTTGAAATCATGTGAATAAATATAAAGTCTTGCCTTTAGATATTACTAACGATAAAAAGATTCTTTAACATTTTTGTTAGACCAACTTCCTTTTCCTTTGTTATTTCCTTTTTGATTTTCAATATGGATGTTGAAGGAGAAAGAGAAAGAAGGCCTAATCCAAACCACAATTGAAATAGAATCCCTAATTTGAACGTAATAGAGATAATGTAATTGATGATGAAGCTTCTAATAATGATGAAGAGAACCTTATTCCTTGGCTTAAAGGAAACCCTATTGAAATTGGGAGAAATCCTCCAAAGCTACCATCCTTAAAGGGTATTCAACTTCCGAATTTTTGGTGAATATGGTTCTTCATAAGAAGATCATCTTGACTCTTTCAAACTGATATGTGTTGTCATAGGAGCAAACAATGAAATATTTTATTTAAGAATTTTTCACAAACACTTGAAGGGGGAGCCTATAAATCCTTTATCATTATACCTTCTAAATCCCTCACTAAATGGTTTGACATAGAATATTGGCTAGAGGATTGCTTTGGAAAAGACAAGGATGAGTTTGAACTAGTAAATAAACTTTCTAATATGACCATGGACCCTAGTGAAACCATTTATCATTTTACTATTCGTTTCACCAAATTGAGACAAAATATACCTACAAAAGTCAAACCTCCTAAAAATCTTGCACGATTGTATTATTGTAATGTTTTGCCATCAAAGTATAGGTTAGTGTTGGAAGATAAAGAAATTTATGATTTTGAGGAGACTCTTAAATTTTGTTTGGCATATGAAAAGAAGTTAAAGAAGATTGGTTTCAAAGATAGAACATCATCTAATGCTTTTGTAGAGAATATAGAAATTTTAAATGTCATTAAGAATTTGGGTAATGAGTTGGTTGTTGTGAAAAGACAGTTAAATGACCAACCATCATCCTCAAAAGTTACTTCTGTTGGATCAGGTAAGGTTAAAACTGAATCAAGAAAGGTTAAAATTGAACCTAAAGAGATGTATTGTGGAGTGTGTGAATTAGATCATGATCCTGAAACATGTAAAGCTAATTTAAAAAGTCAAAAAATTTGTGAAAGGTAAGAATATTTCATAAATGTGTAGTTTTGTTGATTCTGATGTGAATATGGTTCAAACTCGGTCTAAATATTATTCCAAAAACAATAATCAAAAAGGAAAAATTGTTGATGACTCCAAAGGAAAACAAAAATTTGATCCTAATGATAAGAAAAAACCAGTTGATAAATCAAGTATATTCACCTCGATGAGCTACCATCTTGATTGAATAATGCCCAATACAATCCTTATAGAGGTCAACCATTAGTGAAATCATCAATATTCCCTATTAGATATGTTGGTATGTTGTTGCATAGGTGTTGTCATTGATGCAAAACCTTGTTAATGAAAAAGTGGATGGTGGTGTAGGGTTAGGTGATGCTCAAAATGAAGATGATATGAAGATTCAAGCATGTTCATGGTTGAGTAGGTTGATTCAGTGAGGATGGCTTGTTCTTGCAAGCCCAATCAGGTGATCTAGCTTTCCTAGGTGAAAGTGCATGGTAATATGAAGTTCTTGGTTGCTTGAGAAGCATGTTGACATGATGGAGAGCATTTTTGAGAGTTCTTGGGCACTCGCATAAGCTTTAGGATGCAGATATAGGTTGGTGACTATGTTTCAGGTGTTTATTTGGAGCAGGTATGGATTCAAAACATTCTAACACCACTCTCTCAATGATAGATACAACTTCCTTATGATTGTCTTTCCTAAAACATCTATTTCTCAAGGTTGGTCTTGACAATCACAAGAAATAAACATGATTGTACATTACTTCCTTTACCTACTAACCACTCAATACTTTGTCCTTATGCCCTGATTTTATGAGTCCTTAATGCCCTTAAGCATTCCTCCAACTTGTTAGAGGCTCCACCAACTTCAAACACATGGAATAAAGACTATTTTTCTAAAAGTACATATTTCTTAGCCCTCAAACTGGCATTAACACTACTAGATTGTATTTGCACATTCCTTTGCTTTTATTCTTATTCCAACATGTACTAGGGATTTTGAAACTCTTGGTCTTCTTATTACCTTCCTCCACACTTATCAAGGACTCTACTAGGCATAATTATTAACTTTTACAATGAATGTTCTACTCTAGGCCCTTAAGATTGGGCACACATAGTTAGGATTGTGAATGTAAATTTAATTTAAGAAATCCTCCTTTAGATGGCTTATTACCTTTTCTTGACTTTTGCAACACCAAGTCCTTGTGATCAATGCCTTGAAATAGACTCAAGGATTCCATTGAATCATTATGTTCATGCTACATACTACTAAACTTCTAAAACAAGGTATAGTCTAGTCTAAGTAAGTCTTGCTATCTATTTTCCATTCCTGGACACTGTGAGGGTTCCATGAATCCTTAAACACCATTATAGATAAGAAGACAATCCAAAACAATATATTTACTCATGAAAATTCTTTACAAAATAGTCTCTAACCTCCAAATCTGATATCTCAATATGAGAGGATTGTGTCACTTAACACCTAAGCCTATAACATACCTAGAGCTAGTTCAAATATTCAAATTATACATTTGGAGGAAACTCCTATTCTTTCCTATGGAGTCCAAATGGACTATTACAAGCTATGACCATCTCAAGTGGACCCAAGATACCCCTAGTCACCTAAGAAAGCCAAAATTGATTATTAACAAGATGTTCCTACATCACTAGAGGAAGGATGCACAGTGACTGAGAAGCCTTATTTTCAATTAAGGGCTTAGTTGTCATGCTTCAAAATTTTCAATTTTTGGATGCTAGTTATTTTTTCCATTCTAGAGCTATTAAAACACCCTCTCGAGAGAGTTTAGGAAAGATCTTAAGCATCCATAGGTGATGTCAGAGAATATTGGAAGTGTTGAAGGTAATTTAGGAAGATTTAGGAAAGGTTTGATCATTCAAGGACTATTTTCTCAACATCGGGTTTTCTAGGTGTAGGGAACAAACACTCTAATGGTGAAACCTAAATTCTCTGGAAGATTCTAGAGCTCTGTAAGGAGTTAGAAGAAAAAATAGGCATTGGAAAGCTACATAAATCCTCTACATGTTGGAGACATCCATTTTTCTCTAAGGCTTGAAGGTGTCATGAATAATTTCAAAATAGTGAAGCTGCCCTTTTTGGTTCCAAACCAACACTTCACCAATGCAACACTTCATGACACCAAAACATGGCACTACTAATCAACCTTCATGCTTCTTGATGATTGAAACCTCATGTTGACTCTTATGCCACCTAGACACCCTTTTCCATCAATACAACTTGACATCAATGACAACACCAATGACATTATGTCCAACACATGTGTTTTGATTTATTATGTATTATAACTTGGCATTTCATGAGTGCATATATTTGAGTAGTTGTTGTTTCCTTTGAGAGTTGTGAGGTTTGTAAAATATAATTTTGACACATCTAACACTCCTACAAATTCAGTAAACAATCCAAAAGGCCCCAAAACTTAAACAATGACTATATTCATTGTCAAAATAGACATCAATTATAGAATTTAAACACTAAAAGCTTTAGGTTGAATCTGAAATCCTCGAAAATTTACCAATATATTGACCATATTAGATTATAAAAATTATCTCCTAAACCATGACTCATGGATCTATGAGACTAGTTCCATAAGGTGCAGAGTGACCCTAATTTCTTATATTTACTAAAATAAATTTAAAGTATAAGAAATAATAAAATATAAATAAAAATAAATGAAAAACTTATAATAAATGAAATAATAAAATATAATTAAAAATAAAATAATAAACATTTATTTTTGTAAATAGAAGCATGCCAAAAACACATATAATGTCTATACTATGTGGAATGCATACCATGTTATAATGTGTACGCATTTGTTTGTTTTTCCTTTTTCCAAAACATGCCTCTAGCTTGATCCGGTTTGGATCCCCAAGCTTGAGGCATGGACTCTCAAAAAACACAAAACATCGTGTTTTTGCATAAAATGGGTCAAATGGCTATTCGCCATGATAAATCAAACTAAAACGATCGATACATTTAATAAAAATATGACTAAATTTAATAAAAAAAATTAGGCCCAAACTAGGACTAATTCTATACATATTAAAAAAACTAATTTTCAATATTTTGAGGTAGTTAGGGGGCACAAGTCGAGCTATGTTATTTTTCAAAATTTAAAATTTTGTACTAGAAAAATCATTAAAAAATACTCGCTAAAAAATCTAAAAAATCCTAGCCCAAACTAGATGCTCTTATCTATCTTTCTACCAAAGGGTTTTCAAAAATACTAAATAGTGCTCAAAAATGGTGGGGGGCACGAAAGACTATCTACTATGTTTTTTAACAAAAACAGGAGCACATGTTGGTATTTTAGTTATTTGACCCACTTAAACTTAACCATTTAAAAAAATATAATAGCTTAGAAACCATGCTCAAAATGCTACGATTTATGTTCTTACAACATCTTCCAATTTTGAGTGTAACTATTTTAAATAACTCATACAAGTTGAAGATTTTTATTTTTCAAAAAAAAGTGTCCACTTAAGACCCCCTTTTGGCCCCCAGTTGGTGCACTTACGCATTATCTCGATCCTCTCTTTTGTTGACTACCTCTTGGGGCTTGTGTCCCCCAAGCATTCACTTTCGATCTCTATGGCTGGTCTTAATGGCATCCTCCTGGAGGTTGCTAAAATTTCGAGTTATCTCAATCAATGATGTGAATGTGGACTCTTTTATCATCATTCTTTTGGAGGGCGCCCTAATTTGCAAGTTCAAATTGGCTTTTAGCTAATGCATAGGATCTTTTCGGCTATTTAGCTACAAATGTCTTCAAAAATTTCCTCTCCAAGCCAAATTAAGCTCCTTTCGCAAGGCTTCTTCCAAGTCCTATTTGACAATTCTGTTGATCAAGATGAAATTTTTAGATGTGGACCCTAGTTCATGGAAAGAACCGATCTCTTCATGAAACTCGAGTCGAAAACTTCAACCCTAATTCTGAATCCCTAACCAAATTTTTGGTTACTCGCCTATATGATCTCCCTACTTGAACTCGGTGTGAAATAACCTTTGAGCAAGTGGGCAAACACACTTTAGGGAAATTCACTTGTACTATAAAAACCAACAAAAATTGGGGTCCTTGTGGTGTATGTTAGGATCTGTGTTAATCTGGATATAACAAAACCTCTGCCCAGTGTTATTTGTATCCAATCGGAAACTAGAGAATGGAAGAAGATCTGGACTATGAAAATGTCTCATTCCATTGCACAAAATGCCAAAAGCATGGTCACTTTGTGCGACAATGCCTGAAATGAAGAAAACAGAGACTCCAGAAGATAATGGCTTCTCCAAGCCCAAAAAGAAGAAGAAGAAGAATGCTAAAAATAAATGGAACAAGGCGGAAAACCCTGACTTGGTTGGAACCATTGCGGTCCCCACCCAAAACGAGTTCAATGCCTTGAATACCCTTGAGGAATCCTCTCCTAAAAAGAACCTAGCTCTGCTTAAGTGATTAGCTTTGGATGGGATGGGTGCTAAAGATGGAGAAATTATGGAATCCGAAGAGGAGGAGGCAATCGGTGAAGAGGAAGATTTTACTCATGACCAAAAAGACATCATGAACAATCAAGATCAAAGCAAAATAGAGGAATCTAATATTCTCTTCAAAGTCTGCTAAAGGCAAGACCGGTGCCCTCCCTCTCAAATTTGTGTAGTCGGGAAGCCTAAATCAACATTAGCATACGTATCCAAAAGCAAATCCCGTAAATTCTTTTGAAATCTCCTACAATGGACAAATAAATTCATGCCTTAGGGAGCTCACCCTTGAGGACAAAGGGCGTAAAAAGAAGGTCCTTCTCCCAAAATAGATAAGAAATATCAATCATGGTCGGTCACGCGCGCGGTTGCATGGTCTAAGCCTTCCCAATGTTAATCCTCTCTTGGAATTTGTGAGGGCTCAATGCCCCACACAAACAAAGACTATTAAAATAGTTTATTAGTGACAAGAACCCAGACATTCTCCTTCTTCAAGAAACAAAGATGGAGGCTTCTCAGTTCAGCTCTATTTCTCAGAATTTGTGGAAAAACAACAAACATGTCTCTAGGGATGCCATAGGTGCTTTGGGAGGTTTGTTTTTCCTTTGGAACCTCTACCTAAGTCTCTCGATCAATTGATTGATGATTGTGTAAATTGGTAGGCTATTGAATTTCAAGTTTTGGTCAACCTCTCACGAACTTCAATTGTTGTAATGTTTATGGGCCTCAAAACAACATTGCTAAGGAAACTTGTTGGTTATCTTTAAAAAGTCTCAAATCTTTGTACCCTGATTTTCTTTGGATCTTCGGAGGAGACTTCAATTCAATCATTTTCCCTCTCGAGCGAACTGGTGGGTCGGGTGTCATCACCCAATCTGCCTCCAAATTTTCCCAATTTATTGAGGACTATGAGTTGGTTGACATCTTTCCCAAAAATGGGAAATTCACTTGGACGAATAGAAGACTTGGAGGAAACTATGTAGTTGAATGCTTGGATAGATTCCTCCTCAGTGAAGACTAGATTCAACAAAGTATTTTGATCGAATCAAAGCTCTTGGGTTGTGGGCTCCAATCACTAACCTATCAATTAACAAGCTCTCCCTCTGCTCCTCCGACAAGAAGACCTTTCAAATTTGAATTAATGTGGCTTAAAGATCCTTCTCTAGAATCCCTCATGGCTGAATGGTGGAACACTCGTATTGATGGCTTCAAAATGTACAAGCTTGCTGGCAAGCTAAAAAAAGTGAACCATAAGAACACCAACAAGGTTGCTTAAACTCATAACTATAACATCTTCTCAAGTTTTTATTAAGTATAAATATAGTTAGGCAATAAGCCTTTTTACCTATAAAAAAAAACCATCACAGATTAAACTTAATGATATAGTGATAGATGTCACAATGGAGATTGAGAGGATACATAAACCCAATAATATGAGATAAAGCTTGTCACCAAGGATAACCGATATCACAAGAGTGAAGATCACTTTCGAATGAGGTGGAATAAAATGCATCCTATACAAAGATGTTGATAGATAGAACAAGATGTTGAAAGATAGAACAAGGTAATTGGTAGAATTTGGTTTTTCTTTCTCATCGTCCTTCGATTCCTTATCATCTCAATGTACATTTATTAGTTTGCAATTAAAATATCCAACGGCCAAAAATCGAAACGAGTCTACGATATTATGGTGCAAGCAAGTTAATCCAATTCCTTTAATAACTCCATGGGGCCACTTCAGATTACCTATTTTAAGGGGAAGGTATGTTGGGGCTGTGGACAATAATAGTAACTACCTAGACTAGCAATTGCATGTGTACAATGCAATGTGAATGTCGAAACGGTATAAGTTATTTGTTTTAGAGGGATAGTTATTACTTTTGTAGTTGATGTTGATAAGGGGTGTGATTGATTTTATAAGTGTAGAAATATAGATGAACCACTTCATTTAAAGGTTCTCTCTACATTTCAAACTTGTTACAAATTCGTACATATACATTTGCAAATCTTATATCATGAATGGTAGCGTTTTGCGGACTATTTTATTTGAACTTAACATGAATACATGAAGACTTTTGTTTTGTGTAGATTTAATATCATGAGTGGTAGCCTTTTGTGGCCATTTTTTTATCTAAACATGAATACATTTGATATTGTTTTGGATAGTTAATTTCTTTTGTAGTTGATGTGGTTTATAGTTGAAGAAAATTTGAGTTATTGTACACGGTTTCCTTCTCGTCACTACTCCAAAAGAACAATTCTATAACTGTATACATCATATTTCTCATTAAGCCTTGATGTTCCTAGTGGATTGAATTAATAGGAAAAACATCTAGGCTATTAAAGGAAAAATTGGTCATTATTTACTTGAAAATCAGTTCATCCCAAAGAAAATTAACAAACAAAAATCTTCCGAGTGAAGTAAATTTGAGTTATTCTCCACATCTTCCTTCCCATCAACTACTCCATAAGAATGATTTTGTAACAATAAAGATAGATCACATTTATCATTAAGCCTTGATGTTCTCAATGGACTAAATTAATATGAAAAAAATTAGGTTGTTCGTGGGAATCCACTTATACTTAACATAAGTCGAAATCATGGCAGTCCATGAAATCACATTTCACTTCGTCATTTCGTCAAACACTTCGCAAGCATTAAAATGTAAACTCCAAAAGAAAATTAACAAACAGAAAACTTACCAAGTGAGGCAAATTTGAGTTCTTTGTCCATAGCTTCCTTCCTACTCCAAAGAAAAACTACTCGAAAGAAAAATTATGTAATCAGTATACCCTAGATTTCTCATTAAGCCTTCATGTTCCTAGTGGACTGAATTAATATGAAAAAAATATGGGTTGTTAAAGGAAAAATTGGTTATCTTGTTTTGAGAATTGTATACATCGATTTCTCATTAAGCCTTGATGTTCCCAGTGGATTGAATTAATATGAAAAAAATATGCGTTGTTAAAGGAAAAATTGATCATTGTTTACTTGAAAATCAGCGCATCCGTTGAGAAAAGAAGACCTTGGGATAGAGAGGACTCGTGGGAATCCACTTATATTAAAATTAACAAACATAAATCTTACCAAGTGAAGCAAATTTTAGTTATTGTCCACAACTTCCTTCCCATCAGCGACTCCAAAAGAACAATTTTGTGACTATACCTACCCATAGATCAAATTTCTCATTAAGTCTTGATGTTCCCGGTGGATTGAATTAATATGAAAAAAAATTCCTATGGGTTGTTAAAGAATAAATTGGTCATTGTTTACTTTAAAATAGGCTCATCCGTTGAGAAAATCAGACCTTGGGATAGAGAGGACTCATGGGAATCCACTTATACTTAATCCGAAATAATGGCAATCAGTGGATTGAATTAATATGAAAAAAATCTGGGTTGTTAAAGGAAAAATTGGTCATTGTTTACTTGACAGAATTGTATACATCAAATTTCTCATTAAGCCTTGATGTTCCCAATGGACCAAATTAATATGAAAAAAATTGGGTTGTTAAAGGAAAAATTGGTCATTGTTTACTTGAAAATCGGCTCATCCATTGAGAAAAGTAGACCTTGGGATAAAGAGGATTCATGGCAACAATTTTTGTGTAGGGTAAGTGTGGAGGACGAGGCGGCAGAGGTTTGCAGGAAAACACAGAATGGACATGGTTAGTTTGCAGTCTATTTTATTGTTAGCAAAGAAGCATGATAGAATCATTGGAAATGTTCACATTTTCACATTAAACTTCCTGCCACATATTATTCAGTCATATAGCTGCACTTTATATCATACAACCATATCTACATAACATATCGAAGCACCTTTATACTATTAACCCATTTGAGCTGCAAAGTTACAATACCGACCCAAAGACATGGACTCTATTGTTACCATATTAGAAGGCATTTTCAACAAGATTTTGTTTTGTTTCAGAACTTTAGCACGCCAAGTGTTTGTCAAAATATCCTAAAAATTTAAAAGTCCAAAACCAAGGCTCTGCTAATCCGTTTATGAAGATGGGATTTGGGAAAAATATACAAATTCCTTTCAAATCCCAAGGAAACAGTGGTAGGTTCAAAAATATATGTTACGGTTCTTCTTCTAGGCTCTACGTTTTTGTATTCTATCCTTACAAAGTGATCTTACATTCACATGTCCAATGTCTACAAGCAATATGAAGGTTGAACATTGATTCCTATATTTGCTTATTGTTAGATGTGAAGTGAGACTTACAATTTCTACATGGTTCGAAATAATGAGTTAATGGGATCCATTAGTTCCAGATACACCACATACAAACCGCCAGAGCAATGAAGGGGATTTAGACTCTTACTGCAAATTCCCCGAATCTACATCTCTATGATTGTTTAACCAAACCCTTCACTCCCCTGTTCTGAATCCAGATATCCAAACATGTACCAGATGGTGTATGGGATAATGCTTGGAGAGAAGCTTGAATTCGAACCTAGTATGCTCATCTTGAAATTTTAA
The DNA here is from genome assembly GCA_018340775.1 of Taxus wallichiana var. yunnanensis. Classification (NCBI taxonomy): domain Eukaryota; kingdom Viridiplantae; phylum Streptophyta; class Pinopsida; order Cupressales; family Taxaceae; genus Taxus; species Taxus wallichiana. Next base: position 666,488,337 of record CM031243.1, read on the forward strand.
TCTTAACAACAAATGAGATACATTTTCCTATTTTAGCAATGAGATATTTTTCCTATTTTAGCTTATTAGTGAAAAATTAAAATTGACATTGGTTTGGTATGCAGAATTTGCCAACATATCTCACTTATTATCTTGTAGGGACGTTTTTTTAACAAGAAGATTTCTAATCATAAGAGACAGTGAAAATCATAATCTGTCTTCAATATTTCAACTCCTCATTACAATTTTTTCATCCAAACTCTCCTCCAAATGGCAAAATGAGGGATGACACTAGGTGAGAGTCCTAGAAATTCTGGCAGAATAACTCAAATCAAATATATAAGATATAACCCAAAGGGGATCCATGCAATGCCAGGCAAGAGTCCAAGCAGAATAATTACACCTTCAAATCAAACATTTAACCCAAAAGGGAATCCATGCTATGCAATGGGGTTGTTAGGGGTGCAAGGTTATGACATATCAATTTATGTCAAATTTAGTTGCATCCCCAAATACTTTAATCTGTGTAACTATAAGACTATTTATACGTTTGTATCTAGTTTAACTAAATTCCAATAGACAAGGTTCCTGTGACTGACTAATACGATGGAAACGTCATCGTAGGACTAAAATTACAATAGCCAAAATAAATATAAAAAATGTATCATCTAATACTTACCCTAGTCTCTTTGTCATTCTCTTGGTTTTTCTATCGTCCTGGCCTTGCTACATATTTACTTTCAACCAAGTGCGATTCACCTGCACTTTCAACTGCAGCAATAAAAGTTCCTTTTTATCTTTTTCGTATAGGTACGCGAAACTTTGCACGATGTTTCTACGGCCATGCATTCATCTTCAAAACCTTCTACAATCGTTGTTTCAAAAGTTCGCTATAACAAAGAATCCTTCCAATTAGGTTGATTTATTCCTATATTTTACTATTATCACTCACAAAAGTCGTACTAATTTTTAAATATGCATTTCATATTTTCATGCACTATTGTTTTTGGTGTTGGAATGTAATACCTAATTTGGCATTTCCATGCAGTCTTATACAGAGTGATCTTTTTCCGTGTGGAGAGGAGTTGAACTACAACTCCCCATTCATTCATGAATCAACGGTGGAAAAAGTAAAATTGTTAAAAATAACAACAAAAAGTAAAAATGCCCTTCAAATTTAATGTCTTGCGAAAACACATCCAAACGGTAGTCAAATTTGACATAGACCCATGAATGTCAACATAGCCCTTTTCCATAAAGGGAGCGCCTTTGGTGTAATAACGTATACACAACTAGCACTTGCATGTGTACAATGCAATGTGAACACCGAACGGTATGTGTTATTTGATTTAGAGAAATAGTTATTACTTTTGTAATTCATGTTGATTATGGGTGTTATTGATTTTTTAAGTGTAGTAATATATATGAAACATTACCTTTAAAGGTTGTATCTCTACATTTCAAAATTGTTACAACTTGATCATAAATCAAACCCTGTCCAAGCCACTTGTGTAAGAGTAATGAATATACCCAGAGACTTCCAAAAGAATCAAATTTAGCTAAGAAGTAATTAAGATGCAAAGCATTTATCTAAAATGATACATAAATCATATCATATTCAAACAGACTGAAAAAAAAGGGCTACAACAATCGCAAACAAGGTTAAACATACATGAGTCCATAGTCACAAAAAAACAACACGAGTACAAGCCAAATATGTCAAAGGGTTGGCTAAGAAATTATTTCACTAATTGTTTTGACAAAAAGAATACTAACCTTAAGAGGAACCTCCTTGAAAATTTCAAAATCTCACAATTTAAGAGTGATTGGTAAAGCTACACCTCTTGGAAGATTGACAAGATCTCCTAGAGTAAGTGTACAACACACATCAAGCTTGACATAAGGGTTTGGAGAACCTACAACTTAATGTGAATAAGAACTCAATTTTTTTCAAATGGATATTTTTTTCAAATGGATATCTTACTTCCTTGATCACCATTCTAATTTTCATTTGCAATATTTGGAAAATAATCCACATCCTTCAAGTGAATGATAGCAGTATTAGTTTTAGATTGGAAATCATGTATCAAATTCTACAGTGAAAAGCTGAACCATCACCACACCTGTCAAAACCATCATCTAAGCCGTCAAATTTAGCAGCCCTGTGAATGCCCACAAAGGCCTTTTCCCATAGGAGGAACGCCTTCAGCATAATTAGCACATTAAAAAAGCAGGCATTACCACTACCACAAATCTTTAAACAGTAACTAAACAAGTGAGGCAAGAAAAGATCAAATTCATTACGGCTGCATGCAGAAGACAAATTTACTCTCTTTTGTTAAAGTTCCACACGCATATATACCTACATCTCTTAGTGACTGTTGAATTGCAAGCATCAGACATACACTTGATGAAGTATGTTGCCTTTGACCGATCCTCCTATCCATCATCGAGGGTTGATATCCTCTACAAACGTCATTAACTTTTGAGGCCTCCACGAGTCCACAATCAACCCCTTTTTCACAATCAATTACCGGTACCAAACCCCTGTTTGTCTGTTTGTTATGCCTTGCAGTCTCATATAGTTGCGCATCCACGACTGTAACTTTAACAATTAGTTTGGCAAGGGACAATTGACTTATTATTATTCTCACATTTTGAAAAATTACACCCATGCCTATAGGCCTATCTTTTAAGCCAGATCATAGGCCTATCTTTTAAGCCAGATCATAGGCCTATCTTCAACAGCGTTAAATCTGTAGTATTAACTTGATTGCTAGCGAACATTTTTTCTAATCGCTCGTAAAAAGAATAAACATTAAGAATCCTTTCTATTAGCTTTGTAAAGAATAAATATAGAATTTTTATGATTCTGAGCAAGCCAGGAGTCGGGTAAGGAAGACATCTTGCCAGTAACAGAAAGATGACAAATAATTACACCTTGCAAGCAAACATGTAGGAGCAATTTCTAAAGGTTGAACCACCCTGTTATATATAGTATGTGTTACAAATATTCCCAGGCTCCTGAGATTGCTTGCAGGCCATATTAAACCTAAGCAAACACACACAAGAGGATAGTGATCTGGAGGTGTCAACACAGGAACGCCCTGGTGGTCAAAGCTCTAATTTAGAAAATGTTGAAAAACCCAGACATGCAGTGCACTGCATCCAGACAAGTTTTTTTAAAAGAAACTTCAAGAACAATTTGAGACCCGAACTAGTTTCATTTTATTAACACGGCTAAAGTTCTTTAACAAACAATTTTTCCAAGGAGCAACAGAGCTGTAGTTCTTTACAAAACCTACATTTTTTCACAATAGCAGGGCTGACGTTACTCAAGAAACCCCACCAAAATCAATTTAATAACTATACAGCCCAATAACAAGGATGCCTTGGAAGCTAAAAACATGTTTCATATACACCTGCAAAGTTCTATGCTACTTAAAGCCCGCTGCATACTTTGATCCATCTAAAACATAAGGAGACTACTTGTAGATGATAGGCTGCATAATCTACTTTGCATCCGATCTTTTCAACAGATAACCTTACTATAGACTTGATGTGCAGTCTAAAGTACATCTATTCCACCTGCTTGACTTCATGCATGCAGCTCGTCACAAGGATGCATTAGAAGCAAATGAACATAGTTCATATACACCTGCAAAGTTCTATGCAACTTAAAACCGGCAGTATTCTTTGCTCCATCTAAAATATGGGGGAGTCTACTTGTAGATCATAAGCTGCATAATCTAATTTTGCAGCTGATATTTTCAACAGATAACCTTGATGCACAGTCTAAATTATATTTACTCCACCTGCTTTACTCCATGCATAATAATTACCTAGCAGTTGACAATAAAGGACAATGCATGTGCAGACTTATTCCTCCAAATTAGATCCTTGACTGTTCGGAAGTTTCCCCAAATATGCACTACCACTGGGGCCACATTTCAGCTACTCACAATCACTCTAACACATGGACAGGCCCAGGCAGAACATCCCTGCCCTCAAAACATACACCAGGTAACAGCTACAATTAGGACACCTCCGCATACCCAACAAGAGGGTTTTGCCCTACCCACTGGGCATTGATGGTCATGTAACATAAGACCTTTACTAGGTACTGCTGGGCTCCACCAAATTAGTTATTAGTGGTACACAGAATAAAAGAAAACAGGTCAAACACCAATTTGGATATGTATAGCTTTGCATGCAAAAATGATTATACCCACATGCACCTTCACCATAAAAATGCCACGATAGAGAGCATGTGTATCCACAAAATACATTAGGTTGAGGAAAGGCTACGTCTATGTCATATAAGACACGGCAATATCTTCAAATACTTAATGAAGAATCTTGAACAAAAGCAATGAATCATTTAGACAACTTCAGTGCCTGAAACACAACCACAAAAATCCCTAAACTATTTCTAATTAAAAAGACTAATTTTAGCCACAAGTTCCATAACCATACTTTCCTATATTAGCACATGCCAATATCTAAAGTAGCCAATCAACTGTTTAATCTATCAAACATTAAAATCCTTGCTACGTGAACAAATTCTCAAAGAACATTGAACTGAACCTTAAATTCAACATTCCATCAAAACTTTCATATGGTTATCAAAGGGAACAATCCATCAAAACTTTTCATACAATTACTAAAGGCAAGGGGAATACATTGTACTAATGTTTGTCACAATAACTCTTGAAGATTCAACCCTAGTAAAGAACCAATCTAAATGAAATAGTTCAAATGAATAGATAATTTGGATGCCACTGGTGAGATTCTATAAAAACCAATCACTGAGCACATACTATTTCAATCTTGCAAGAAAATGACTTCTACAACTCTATTATGCCCATGCCGCACAGTTTGCACAGGAAACTAAACTCTTCATTTTGTTTTCTTAAGAGACTAACTAAAGGGAAATATTTTCCCAAAAATAGAGCTTAATCAAACAAGCTGAATCCCATATCATCATCGCTCTCTTCCTTAGGCTCCTCCTGTTGAACACAAATCAAAAATAGCAATCCAACTCCAACATCATAACCCGCAGAATATAATCAGGGAATGTCAAAACTGGCCTCAATTAAAAGGAGGTAAAAGAAGGTGAGGAAACAAGTTACCTTTTTCTCTTCAGGTGGAGGAGCAGCGGAAACAGCACCGCCGCCACTGGAAGGAGCTGCTGCAACAGCCGCCACAGCACCTCCACCACCTGTCCAGTAAAGATCAAAATTAGAGCAGAAACCAAATGAACTCCATCGAGTATATAATTTTCACATCTAGTTTCTAAAAGACAATTAAGCATTTTACAGAAATTTGTTGAACTTTAAAATAGATGTTTATATTTGCGAATTAAAAATGCACAAATTGTGAATCTGAATTTTCCTCGAATTTTAGCCAGTAATACACACACACATATATAACATATACATATATATACTCCTTAAGGAAGGAGTAGTACCACAGATGGGGTTATGGCTCCAATATTTAATGATTGGATGGCCTCGTGATAAAGATAAACATCAAAACATGATGTTTTAGAATTTATCTTTTTTTAGGACATTGTTTGAGCAAGTGGCATATAAAAGGGGCTGGAAGCTTCCCACACCCACTTCTATATTTTACCAAATGACAATTAATAAATCAGCATACTGAGTTCAAATTTTTCTTGTAAATAAAAAATATGAGAATTTTTCTCCTAAAACAGGGTGGCAAACAGGAGGTGGAGGTTGCCCAGCACCCACTTCTATATATTACCCAATTTATGTTTCATAAATTAGCAAATTTGAATTAAATGTTTCTTCAAAAAAATTACTGAAGTTTCAAATAATCTCCTAATCGTAGCATTTTCAGAAGTTTTTCTATCATGGGACCATTTTTTATTACTAATGCCCCTAAAGTTCCCTGCGACACTCGCTAAGAAAATTCAAGAGCAGCCCTTCCATGGAGAACTTGCTTTCTGATTCTTAAAATAAAAGAATCGCTCAATAGTCTATTGTAGAATATTGTCTCTAAATTAGATCCCCTATTTTACTCAAATGTATGCTTTGAGGGCATCTCAAAAAAAAAAAAACATATAGAAATTGGTCTCATATTCAACTACATTATTGACCCTAAATAGGATTACCTAAACCCTAAAGAGGAATGGCGTAAGCTTACCTGATCCTACGCTGAGAATAAGGTCTTCGACACTTCTCTTCTCCAACAATTTGGCAAACAAACCAGGCCAGTAAGACTCTATTTTCACATTTGCAGCTTTCACCAACGTGGTAATCTTCTCAGCCTATCAACAGAGTTAAGTACCATGCTTTTGAAGATAAAATGTCCATGTACACACAAACAAGCCCACAAGACTACTCTTACTTATGAAAAGAAGAATAGACATCCAGATTATATACAAATTAAGTTAACAAAGATCTCTAGTAAACAAGGAATTAGATACTTGGCTTTTCATGCAGTCCCGTGAATTAGATACTTGGCTTTTCATGCAGTCCCGTGGATTACACGATTAAGCATGACATTACATGCTTCCAAAGAATTTCTGTACCTTGAAGCTATCTAATGTTTTGGGCTTTACAAAACAAAAAAATGTATATAAAATATTTTGATACGATGGACCTCCAGCTAGGATAAATAACAAACCTACAATAACTTCATAATATCTTGCTAAAAAAATAATTTACAGAGATTTTCAAAACATACTAGGTTTTCAAGGATACAGTTACAGGAATTCCGTCATCGTGCAAAATCAAAGCTGCATAAGTGCAGGCAAGCTCGTCGATCGACATTTTGACGAAAAGAAAGTCGATGCAATCAATCCTCTGCAAAACGTTTTACAGATTAAACTCAAGTTAATCTCGGAAACATTAATAAACAATACAGTCCAATAATTACAAAAGAAAAAAAAACTAAGTGATCTAAATAGAAACATTTCAGATCTCAAATTACAGTGAAAACAGAACAACAGAGAAACAACACAAGAAAGTAGAGCTTAAAATAGCTTCCAAAAGCTTTGCAGCGGCCTAAATATGCACATAGTAGACACGGTTCCTACCAGCCGTATCTCAAATCGAAATCCAGGCAAATGATAACAAACTATTGTGAATAAGAGACTGAAATAGGGCCGAAGAGTATCCTCGTGTAACCCTAAAATGCAAGGAAATAAAAACACGAGGAACAAAAACTAAAAAAACCTAGAAATATATTAAAAAACAAACGTTTGATAGCTGTTACGGACGGGAAGAAAATCCTTCGTAATCCTTCAAGTTCGTGAAAAACGACGATTTTGAGCACCAATTAAAGCTTAAACTGCAAGGAATCGATTGATACAGATAAAAATATACACGTATTTGAAGTGACAAGATAAAAACACTAACCTTTCTCGGTTCCTCCAAAATTGCGAGTGACGATCTGCAGAATTAGGGTTTGGATATGAGGGCTTTAGTCTGAAATATGAAAGCGATGATATTAGGGTTACGGTTCAAAATGATCTAACGGTGAAGATTTGCCGTGTACCGTGAATTTTTTTTTAATATAATTGTGTGATAAATTGTTTGAATAAAACTAGCAAACCTAGGCAAAGAGTGCAATGGAGACGCTAAAGGGGAGTGAAAGAAGTTATGCTTCAGAGAAAAATATGGAGGAAGGGGTGATGATGAAGGGGTTTGAAGGAGCAGAAACCTAGGGGCATGAAAAATGTGGAACCTTTCTTTTTTAGGATCAATTACATATGATCCACAAGTTATTTTTATCAATCCTTCGAAGGAAAAATGGGGCGCTGGTGTGTAGATCGATGAGACAACATACTTTGGAAATATCTCATAAAGCAAGGAGTGGTTGATGAGTACTTCCATTGTAAATAGTTTATGTTTTCAATGAAACCTTTCATGGCTTGTGGATAGGTAGAACATGATTTGATGTAAGGGAAATTTAGGTGGCGTGTCATGGGACAATTTAAAGATAGAGATGTGTGGAGTGTACCAGGTAGCCCAAGTTGATTTGATCTAGTAATCAAATGTGATAACCACAAAACATGGCCAAGTGGTTTTGCACCATCTTTATAGACCATCTTCTTAGGTCATTCTTTTCGCACTTGCGTATATTCAACAACAAATATCAACTACAAGAATTGTTTGTTTAGATATGTATATGTCATTGCATCCTCAACATTTGAGGTTCTTAACACTCATTAAATGTGAAGCATTGTCGTGTGTATCTATATCAAACAAGGTTTTCATTACCCCTACTTTTTGGTTGAATTTGTCATTGTTGGTAAGATAAACTTCCATATGAGTGAACTCCAAACATTACAAATTGGTAAATACATAAACTTTGCATTTTGGGTTCCTTTTGTCATCGATTCCATTTAAATTTTTTATTAGGGTATTAAGGTAGTAATTAGTGTTTCCTCATCAACAAATCCCGATGACATCATTTGTCAATGACCACCCATACACAAAACCTCGACCTTTCATTTCTTGGGCGTGTGTTAAGCATAGCCACCGAGACTTCCATTTAGCATGCATATTAGCGGAATTAATGTTTGAGGCATTCACAAAAGAGGAAAATTAATTTTTGCATGTGTGCACAGGACCGGCTCTAGCTCATCTAAGGTTACAAATAATGAATGTTTTTAAAGGTTATAATTTAGTGTTAGGTAATAATCATAAGTGTTTTGTTTTGGGATTGTCCATGGGTAGTTGTAGAGGAAATAAGCAATATTAATAGCAGGTGGAAATAATCGGTTACCCTTGTATTTACATAGTTGGTTGGGAGGACTCGCCCTGCATTAGCGTGTCATGAAGTGTGCCAAGTCAATGGGTCATTAACTCTTGTAGTATCTAAAAACAAAAAAACAAAAAAAAAATTAAGTGTTTTGTTAAGGATTGTCCATGGGTAGTTGTAGAGGAAATAAGTAATATTGTAAGGGTGGAAATAATTGTAATGTGTTTTAGGTGGAATTCATGTAAGAGTATTAATGGCATATTGATAGTCATCTACCACCAAGAAGGAGGAGAGTATTAGGAATTAGAGAACAAACATGCGGAAACAATTCCTCAAACCACAAAGAATAGGAAACTATATAGCAGAATTATACTTTGAAATATAATAGCATAAATAAATAATGCACAAAAGAAGACAAGACAAGATTTAACGTGGTTCACTCAATGTGGCTACGTCACCAAGAACTTGCTTCGATTTTATTATCAACAAGAGTAAAACAACTCTCACAGGTCTTCTCTCGCTATTATGAACTCACAACAGAGTTCCAAAGATGCTAAACCACATCTAAACCACAATTGACACCCAATTGCTTAACCTTGATCACTCTTGATCACCTCTTGATCATTAAGACTCAAGACCTCTTGAACACTCAAGATATCTTCAAGATACCCTAACACCTTTATTTATAGGATTACAATCCTTTTAAGAAGTCCTAAAGCCGACCTTAGAAGTTTGAAAGTCATGATCTTTCAACTTCCCACTACTGAAAAAACGATCCGACGTTAACAACAACAATTAACAACATGTTGATAAGCAACATCGCAAAGCGAACGACACAAATGACTACACAAAGAACGTCACAACAAACGACTGCAGAATGCTCCTAAAGTCTCCAAACTTAACCATTCAAGCTCCAACACTTCAACATTGATTCAAGAAGACCAAAAACAGGCTCCACACCCCAACAATCTCCCACTTGGAGATTGTTTCCACTGAGCAAAGTTCTTAACCCTTCATTATCAACCATGAAGGCCAATCAAAGTTGAACACAACTTCAACTTCTCCCTTGTGACCGCCTTGGTCATCATATCTGCAGGATTCTGACTGGTATGAATCTTTTCCAGCTTCAACTTATCTTCTTCCAAAGTTGCCACTGATGAAATGGTATCTCACCAATCTTCTTCGTCCTAGAGTGGAAAGCGGAGTTCTTCGCCAAATGAATAGCGCTCCCGACTATCACCGTAGTCTCCCAACTTCCCGCTTATGCCCCGACTCATCAAGCAACTGATGTAACCAAATAATCTCTTTGCTTGCCTCTTTGGCAGCAACATACTTAGCCTATGTGGTTGACAAAGCCACAACCTTTAATCGCTGTGAAATCCAACTCACCTTTGTATCACCAACCGTAAATACATAACTGGCCGTAGCTACTCCTCGCCTCCCAAATCTCCTGCCATGTCCGAATCTACATATCCACGTAATGTAGTGTCCGATCCACCAAAACACAATGATGTTCCCATGGTCCCTCTCAAATACCGAAGGATCCACTTTACTAGCTAGTTAGTGCTCTCTACCTGGATCACTCATAAACATGCTCACTGCTCCCACTGCATGGGCAATGTCGGGCCCCTACTGCATACCATAGCATACATCAAACTACCAATGGCCGATGAGTATGGTACCTGACATCATCGTATTCTATCCTCCTCAGTCTTGGGACTCTGCTCCTTTGATAATTTAAAGTGACATGCCAAAGGAGTACCAACCGGTTTAACATCCTACATACTAAACCTCTCCAAGACCTTCTTTATGTACTCTTCTTGAGATAATACCAGCTTCCTCTCCTTCCTGTTCCGAGTTATTCTCATACCAAGGATTTATTTAGCTGCCCTAAAATCCTTCATAAAGAAAGGAGTCACCTAGTTGTTTCTTGAGTACCTTTATTTCCTACATGTTCTTCCCTGCAACAAGCATATCATCTACATACAGGCACAAAATAATATAACTACCATCAAGAAACTTCTTGATGTACACGCAATGGTCTGAGTGACACCTGGAGTAACCCTACTCCTGCATAAAACTATCAAACTTCATGTACCACTGCCGTGGAGCTTGTTTCAGGCCATACAAGCTCTTCTTCAATTTGCACACTAACCTCTCCTTCCCTTTGACCTCATAACCCTGTGGTCTGCTGCATGTACAATTCCTCCTCTAATTCACCATGAAGGAATGCAGTCTTCACATCCAAATGTTCTAAGTGCAGGTCTTCTACTACAACTAAACCAAGAATAGTCCTAATAGAAGTCATTTTAACAACCGGAGAAAAAAATTCATCAAAGTCTATACCTTTCTTCATGCAAATCCTTTGACCACCAACCGGGCCTTGTATCGTTTCCTGCCTCCATCTTCCTCTTTGATTCTATACACCCACTTGTTCTGCAATGCTCTCTTGCCCTCGGGTAGCTCCACCAGATCCCAAGTCTGGTTTTCCATAAGAGATCTATGCTCTTCATCCATGGCTTGCTCCCACTTCTTCCTGGCATCCACCTGCATTACTTCCTCAAAGCACTCTGGCTCTCCACTGTCAGTGAGCAATAAATAATTCAAAGATGGAGTTCACCCTATAAGACCTTCTCACAAAGCGGGAGTTTGGGGTTCTTAATGAGTAGTACTGAACTAACTAATTGTCTGCGTGAGAACATGCTTGAACTCCGAACCGGCCCCTTGGATACCTTGTCATTCATGAAGGTCCTCTAACACTGTGTATTCTTTCTTTGATTTTTCTTTTTGTTCTACTGAACTAATCTTTATACATGATTTTTTCATTAAAGACAATATCTCTAAACTGAAATATTTTCTTGTCTTTAAGACTCCAAACACGGAAACCAAAATCATCTTCACCATATCCAACAAAGTTGCATTTCTCAGACTTAGCCTCTAACTTGGTCCTATCATCTTTATCAATGTGAACAAATACCTCACATCCAAATACTCTAAGAAATGAGTAATCAATTTTCTTACTGCACCAGGAGCCTCCTCAGGTATACCTCCATCCAAGGCCATAGAGGGTCCTTTGTTAATTAGATAAACAACTTGTGCTTACCACTTCCACCCAAAACATGAGTGGCAGCCCCGCATGTAACCTCGTGCACCTAGCACGCTCCATGATTGTCTTGTTCATTCTCTCTAACACTCCATTTTCTTGTGGAGTATTTGGAACCATTCTTTGCTTGCAGATCCCATTTACCAAACAGTAATCAAGAAATTCATTGCTACAATATTCCCCTCCATTATCCGACTTGAGACCTCTTTCATTCTCAACTAAGGCTTTCCATCTTTTAAAAGTTTCAAACACATCAGATTTATTTCTAATGCAATATACCCAAACTTTTCTAGTTGCATCATCAATGAAAGCGACGTAATAACATGAACCACTAATAGATTTTACCTTAGTTGGCCCCCATACATCTATATGCACTAACTCCAACTTACCCTCCTTCCTGGTAGGTCCAACCTTAAGGAATCTCACCCGCTTCTGTTTCCCATAAACACAGTCCTCACAGAAGTCCAAATCTAACTCCTTTAATCCGAAAGCAACATGTCCTTTATAATCTGCATGCCCTTATGACTCATATGATCGAGTCTCTGGTGCCACAAAGTTGCATCTCCATCTGTAGCAACTAAATTGCAATAATCAACACCACTGGTTAAATACAAAGTACCATTTTTCTTACCTCTTGCAACCACAAGAGCTCCCTTGGTAACCTTCCAAGAATCCACTATAAAACTAATCGTATACAACCATCACTACCTAGTTGTCCCACTGATATCAAATTCCACCTCAACTTAGGCACATGCCTGATGTCCTTAAGTAGCCATGTGTTCCCATTCTGCATTTTCACCTAAACACAACCTTTCCCTACTATGTTGCATGGTTCATCATCACCAAGATATACATGTCCAAAATCACCTTGAACAAAATCGGTAAAGTAATGTCTATGTGGGGTGGCATGGAAAGAAGCCCCGAATCTAATACCCAAGATTCAAAGCAATATTATCTAAAGAAAGAATTAAGGCATCCTGACAAACATCACCTGTTGCCACATTTACCTCTTTAGTTTCCTCCTTCTTATTCTTCTTATCCCGAAGAGCCCAAAAATATTTCTTAGCATGACCAACCTTCCCACAGTGCCAACATTCTAACTTACTCTTGGACTTTGACCTTCCACAATCATTCGACTTCCCATGGTTACCTTTCCCTTTGTTCTTTTTTCTCCCTCTTCTCTCCACTTTGTCAAAGCATTTCCAGTAGAAGAATCTCCTGCTCTTCCTTCGCATTTCCTCACTTAGGATCATGCCTATTACATCCTCAAACTCCAACTTTGAGTTATTATAGACTGAATTACTTACACCATAACCAAGTTGTCCTAGTTATCTCGGTAAGGAGCACAAAATCAACAAAGCCCCGACCTCATCATCAAAGTCAATTTTTACCGAGTTTAACATACTCACAACCGTATTAAATTCATTCAAATGATCACCAACAGAACCATTCTCAGACATCTTCATATTAAATAACTTTTTCATCAAAAATATTTTATTATAGGGAGAGGGTTTTTCATATAACTTCCCAACACACTCATGAAACCTTCGTGGTCTTCTCTGCAATATGTTGAAAGCAACCGAAGATCAAGGCACAAACGAAATGCCCAGGCACCTTTCTATCCAACAACTCTCAATCCTCATCCGACATGGCAGTAGGTTTCTTTGCTTTTCCAGCCAAAGGAACATGAAGGTCCTTTTGTAAGTAATCCTCCATTTGCATCTTCCACAAACCAAAGTTCGCCCATTGAACTTCTCAACCCTCGATCTGCACTCATCTGTCATAGCTCCCACTCAAGCTAAACTTTCCCTGTGATTTACAACTTCAACAAAAAAACCACCAAAGTTCTAATACCAATTGTTAGGAATTAGAGAACAAATATGAGGAAACAATTCCTCAAACCACAACAATAGGAAACTCTATAGCAGAATTATACTTGCAAAAATAAAAGCATAAATAAATAATGCACAAAAGAAGACAAGACAAGATTTAATGTGGTTCACCCAATGTGGGCTACGTCCACCAAGAACTTGCTCAGATTTTATTATCAACAAGAGTAAAACAACTCTCACAGTCTTCTCTCAGTTATGAACTCAACAGAGTTCCAAAGATGCTAAACCACATCTAAACCACAATTGACACCCAATTGCTCAACCTTGATCACTCTTGATCACTCTTCATCATTAAGACTCAAGACCTCTTGAACACTTAATAAATCTTCAAGATACCCTAACACCTCTATTTATAGGATTACAATCATTTTAAGAAGTCCTAAAGCCGACCCTAGAAGTTTGAAAGTCATGATCTTTCAACTTCCCACGGTTGGAAAAATAGTCCCGACGTTAATGTACCATTAACAACATGTAAACAAAAGAACATTGCGGCAATAGCACATGGCACAACGACCGCACAACAACGCCACAACAAACGACTACGAGAATGCTCTCAAGTCTCCAAACTTAACCGTTCAAGCTCCAGCACTTCAACATTGATTCAAGAAGACCAAAAATGGGCTCCACACCCCAACAGAGAGAGTAGCTCGTCTTTCCACTTCTCATTATCGCGTCTTTACACCTATAATGCTTAAATGTCAAATTAATGCACATCAAATTCTTAAATGCTTTCAATTGCTTGACTTAGAAATCTAGTTTTCTAGATCTAATCATATTTCTAGTGTGAAGTATGTGGGACCCTTTCACAGACCTTTTATCATAAATGATAAGCTCTCTAAACTTGTTCACAAGAGAGTCTTGATAATGACTGCTTAGTTTGGTGGATGACAATGACATGTATTGATCATGGGCGTTTAAATAAGAAAGGTGCTTCCTGTTTTCTAGCATAGTTTTGGCCATGCACACACTTTAGCACACTCAATTATACCTTACACATGCCACGTGTATTTTAAATTTTAAAACTTGAAGACTTTGTAGAGGGGTGAATTTAACCTCTATCTTTAGTCATGTGCCTTGCATGAAATAATGAGTGGATATGATGGATACTAAGACAACGTAAGTTGGTGGAGTGACAGTCTTAGCACGCCATGACTTGTTTTTCCTACAAAATATTGGATGCAAGTATATCGTTGTGATAGATAATTAGAGCACATGATTGCAAAGAGGAATTGGTGGGGTCTAATAGAACCAAATCCACATGAATGACATTGATATAATTGCACACAAACAACCAAGGAAGTTATAGTTATCGATATCTACACCTTGTCAAAATTTGTTTGCATTGGTCTAGTTTGGAAAAATGGTTATTGACATAATTATTTGTCAACATTACGAAGTCAACAACTAGTATCGTGTAGTATTATTTGTGGATAATTCATTGTTGGCATATATTTTTTTGTATATATAAGTGAAGGGCCCATGTTCATTCATTTGTAGTTGGACGTGAAGAAAAATATACCAATATTTAGTGTAAATCAACCATTTAGAAGCTTAAAGAACACAAGCCTTTGAATTCTAACAACAAACACAATATTTTACTTGCGAATGGTGGTGGCCTCATTTTAAAGATGTGTAATAACTTGTCAATGAACCTCAATTACAACAAGGATACTGGAAGCCTTACTTATATGGGAAAATAATCAAGGAGAATATTCATCATAAGGTGGTGGGTGTTTGCTTTTATACTATGTGTTTTGTTGATGCACTAGAGGATTTGTGAATTACGGGTTTGTTTTTATTATCGTGTGATGAGTGGTAGGTTGTGGAACAAAAGATTGGAACATGGGGTCTTTCCACCCCTTGTGTTGGCAATTATATCTAAAACATCCACCTTGAATTAAGCTTTGATATATGTTTATGCTCTGCTCTAAACTCACCTTTTGGCCCAACTAGGAAGAGGGTGGTGTAGGTATGAAAAGGGTCTCATGGAATCACAAAACAAAACAACTTGAAGCGGAGATATTATCTCATAAGCGAATTGGAGGAGCTCAAACAATTCCATGTGATGTTGTTAATGAACCCACAAAGATTCCCACCAAAAAGCATAATTGTTCACGTAATGCACAAGCATAACAGGGGAATCAATACAAGTTCAAAACGTCTAACCTAAGCCCAAATTTGAACTCTTTAGAGAGTTTTGAAAGATGTAACTAGACACGTGTATTCCATCATAATACAATGGAGTGAAACATGTTTGTTTGGCATGAATTCCTTAATTTTGTAAGCATAAGACATCATAAATCATCAATTTCTTAATTGAAGATGAATGTCAAAGTAAGGATTTTTTTTTTTTAAAATCTTCAAAGATTTTGGATGTGTAGATTAACATCAACAATAATATGTTATATCCATTCATTCTGAATATTATTATTTTTATTTTTGTGGGGTGACAAATTTGGGAAGATAATTTGACATATATCTAGAGGGTTCAATAAAAATATATTCCATATTGAGAAGAAAATAAGCGAGAGAATCTTTGTTGGCAAATACGATGAAATAAATATTGACTAGTAACTCGATAAAAATAGTATTGATTTAGGAGCATCCAAGGTTTCAAGCAATCTTGCATCGCCAAAAAAATATAAAAGAATAAAGAAAAATCAAATTTGGCTCATTTTCTCTTGTTGGCATTTTGTCAAATAGTTGGCATATGCATGTTATTGATTGAGAGTCTTGGGTGACCTCAAAAAAACAAATTATATGGGTTTGTTTGTTTTTATAAGGACATGGTGTAGCCAAAACCGTTTGGGAAAAGAAGGCTTAGACATGGAGTTACACATGTATGAAAATCAGCCCAAAAACACTCGTGAGAGGACAAAAATGTTTTTAACAATAGTTGTTTGAATTTATATTTTGGTATTCCCAAGAGATGGGAAAATGCAGCCAAAAAGTGGAGGAGAAACAACAAAAAAACAAGTGAAAGAAAGAGAGGAAAAGGGGCATTTTTGGGGAGTTATTGGTTGGGGTGACTAAGACCATGATGAGAAGATCTAAAACCACACTAGTGATGGGTTTTGATGTAAAAGGTATGAAAAATACTCTCAAGATAAATTCTTACGTGGTATGCAGATTATTAAGACGTAAAAATATGCTCGAGTGTTTGTAAAAATGTCTATAAGCTCCAATAAAGTGTTTTAGCCCAAAAAGAATGTTTTTAAGTATGTAATAAGACCATTTGTGGTATTTTATGACCTGAATTTTGAGTAATAAGAAAGCCAAGCTCATCCCATGGAATTTTGTGTTGTTTATGCATATGTGTGTTTCCTTTGAAGAGGCCCAAAATTGTATTTTAGCCAAAACAATGGTCTAATTTCCATGTAAGGCTTAATTGAGGTTGTGATTGTGTTTAAATAGGTTGAGAGATTTATTTTGAGTACTCATATGCCATATCTCCTCTCTCATTCCCACAAATTATAAGCTTAGTGCAATTCACTAGCTTACTAGTTTAAAATTCTCATTAAAAATATGGAAAACCCAGGTTTGATTAGGCGGCTTGGACACTAAAGGTATTTGATAGCATGAAATGGGTGATAAATCCATAGAGAAGTTATATTTTAGCTATTAGGACTTCTTTATCATTCATTTTCCATTCGACCTAGATTGCATCTTAAGAATAACATTATACACCATATGGAGGGGTCGCTCAATCAACGGTTAACTTGTTCGGGAAAAGTTGTGGTGGGAAAACAACCAACACCAAAAAATAGTGACTAAGAAAAGTTTTGTGAGTGAGAAAACAACCGACACACAACAACTATGTATTATGTAGTGTGAGTGAGTGGACAAATGTGTGGAGGTTGTTGTGAGTTTTTAAAAATATAAAAACAATCGACGACCACGATCCATTCAATCAACGACCAACTAATCTAAGCCCTCGGTTATAGTGTGTGTGTGTGTCGACGGCGAAAACACATTAGGTCCGGTTTGGAGAAATGCATTCTACGTAATTCAATCATAGGTATGATATAATAATAATAATTTGACGATTCAATAATGGGTAGTTTTAATCAAATATGAATTATGTAATATTAAGGGTTTACAATATTTTACTTATCTAGATAATTGATAAAAAAATTATTGGGGTATGAAAAGGAGCGAAATCACCTAAACAACCTCATAGAAGATGAAACAATGTGCTCAAATGTTCGGTGGAAGATGGAAAAATAGTCATCAACACAATCACGAAAATTCACAATATGATGATGTGCAAAATATGGGTTTAAAACAGGTAGATAAGGATGGTCGCTTTGCCTCATAAAAGTTTAGATGTGAATGCATCCAAGGGCTATGAAGGGGTCATAGGAAGTTCCGATGATGTTTACCCTCTCATATAGGTTTTCCTACATATGGTATTTTGTTTTGAATATCTAAAATATTGTGATTATCTGCAATAGAATATGGGTTTATCTTCTTCTTTTTCCAAACCCTAGCTTAGCCTTTCGGGTTGGACTAGCCTCCACACACCCCTATAATGATTGAGTGTTGCTTACATACTAATACTCCAAAGAGGATTGAAACCATCATAGTTCTCCAAACTTGTGTGAGATGCAACTAAGCAATATAGAATATGCACTTATATTGAAACCTTTGACTTGAACTTGTCACTTGGCAACATGCACTTTGAGACCTTGTATTCTTCATAATTCTTCTCTCAAGTAATATAGGATTACACTTGCATAATTTAGGAACAATATGCTATTTGTGTGCAATGATTCTCCAAGTAGCGAGGTGATGCCCAAATGGTTTGAATAGCTTAGAGTGTCTTTGTATTTATATAAGACCCTTCATTAGCTCTCCCACTTAATCAGTCCTAAAATCTTGCTAAGGTTGAATATGACAAGTTGTCTATTTGAAAAATATGATTTTGGTAGCAAAGGGTGGGTTCGTGATAGGTGGATAAGTTTAGGTCCATAATTTTTGAGGGCCATGAATCTATCTAGAGATTATAAAACTTAGAAGTTGAACTTGGAGAATGCATGTTTAGAAGTTTGCAAAAGATCTTGTACAAACTATAATTGGTAATGATAGTGTTGGTTGGAGGATGGGGATGACCGTACATTCCCAACATTGCACGATGCTACATTAACAAAATGGTAAAAATCTCCTATGATGATAAATTTCTTTTCCAGAAAAACAATGAAGTCCGAGATCCTTTATTTTATTTTTTAAAGATGCATATTTTTCTTTATTTACCATTGTCTTCAAGTTTTCTATCTATTCGAGCCATTTTCTACTCATTTATGGGTTATCGTGCCTTTAATTCATGTAACCACCATGATAGTTACGCAATCGCTGGTCTACGCAGATTGGCATTTTTCTAACCGTTGCATGATTGCGTAAACTCCGATCTGTGCATGGCACCAATAATTCTGCGCTTTAATCCGAAACTCCAAACTATGTGTTCTATATGTGTGTTCATAAGCTTTTGAATTTATTTCTTGCATGTTTCTTGACCATTTCCACTGATTTCAAGCTTGTTGGATACGTGTGGAACTCCTCTTCCTTACATACTATTATTAGATTTTTGATTGCCTCTCTTTTGTGTGATATGGCATTTCTTGATTGCCAAGTGCGCTGGACTTTTTCCATACTATTTTTATATAAAAACCAAGCTTTTCCCGTAGCATCGGTTGGAGATTTTTTATTTTGATTGCATTATTACTCTATTGAAATCCTGCTAAGTAGTACACAAACAACACAAATCATTGCTTTGTTGCTTCCTCCCTACATTTATAACCAACTAGCTTGCAACCAGTCTGCTCCAACATCTTCATAATTTCTTCTACAACCAACCAACACTGTTCCCTAGATCAATTGGACTCATATTTGGAAAGGAAGCTGAGGAGACTAAAGAAATCATCACCACACTTGGAGATTGTCATAGTTCTACATATCCAGTTGGGGTGCATTTATAATTCTTTTAAAGCTTTCATTTGTCTTAAGGAGTAGAATTTATACGTCATAAGAAGCTTTCCGTTGATATCTTCTTCTTGGCTCATCCCTGTGGATTTTCCTAGGAAAGAATTTGGAGGAAGGTTTTGTGCAATAATTTCTTTATTTCCTTGTTTTAGAATACCCGTACATTTTCATTTCTTCACTTCCAGATTTGTATGCATATGAGCAATCTTTCATTGATAACTTCTTCCTTGCTTATCCCTGTGGATATGCAAGGGAAAAAATCTTGAGGAAGCTTCTATGTTTGCATTCGTTATTTAAATTCTTCATTATCAGTTAGTATGTGCATTTTATTTGTTTTATCGGGAAGTCTTAGGGGAAAAGGAAATTGCTTCTGATAAGCCTTATTTCTCCCCATGATTATGAGGTGAAGCAATTAGAAGAAATAGGAATCCACAATTACAAATTGGAAAATACCTTTATTTAAATTAGATTAAGCTTCACATCCTACAATAGAGGAATAGCCACATCTGACTATTCCTTGTTTATTTTATTTTAGTGTAAAAGTAGGATTTATTTAATTTAGAAGCAATTTCCCTTGTTTGTAGATTTTATTTTATTTTATTTCCAAAGATGAAATAGAAAACCCAAAAACATAGCTTAGAAGTTAGTTAGATTTATTTTATTTATTTGCATTTAAAATCTCCTTTGAAAATACTAAAAACAAGTTCTTTAGTTTGTTTTACATTTCTTTAATTAAATACTTATAATCAAATTTAATTGAATTAAAAGGGAAATCAATCAACTTTTATTTAATTTAGATTTGCTTGCTTTGTTTATTTAAAGGTAGGAACTTAGATTAATTAAATTTGGAATGAACAAAAACCCCATCGTTTCCATAACGACCTAGGCTACCAGACCTTAGATTCAATCCCTTTGGTTTCTTGCATGTTTGTTTATTTTCGTAGTTGCTTAGTTTGTGCCCACATGACCATTCAAGGTCCACGATAACCCCGAATTAGATTTTTGATCCAACTATGCCACAACCGAACATTAACACATGCTTGACAGACATTGACCAAGGATTACGTCAACTTATCTTTAGGACTACCCCATCCCACCCGATATCGTGCGCCATTTTCGGCTTTAAACAATGAGGTAGATATTGTTGAATAATTTTGGGCTAATCAACCAAGTAGAGACTAAACCTCATAATCGTTGACTTGTCTTTTCACATTTCCTCTTGTGCTTTTATGATTCTCTTTAGAGAGGAATACATAGAGGAAGAAGGGTAGTTTCCGTGTGTCCCCCAACCAAGTCAAGTTGATTCAATTCCACCGATATTGACCACAATTTACGTACAACTATCATTCTTGATCGTAGCATCACCCCTAAACAAGTTAGACAAACATTTATTACTCTCAATGAACAAATACCCATTTTTCCAATTGAAAACATTCATTTTCCTTGACTTGCTTTATCGCCATTATCACATATTTCATCTATCCCACTTATATCCCATTTACCCACTACATTCCCATTTCGTTTCGATTGTCCCAAAGACGACCTCGGGAGGTCACAGGCCTCTCGAAATCACATGGTGATTTTCAAGTGTAGAATGACCTTAATGGTTTAGAGAGTGTTTGTAATGGGGAAATATGTGTGAATAAATTTAAATATATATTAATGGACTAAATGTTTGTGAAGGTGCTCAAAGTGTTGTTGTAAAATGCCTTAGAAAAAATTAGTGTATAACACATTCCCCTTTTAATTTAGTATTAACAAATGTCGGATTAAAAGGAAACAATAATACAAACATGAGAATCTCGATCGTATGATGATTGCGGTTGAAAAATGTCATTTTTTCCACTTCTAAATTGGAAAACATGTGGAAAGAAAAAGTAGATTAATTTTCAATAAATATGTACATACTTAAAACTTGAAATTTGAAATAGTTGAATCTTTGAAAACTTAAAATGAATGAGCACAAGAACTACCCCCTGGTTGGTATATTGAACTATACTACCACAATAGTGATTGCTTGAAGAATGGAATGGGGTGTACGTTACCCCATTTGGAATAATTGTTGACTTGGGTGTGGTGCCCTATTTGGTCCATACTTTAAATATCGGGAATGGTGTTCAATATGGAGATGGTGACCATTCTTACGGAGAAGGTCACATAAATCACTAAACTCAAAATGGAGGAATGACATGTATCGGTGAAGAGGTCAAACAAAATTCTCAATGAGGGAGTGACCTATAATAAGGAATAGGTCAACCAACAATGCTTGTGGAGGGGGTGAGCTATGTCAAGGAAGAGGTCATGTAATTATGCTTATTGAGGGATGACCTATATCAAGGATGATATCATGCATAAATGCTCGTGGAGAGAGGGGGTGGAAGGGGAAGATGTATGTAAAGGAAGAGGTCATGTAGCAATGGTCATTAAAATGGAGATATTGATAATTGAGAGGTTGTAATTATGACTACTAAGGCCAAACAACTATAAAAAGAGGCTATTGAGGCCATGGTATCTCATTACGAGAAAAATAAAAGCTGAATTTAAAATTTAAATATGTATTGCTCCACCAAATAATCTAGGTAAAAATATTTAAAAGAAAAGGTGAGACACTAGGTAAGGTGGGTTGAATTCTTGGAAAAATGTGTGAAAGACCAAGTAAAATGGGTTAAAATCTTGAAAATTGAGTGAGCATTTTGAGAAGGTGTATAAAAATCTTGGTTATATTAGCGAAAGACTTGGCTTAGATTTGTAAAATCTTATTATAGGATATTCTGAATGTCACTCAATCTAATTGTACATAAGTAGTCTATATGAAACTTGTTTAAATATTTGCAAATACCCCAATGTATACCCCATTTTTGAAATCATGGATAAATATGATTCTTGCATATCACTCATCACAAAATAAGAAGTTAAAACTGTAATATGTCAACCAAATATACATGTAAACTAAACATGTTTACACGTGTAATCATAGAAAAATGTCATCATTAGCAACAAGTATGAAACATGCCATTGAGGTGTAGTCGTAAGTGAACTTATCATTATAAATCAAGACAATTAATTAGTAAATCACACCATTTAAGGACATTGTAACATCTAGGAAAATGTGTGATATAGATCATGTCAATATCAATATATTCATAGTAGCATGAGTATCGTAAAGAGATATGTTACGGTTAGCACACTTACGGTTGTATAGATAATATATCATATCTAAGCATACATGTAATAAAACGAGATATTCTAGCGAAGAAATATACAAAACAAGAGATATAAATCAACACCAAATTTAACATGGTTCACCCAATGTGAGTTATGTCCACTAAGAAACAATCCAATCTATTATCCAAAGCTTTTAGAAGATATACAATGAAGATTTACAATCTTCCACACCTCTCATGATGTAAAGTACTTTCTTTCTCTCAAGCTTCTCCTTATCCAAGAATTTTCTCTCACAATTATTTTACACAATAATCATCAATTCTCTCTCCTTTTACTACTCCAACCCTAACTACCAAGTTATATATACCTTATGTAAGCTAGGAAAAATACACTACTAACAAGAAGTAAAATACCAATAATCATACCTCCTCCTTCGCGTTCATGCGAAAACCTCGAGAATGGGCTAGAAACTTGGATTAAGCCCAAATTTTGTGATATGTAGGTGCTTTTCTTCGAGATGGAGCAAGACCTTCCTACAACAACGATCCTCTTACTTTGCACCAGATGGGAAAAAGGATTATGAGGCTATTTTGGCATTAGGACGAGGCAAAAGGATGTTCTTTGCTCAAAGGATGCAAGAACTTAGATATGGCATTCAAGCTTATTCTCCGTGTGTTTAGAGGGGAGGGATAAGGTTGTATTTATAACTGGGGAGTGATTAACTTAGATTAATTTAAGTAATCATGGTTTGAAAATACGGCAAGATTAAGTGAGTGGTTTGAAAATGTGGGCAAGATTAGGTGAGTGGTTTGAAAATGTGGGCAAGATTAGATGAGTGGGGGCCACGAAGAATGGGTGAGGATTTGAATTATATTTTTAATTCATAAGTGGAGGATTTTAGGTGAGTGGGGACCACGAAGGGTGGGTGAGGATTTGAATTTGAAAACATGGAGAATAATGACATGTGGTGAGGATTGGGTTATTTTTTAGATTTTGAAATGTATAATTAATCAAATTATATTTGATTAATTTGAAATGTATTTTTGTGGGAAATGAGGAAGGGGAATTAATTGATTTAGGATAGATGTGAAATTGGGGTGTCTACATTTGCCCCTCTTTGGAAGGGTACTTATGAAAGTAGTGTCCTTTGAAAGAAAGTAGACAGATATGGGGAAGAATTCAATCTACTTTTTAAAAGGTAGAGTGAATGTTTGTTGGGGAGAATAGAAAGTGGTGAGTGATGGATGTCATAGTATCCTCCAAGACAAAAATGTCATGAGAAGATGTGATTATGGATAGATGTGGTGATGCCCCCTCGAGAGGACTGACAAGAATGGAATATACGACAAAACTCTCGAAAAGAAGGGAAATGGATTCTGCGAGAGAAGAGGACGATAATGGAGTGGAAGAGAGCTGAATGACCATTACGATGCAAATGGAGGAAGGATTCAATCGACCTTGAATGCTAGGTGTGAGGGTGTGTGGGAAAGAGAAAAGGGAATGGATAGGATTGGGGGTTGATTACGAGAAGAGTAAGGGAGATAGGGAGGGGGAAAAAGAAATGAAAGAGGTATAAATAAGAGAGAAGGATGATAGGGGAAGAAGGGAATAATGAAAGACAAATAAGGCAAAAATAGGAAAATGACAGAGTAGAGGGTGAAGGGATGAAATAGAGATGTGCAAAATGAAGGAAGCAACATAGATAGTAAAGAGGGATGCGTGGAAGTGAAATAAATGATAGAGCTGAGAAAAGCAGGAAACAGGAAAGGATAAATAAGAAGGAGAAAACGAGGTGGGAGTAGGGGGTGAAATGGAGGAAAATGGAAAGAGGACGAAAGAAGAAGTAGAACGGAGAAAAAAAAGAAACTATGAGGGGCGAGGAAAGTGTGAAAAAGAGAAGAGAAAGGAAGAGAAACAGATACAGAATGAACGAAAAGGTAGGGGTGGTAGAGAAAAGGAGAAGTGGTCAGAAGAAATGTGAAAATTAGGGGAGAGGAAAGGAAGATAGAGCGAATACAAGGAGAAGATTGAAGGAATTGTGTCATTGCGAGGAAGACCAAGGCAAAGAATATGGAAGAGCACTGTATGAAGATGTATGTGGAGGGTGGTATGATAAAAAAGACAGGACAACGTTGAAACGGCCCAGTTATCGATGGGGAAGTAAGGAGGAAACATGATGGAAAAAGGGGAAGAAGATGATACGAGGGAAGGGAAATAAGACGAGGGTGGGAGAGAAAGAGGATAACAAAGAAAATGATGTAGAAGGAAGGGAATACGAAAAGGGGTAATAAGTGAAAACGGTAGAAGGAATGTTCAAAGAAGAAAGAGGGGAGGAATGACATCAATTGGAAAAGATGTGGAGATGCATGAAATGAGGATACTAGGATGACAGAAAATAGAAAAAGGATGTATGATAAAGACAATAAAGATATTGAAGAGGGAAAAGAGGAGATGGAGAGATGGGTAAAAAGGGACAAGAAAGGGTGGGAGTGAGGGAAAAGAATAGGAGATAAGAGAATGGGGGATAGAAGAGACAATGCTAATGAGGGGATGTTAGGGAAATCCCTTTTCAATGAGTGGTGGGGAAGGGTGAGAGAAAAAATGAAGAAAAGGAGAAAGCTGATGAGGATTGGAAAGGGTAACGCCAACAAAGGGACGTTAAGGAAAACCCTTTCACAATGAGTGGTGGTGGGCTTAAAGGAGGGAAGAAATGGAGGGAAAACTTGAGAAGGTCCAAGGAGTGCATGAGGTCGTGCGAAATGAGGATTGATGATTTTTAAGGAAAACTTCGTTTACAATTATTAGCGCGGGAAGAGAAGATGATGATGAAAGAATGATATAGGAGTGTTAACAATAATGGTGAATGCGTGTGTGGGTAGAAATGTGGGGGGAATGTGAGAAGATGAAGTGGATGAGTTGGGACTAGGTGAAAATGAGGAGAGAGAGACAGGGATGAGGATGAGCGAAGTGAGGATGAAGAACCAAGAAATGAAAAGAATGGGAAGAAACGGTATGAAGAATGATGGATCAAGAAGGGGAAAATGGGGAAAGAACGTGATTGTAGGCGGAAGAGATTAGATGTATGTTGTAAGAGGATATGTGGAGAAAGGATAATAGTAGGAGGAAAAAGTGGGTAGTAGGAGATATCGGGTGGAAGAAACGATCAACAAAGTGAACAAAGAATGAGGCGGGGAGAAGTTCACGATGACAAGTTAAGTGTAGGTAGGACCACGACATAAGATTATCATGTGACGGAAGTGGTTAAGTAAGATTGCCATGTGAGCAAAATGGAGATGACAAGTAGTCAAGCGAGAAGTGGTGTTTGCGAGAATCGAAAAGGAGGTGAAAGGATGTGATAATGGGGAATGCCGAGAAAAATGAAGGGTGAAGGGTGGGTAGTGATGGGGAAAGGCAAGGAGAGATGATCATCCTTAAGAGGGACTCTTAAGTGAGATTGCCATGCCGGGTGAGTGGTTAAGTAAGATTGCGAAGAGGAGGGTGATAGTGGTGGTAAAAAGATGTGATGATGGGGAATGAAGAGGAAAGATAGATGGTGAGATTGTAGAGTGATGGGCGAGTGCAAGATGACATGTCATGCTTAAGAGAATCTCTTAAGTAAGATCGTCATGCTTTGTTGGAGAGGTTTTGTAGGATCACCCAACCGATAGGGATGATATGCAAAGAGAAAGACAAGATGATATTGGGGACAGGGGTGGAATGGTAGGTTGAAGAAGATGATCGTGACGAGAGGCGGGAGAAATAATATGGGGGAAATATGATGGGATGGGGGAAGGCCATAGGGTAGATCAACCTTAAGTGGAAGTCTTAAGTAAGATTGCCATGCGTAGGAATGGTTAAGTAAGATCACCAAGCTGAGGAAGAAGATGGATGATGTTAGAGTTGGTGGGAATAGGGTATGACAAAATGGACTGAAGGGGAACCCTCAAGTGAATTTTCCATACTACGAAAGCGTGTAAGTAGGATGACTAGGCATAAGACGGATTTGGGGAAGGATGAGAAAAGAGTGAGTGAGGTATGCCTGAGTGGTATATGATATGAGATGAGGTGATAATAAGAAAAAAAGGAAACAAAGGAGTGTAACATGAATGGATGAAGGAATATATGCAGTGGAGGGTGGAGAGTGTGAGGGAAATCCTTAATTGGGATGCCCGTGTGGTGAGAGTAATGATGCGGGAATGGGAAGTAGAAGAGGTGGAATGGGAAGATGTGTTTGGTGGTGATTGTTGTTTGATGAGAGGGGAGGTGGTGAAGAAGCTTCTATAGCGGGAAGATCTTAAGGAGAGAGTAAACCTCCACCGAGGATCCCATATAGAAGGGGTTATTAAGTAAGATTATCAAGCGGGAAGCAGAAGGGGAAAGGAAAGAATACAAATGGGTGAGAGGGGACAGGAATGGTGAGAAGGGTAATATGGGTATAAGCGGCGGAGGAGTAAAAATGAGGAGTGAGGATGAATGGATCAAATACATGGTGATCATGGTGGGGGAGAAGGAGCTGTTGGATAGTGAATGCTACTTGAGAAAGATCGTCAAGTAGGATTTGCAAACTGCAACAGTGATCAAGTAGGATTCCCAAACTGGAGAATGCATTAGTATGGGTGAATGGATGGGGTGCAAAGTAAGATGTTGATCATGCAGGAAGATACTCACGTGACGAAAAGCATCTTAATTTTAATATAACACATAACAGGATGCATCATGATATAAAAGATCAGGATGACTAGACTGTAATATGCGTGATAGCATGCATGCAGGGGCCATAAAAAAGTTTGATGTCCCCGTGCGATATACGAAATGGAAGAGAGCATGAGCGAGAGGCCATCAAGAAAGTATGATGCCCGATCACGACATGCAATCGGATAACATAAGAATATTACAGAGAACACCAGGATACATAAAATCAAGATGTCCCCCGTAATATATCAAGACGCAAGAAAGCAATTAATAATTTACAACTGATAATGCAACACAAGAACCAATAAACATGTCCCTAACATGTCCCACAAAGGTGAGGATTGATTGGATGTGCCCCCAGCGAGGGTACGAGGACACAAGTAAAGTATTAGGTCATTTTCCTCAAATAAGGAAACAATGAGAGCGGATTTGCTCCAAGCGAGGATTCACGCGAGGAGAAGTGGTTTGAATTTGGTAGTCATAAGGTGATTGGATCATTCGTTGGGGATAATAGTTCAAAGGTTAAATTGTGTTGGTAATTTTAGAGTTTCTTTTTTTTTTTTTCTTTTACGATTTTGTTGATTTTTTTAATTATATATATATATATATATATATATTCTAATGTTTTTGGGATTTTTGACGATTTTCAAATATTTTTGACTTTTTTGACGATTTTCAAATGTTTTGGATTTTTGATTTATTCTTGTTAATGGTTTTAGATTTTTGCGATTATGTGTAATGTTTTAGATTTTTGACGATTACGTGTAATGTTTTGGATTTTTGATTTCGAGTGTTTCTAATGTTTTTAGATTTTTAATGATTTTTAAATGTTTTTAGATTTTTGATTTTTACACTGTTTTTTAGATTTTTGACGATTTTCAAATGTTTTTGGATTTTTAGATTTTTACATTATTTTTTTAGATTTTTGATGATTTTTAAATGTTTTTGGATTTTTAGATTTTTACATTGTTTTTAGATTTTTGACGATTTTCAAATGTTTTTAGATTTTGACATTGTGATTGGCAATTTATGAACCGTGAGTGCGAGACTTA
The DNA here is from genome assembly GCA_018340775.1 of Taxus wallichiana var. yunnanensis. NCBI lineage: Eukaryota > Viridiplantae > Streptophyta > Pinopsida > Cupressales > Taxaceae > Taxus > Taxus wallichiana. Next base: position 666,516,932 of record CM031243.1, read on the forward strand.
TTTTGAGAGGCGATAAACATGGATATTATCCATATGTATCGGGTTCCGTGTTGTAACTTATGCTCGAGAATAACACAAATTCTCCTTCCATTGGCAGGATATGGTGGCGATGATATGATGAAAATAATTCCATCTCCATTCTTGACTCCACACAACTAGTAAGATATGTGGGCTCATCACCGAGAATCAAGAAGGATGCAAGAGGGAGATGATGAATATAGAGACAAATGCTAACAACAATCCTTTTGGGAAATTGTGACTCCATTCTTCATAATGGTGCTTGAACCAGGTTTGAAAGATGGCTTTTACTTTATGAGTCACATGCTTTAGACTTAGAAAGTTATGTGGCCTCTTTGATTGATAAGATATGAAGTTAAATGATAGTTCTCTCTTCATTTAGGCATCTAAATTACGTGTTTGGTGATTCTATAATTTGTAAGCACCTTTGTAAGATTTTGTATTTTTGAAATGACCCCCATGCCTTGCCCCATGCTACTAGTGAGAAGCAAGGGCTCATCACCGAAGGTAAAATATAGGTGAGTGAATTCCCTTTTTGTCTTTTTTTTTTTTTTTTTTTTTGAATATTTTGCAATGTTTTATGCTTTTATGAGAATGACCCTCTACGCTTTGCCCCATGCCACTTGTAAGAGACAAGGGTTTATCACCGAAGACAAGACGTAGACGAGTAAGGGCACCTTCCTCCATTCCCAGTCTCACACTACTAGTAAGAAGTGTGGGCTCAACACCAAAGACTATGAAGGACGAAAGATGTGTCAATGAATTATTCATAAGTTATTGAATTGATGGATTTTTTACAATAGTGTTTTTTATTTGGGAAGAAACATCACCCTCAATCTCACCCCACACGACTAGTAGGACGCGAGGGTTCAACACCGAAGACTGAGATGGACAACCAAACGAACTGGGTAACGAAGTTTAGAGCTTTGTTATGAAAGAGAGAATGTATTTGAAGGGAATATATTACCATCAGTAAGCTTCTAGGTATGACCATAGAGGAAAGCGACTGAAAATGGAAGAAGTATGACGCTCACAAACTTAATAGGATTTATACTAGCACTTGTCTCATGATGATAAATATGAAGATGTGATTTTGATAATGAAAGTCTACCAATAGAAATGAATAAATTTATTCGAAGATAAACAAAGACAGAAGGAACAATGTACACGTTGTATCAGGAATAGTGAACATCTCAAGAATAAAATTTCTTTAAATGAACTGCATTCATTGGTTCATCAAGATCTTGACCATCTTGATGGCCAATTTATTGTCTCAGAGCCAAATTTAGCTTTGTGATTACATAGGGTCCTAACCAATTAGGCTCAAATTTTTCTTGTTTTTCTCGTTCTTTAGTGGTATTCTTTTGATTTTATTTTAAAACAAGGTCACCAATTTTGAATTCTTTGGGTCTTACCTTTTTATGATAACTATGTTGCAGTCGATTTTGATAGACTTGAAAATGATTGAGAGCATTAAGTCGTTTTTCATCGAGAAGTTCAAGCTCTTGAAGCCGTGACTGTCGGTATTCATCCTCATTAATTACATCTTTAAGGGAGATCCTCGAGGACGAGAGTTCTATCTCAATAGGTAAAATGGATTCACAACCATAAACAAGGGAAAATGGGGTGGCTCCGATAGGCGTGCAGTAAGATGTACGGTAAGTCCAAAGAGTGGGGTAAATTTGAGTATGCCAATTACGTCCATGGGTGTTGACAATCTTTTCCATGATGGATTTTAAGGTCTTATTGGTTGCTTCACTTGACCATTGCCCTGAGGGTAGTATGGAGTGGACCATTTAAGTTTGATGTGAAAACGTTTGGCTAGGTCTTTTACATCCTAGTTTTTAAATGATTTGCCATTATCTATGAAACCAGAGCGGATGGAATACCAAATCAACAAATGAGATTATTAAAAATGAATTTCGATATTTGGCTACTAGTAACATAAGTGAGAGGCATAACTTCTACCCATTTAGTGAAGTAATCGGTAGCGGTAATGATGAACTTATGTCCATCAGAAGATGTTGGTCTGATTTTACCAATGAGGTCAAGTCCCCATTGAGAGAAGGGTCATGGTGTGGTTATCGATTGTAATGCTTGGGAAGGTGTGTGGATAATATTTCCATGCTTTTGACATGCTTGACAACGTTTGACAAAATGACATGCGTCACTTTCCATGGTGGGCCAATAATATCCAACTCGCAAGATTTTCTTGGCTAAGGCGATACCATTTGTGTGTGCTCCACAGATACCAGAATGGACTTCAGCTAAGACACTCGAGGATTCTTCCTAATTAAGACATTAGAGCAGGGTGCCATCATATCCTTGTTTATAAAGAGTTTATGCTAAAATTGTGTAACGAGAAGCACATTGTGCTAAAGCACGTTTATGCATTGGTTTCATGTTGGCAAGAAATGTTTTATCACGAATGAAGGTATAAAGATCGTGGTACCAAGGGTTATTCGGACCTGATCTCACATATCATAGTTTTTCAGGGAAGATCATAGGCGAGACATTAAGAGATGTTTAATGAGAAAATGTGCACTGGGTTGACTAGATGCAATTTCTAATAGGGATCGATGGTTGCACATAGCATCGGTAGATTTATTACTTAATTTTGGGAATTTGATCAAAACTAATTAATCGAAAATAGCTTGAAGACTATCCACCATGCATTTATATGGGATAAGTTTTTCGTCCTTGACACGGTATTCATCGGTAACTTGCTTGATGATAAGTAAAGAATCATCGAATACGACTAATTACTCAGTAAGATTCCAAGATATAGCTAGTTTTAATCTGCGATGAGAGCTTCATATTCTGCGATATTGTTGGTACATGGGAATGCTAAGCGAAATGATTTGGGGATAACATGTCACTTTGGTCTGATAAGCAAAATACCAAATTGAGCCATGGAGATTACAAGATCCATCAAAAATAGAGTCCAAGTTTGGCGCGATGTCTATGTGTAGAATATCTTCATCAAGAAAAGAAAATCAAGTGGTTCTGCGTGCGGAAGGGGTGCCTTGGCAAGTTGGTTGGCAAGGGCTTGTCCTTTAATTGATTTCTGCGAGAACAAATTCGACATTGAATTCACTAAGTAATACAACCCAACTAGACATTCTTCCCATGAGAATGGGTTTAGACAACAAATACTTGAGAGGATCAATTTTAACAATCAACTTAGTTGTGTGATTGAAAGCAAGTAATGACGTAACTTATGGAATGCAAAGGCAACCACTAAGCATACTTTTTGATTTGGGAATAACGTACTTAGGTGCTCAATAAGTGTTCGACTAAGGTAATATACAATCTGTTCTTTTCCTTGATCATTATGTTGTGCTTAGTAGAGCTCTATGGCATGTTCGATGGCGAGATGTATAAAGCAACATAGGTTTATCGGCAAGAACGGTGACATAAGAACAGTGGGACTAGAGAGGTATTCTTTTAACTTAGCAAAAGAGTCTTGGCAATCGTGGTTCCAATGAAAGTGTGCATCTTTCTTGAGTAACTGATTAAAGTGATGGCACTTGTCAGCCAACTATGATATGAAACACCGAATAGATTGTATCTTTCCCTGAAGACTGCGTAATTGTTTTAGGTTTTGAGGAGGCATTTCCATAATGGCTTTGACTTTGGCAGGATCCACTTCTATGCCTCTTCGTGAGACAATAAACCCTAATAATTTACTAGAGGTTACTCCAAACACACATTTCTTTGGGTTAAGACGAACCTTATACTCGCGTAATCTATCGAAAATGCGTCTCAACACACTTGGATGCCCTATTCGTGTTTTAGATTTTGCTAATATATCATCAACATAATCTTCCATGATATCATGTAACATGTCATGGAAGATGACAATCATTGCTTGTTGATAGGTGGCACCAACATTTTTCAAGCCAAAAGGCATGACCTTATAACAGAAGGTGCCCCATGGTGTAGTAAATGCCATTTTATGTTGATCTCCTTTAGCAATACGTATTTGATTGTAACCAAAAATCCATCCATTAAGGAGAGCATTTCATGGCCTGCCGTAGAATCAACAATCATGTCTATATTTGGCAAGGGAAAGTCATCTTTGGGACAAGCCTTGTTGATGTCATAGAAGTTTGTGCATATTCTGTCCGGAGTTTTCTTGGCAACGGGAACTATGTTAGATATCCATGCCGAATAATCAATAGGTTTGATAAAGTCAGCTTCCAAGAGTTTCTCAAGTTCGGATTTGACAAACAATGCAACTCGGGGATGCATTTTGCGTAGTTTTTGCTTTACAGGTTTTACATCCAGATGTACCACAAGATGATGTACTACAAGAGATGGGTCTAGGCCTTTGACATGTCCTTATATGTCCATGCAAATATATCTTGGAATTCAATAAGGAGTGTTGTGAATTCCATGTATTCTTAGTCGAACAGAGACTAATGCCAAGTTGTAAAATTTTTGGCTGTTCGGTGGTGCCAATGTTTATGTCTTTTGTTTCTTCTACAAGCATTTTAGATGTATCCTTTTGAGAACGATGCTAATGGTTGATGTAGGTCATCAGTGTTGGGTGTTTGTTGGAACTTTTTGTTGACATGTTTGGTGGATAGGGTGGCAGTGAGGTTTTGACTATGGGAAATCCTTTGTTTGCGCTTTTGATCCAAATTTTCCGAGGGTGAAGGATTTGAATATTTTATCTCTTCACCAAAATAGGTTGATTCATTTAGATTGATTTCAAATCCTTTTCTATGGTCGGAAGTAGGGATTTGGTCGCGAGTTCCAAGGAATTCTTCGATGGCTTCATCATTTTGGAACATGTCCATGGCCGTATGATGTGGTTGGCCATGGTCTATGAGACTTCGGATGTGTAAGCTCAAAATTGATGACATTAATAGATAAATGTTCAAAGGAAAGATGTGTTTCAGCGAGGTCCTAAAAAGACTACATGGAGACCTGATGTCATTATCAGAACTAGTGTCATCATTGTCACTTGAAATTATTATGGGAGCAACATCAAATACCTTGAAACCTAGACCATGTTTACCGTGATGTTGTGTGTAATTTATTAGGTCTAAACGACCTTGTTCATTTGGACCGAGTCCTTTACCCTTCCATCGCATGTTTTTCATTATTCGGTGAGCTTTGGTAAATTGAGGGGACTCATAACATGGAGCAAAGTTGTCATTATATAACCAAGATCCTGAAGAACTTGGAATATGTTCGTTGTCAAGATGAACAAACTTTTTCCAAACTGACTGACCCATTTGGTAAGTGGGATGGATTCTCAGATGTGGAGCATTAGGTTTGCCATAGCTATGTGGGGATTTGGTGATATAAAAAGAGTCTGCCATCTTTTGAAATTGATATTTGTCGCATCCCGTGTCAATGATTTTAAATGTGTGAGATGGGGGACCAATAGGGACTTCATGTGGTGGAGAAGTTAGTTTGGTAGTCTTAAAAGATGAAGAGAATGGGTTATAAGAAGAAGGGGGTGGATTGAAGGATGAAGGTTGGTTATTCACATGAGGAGGTATCTTAATAGAGGAGGTGTGGTTGGATGAAGAAGATTGGCTAGGTGAAGAAGAAGATGGTGTGGTGGAAGAATAATTGTCATTTGGAAGAAGAAGCTTGAATATAAGAAGAAGATGATTGATTAGTGGGAGGAGGACTGGTGGAAGGTGGTTGACTAGCGGATGATAATGGATTGGAAAATGTGTTTTGGTTATGAGATGATGGTTTTGGATTATTATTAGGGAGTGTATCAGGATCAATGCGTGTTTCATTAGGGATTATACAAGGTGGAGCATATTTATCTGTTGATGGACAATAGTGATCATGTCGATACCATCCTTCGAGGAATCTACAATACTCAAAAGGTTGGGGATCTGCTCGTAATGTAAATTCCTTGTCCAATAAGGAAACTTAATGCATTGGTGGAATGTTGATGGGACGACTTTCATGACATGAATCCATGGTCGGCCGACAAGAATGTTATATGTAACTTCTACATCTACCACATGATAGACCGTGTCTAAGGTGATGGGTCTAACTTGGAGAGGCAACATGATTGTGCCTTCAGACTTTCTTTCGCTATTATCATACCCATGAATGGTTATGATATTGTTTTGTAAATCATTTTCGGTGTAACCTAGACAACGCAAAAGTTTCATGGAACAAATATTTAATGTTGATCCATTGTCGATTAAGACGCTTGATTTTACGATGAGTTACATAACCCTCGGCGCATAAAGAATGATTAATAGCGATGTTGGGATTAAGCGAGTCAATGGGACCAAAAGATAAAATAGGATTGGGGACTGTAAGATGGGTAATTAAAGCACGAATTTTTGTGAATTGATGTCCTCGGGGACACGAGCATTATTCAATGTTTGCATAAGGATGCGTTGTAGTGCGGGAGAATAATTAAGTAGTTCCATGATTGAAATTTGTGCGGGAGTCTTCTCTAATTGTTTGACAATATTAAATGATGGTGTAGGTTGTGGAGAGGAATTGGCGGCGGAATTAGATGGTGGATTAAGAGGTGATGCCGAGCGAAGTGGCAGATTTTTTTGTTGTAGGGACCCATATTTTTTTCTGCAGTGGTGATCGCACGATCGATTCGATCTTTATAGTTGCCACTACGTCTTGGTCATAATCTATGGTCGAGATGATTGAGTCATACTCGACATTGCGCTGATGATTAACCCTTATCTTTTGAATTGTTATCATGGTTAGGGAATGGTTTTTGAACATGATAATTTTTCATTAGGTGTTTTTATCTTAGAAGTATTTTCAACTTCTATGTCTCCATGTTTGATCAAGTCTTGGACGTAATGGTGGAGTTGCATGCATCGATCTGTAGAGTGCCCTTTTATGCGATGGTAATCACAATATTCATTGTCCTTATACCAATTTGGTTTAGGTTGTTCTTATTCGAAGGGTCTCGACAATGGGATATGTAATCATATTAGCATTTTCCAAATGACGAAAGACACTAGATAGACTTTCTCCCGCAGTAGTGAACTCTCTTCGTCGATCCCGAAGGAACTTCCTTTCTAGGGATATGATTGGTTGTTTAGATTTTAATGTGTTGGTGGGATGGTTTTGAACATTTCGGACATGGCGGGAATCAATAACGCCATCGTTGACGATATTTCGATTCGATTAAAGAATTTAGATTTGTCTTGGTTCGGAGAGGAGTGTCTCGATAAGGTTGGTCTCTAAAGGGTGCTTTAAGTAAGCCCTTAGAAATGAGGGCTTTTCGATTTGTGTCCCCTTTTCGATGACTTCTTCGAAACTATTTAGACAATGCATTTGCATGTGGAATGATAATTTGGCATTGAGATTAGGGACAAAAATACTAACTAGTTGTCTCTCGCTGAAAGGGGGGGTTAGCTTGCAATTCCGCGCCATCGTTGTAAAAGGAGGCAAAATTTTCATTTGGCCTTTACCTAGTATTGCGAGAGATCAGACTGCGAGGTTATTTACGAGTCTAGGTTATAGGAAAAATGTTTGACAAACTTGTTCGATAAGTCTACAAATGTCGTGGCCAGGCCCTTTGGGCGAGATGGAAAAACCAGGTCTAAAGCCTATCCTCCTAAACTTTGGGGAATAATCGTAACAAGTACGTGTCTCGATAGGCAACTTCCTGACATTGCATGTAAAATTCCTTAACATGTTCATGGGGGTCACCTTTGCTTTTGTATTTATCAAACTTAGGGATTTCGAAGGATGGTGGAAATGGTAATCGTGATATCTCTGTATCAAATGGATAAGGACACAATTCTTCAAAGTTGAATTGTTTCGATTGTTTTTGCAGTCCCTGAATGGTGTCTTTCATAAGTTTCCATTCTTGTGCGAATGGAGAAGCGGGGATGGTTTATCAAACATGTCGTGAGTATTGGAATCTAGATTGAGGTCTTTTAATCTTTCAGCTCTAGTCGTTGCTTCCTCAAGTTTCTTTGTTAAGTCTTGGATTTTAGTGAATAATTCTTTGGCCGAAGAACCATTTGGATTGTCTGGTATTTCGTTGTGATAATTTGATTCACCGTTATCGATGAGTTTGTTTAAATTTTCCGTCTCAAGTCGAAGTCGTTTTCCCCATGGCTAGGATGCGTAACAGATATTCATTTTTGTTTTGTTCTATCACCCTATTGACTTGTTCTTGTTCTTCATTGGTGAGTTCTGGTTGTGTGACTTCTTCGTCGTCATTTTCATGATTGTGACTGCGAGTGAATACCATGATGAAATGTGTCTGATTAAGTTGAAAAGTGGGTAGGAATTTTGAACAGGTGTGAGGAAATGAGAACTCGATTACTTTGGATTTATCACGAATAAGCTCGTGATGACTAATAAGGAGAGTAACTCAAACAAGTTATCTCAATATGATGATGATGTAACTCGAGACGAGTTATTAGAGGATTTGTTGCACGTTGTGTAGATTTGGCTTAAACAAGCTCTGGACTATTGACGGGGAGAGTAACCTGAATAGGTTAATCGCGATATGGTTGTGATATAACTCAAAATGAGTTATAAAAGGATTTGTGTTGGCTGTGATTTGGATAAATGCGATGGTGGATAGAATAATGAGTGAACTCAAACAAGTCATCCAATATTAGTTTGATATAACTCGAAACAAGCTATGAAGGATGTTTTGACAATTGACAATATGGGGAGTGAATGCTAGTCATTCAATATCAATTGAATATAGCCGAAGACAAGCTATATGTGGATGTATTGTTGAGCAACGAGGCAATGTTAATGAAATTGGTGTGATGGTTTGTCTGTTGTTGGATTGTTTGGATGTTTTTGCTTGGTATTGAATTGGTCAAGAACTGATTTTTTGTGGAACACAACTAGGGTCTAAACTTTTACGATGAACACATTGATATTAGCCAATTTTTATGATAAAACAATGTTAAACTATTTTGTTTTCAAATAGCAAGCAATCATGTGGATTCAATTGTTTTGGCTTATGAGGTAACTTCTTCAGGAATGATCATTGTTTCATGTAATCATATAAGTATGCTATGAAATGGTGGATGCAAGCTCTTATTACTCCAAGAAGATGCGTCCTCCGATATACCCTAGTCCTGATATACCTAATTCATGCGGGGGACATAATTGGTACAGGGAACCCTTAGAGCACTTTGGAGGAGACTCACCAATTCTTACTTCCACTGTTTGAAAGTGAATCACCACATCCGAGAGCGAGGTTTTGTGAAAAGGTGGGAGGTGATGGAGGGATGAATGTGTATGGTGTCCTTATAACTCCCCGAAGATTTACAGGACGATGCCCAGACTTTTTATTACTGCTTATTTAGGCGTGACTTGCATGCGCTGCACGACAACATTACTTGTAAGTGAAGAGCGAGGCGAGGTAAATACCAAATGTTGTGATGAGACTAGGTCTCAAAGTGCAATGCAGATGCAAATGTTGTTGGTGTGTGGTAGTCAAGTCCACGTCACCGGTGTAGCTTTGGTGGTGATGAAATCCACCTCATTTATGTGTAAAAATAAAATGATAAAATGATTAAACGCAGGTTCTTTTCCAACTTGAAATAAATCACTAGCGAGAAAACAATTGCGTGCACTGAGCGTACTTTTTTTTTGGTTTCAGCAATTTTCTTTAAATGGTGGTATTTTTGTAGGATTTTTGTTGTTTTTTTGTTTTTGTTTTTGTTTTTGACAATATTCCAGCAACGCGGTTCTACATAAAACAACTTAGTAGTTATCCTGCAAACGAAATGTTAGAAAAGTGATCGTGGCTGTTTTTGATTTTCCAGATCGCTCGAAGGCGCAGGAAAAGAGCATACACAACCAACAACCAAACAAATATTAATAATATGACAAAGGAAAATAATGATTGAAATGACAGTTGGAAAACAAAACTAGAGGATCTGCAATGTTAGAACGAGAAAATAAAAAAATTGTGGCCGTTTGATTTTCCGATCACTCGAAAGCGCGAAAAGAGCATGCGCGGATACAATTGGAATAGTTTTTTTATTTTTTAAATGTTAATAATTATTGCAATTAATCATGATTGCAAAATAGCGATAATGATTATCTTCACAAAAAAGAAAAATGATGAAAGAAGAGTGTGAAAATGTTACCTATAAGTGTTGTCATGAAAAATTGAAATGTAAGACAAAAATGAAAAATTAAAAATAAAATAAAAAATAAAAATTATTTTCTAGAGCTCGAGTGGCCTCACGTTTCTTATTTCCAAGATCACTTTTGAAGTGCAAGGAAAGAGCATACGTGTGAGGTTGTTACGTGAAATAAAAATAATAAAAATAAAACTATAATTTTGTTAAAAAGACAGTGTTAGAAGAAATGAAACCAAATTTTTTTGTAAGTCGAAATCTAAAAATTATTTTTTCATTGCATAGATATTTTTATACCTTTCCAGTTAAAAAAATGAAGTCATTCCAAGTTCGGGAGCAAAAGTTATGGCTTCCTAAAGATGGGCTACAGAAGCACTCGAATGAAAATTTTAAACATGAGAAAAACGTTAAAGGAGCTATTTTTTTATTTTCTGACTTTTGTACTTCACCTGAGAAGCTAAAATTTTGACAAAGAAGGTTAAAAAGAACAATAAATAGAAAGAAAGAGTTAGATCACAAAATGATTGACTAAAATAAAAAAAAAAAATGATTAATTTCTTACAAAGCGATTATTTTAGCAAAAGTAAATAAATAAAAGTATTTTCTGGATTGGTTGTCCCATGACAAGAAGATGATAAACTAATAATTAGTGTACGTGCTTCTATAGATTATGAGTGAATAGCAAAATCGAACTATAAACTAAATACCAAGCACTAAGGAGATCAAAGACAGGATGAGCTTCATAGTTTCATTGTTCTTATAACTGCGGAGACACCACATAATAAAAACACTACCCAAAGCGTGAAGGTTAACCAAAGAAGGCCATAAGGAATAGAAAAGGAAATAATAACGAACAATAATAAACAAAGAATGGATAAAACCACTAATTGAAAAATTAATGGTAACAGATCGAAAGTAATCGGGTGTGCTTGAAATGTAATCTAGGAAAAATAAACTACTAACAAGGAAGTAAAATACCAATAATCATACCTCCTCCTTCGCATTCCATGAAAAAACCTCATAATGGACTAGGAAATTTGGATTGAGCCCAGATTTTGTGATATGTAGGTGCTTTTCTTCGAGACGCAAAACTAGAATGTAAGCCGCTTTACATTCCTACAGCACGCCGATAAGCTTTTCGATCTGTTACCATTAATTTCCCAATTAGTGGTTTTATCTATTCTTTGTTTATTATTGTTCGTTATTATTTCCTTTTCTATTCCTTATGGTCTTCTTGGTTAACCTTCACGCTTTGGGTAGTGTTTTTGTTGTGTGGTGTCTTGTGGTGTATCTGCAGTTATAGCTACAATGAAACTATGAAGCTCATCCCGTCTTTGATCTCCTCGATTTTGGTGTTTAGTTCCTAGTTCTCGATTTTTCTATTCACTCGTAATCTATAGAAACACATACACTAATTATTAGTTTATCATCTTATGTCATGGGACAACCAATCCGAAAAATACATTTATTTATTTACTTTTGCTAAAATAACTCGCTTTGTAGAGAAGTTAATCATTTTTTTCTTTTATTTTAGTTAATCATTTTGTGATCTAACTCTTTCTTTCTCATTTATTGTTCTTTTTAACGTTGTTGTCAAAATTTTAGCTTCTCGGGAAAGTACAAAGTCGAAAATAAAAAAACTAGCTCTCGGGACGTTTTCTCGCTTTCAAAATTTTCATTCCAGAGTACTACCGTAGCCCATCTTCCTGGAAGCCATAACTTTTGCTCCCGAACTCATAATGACTTCATTTTTTTAACGGAAGGTATCAAAATATCTATGCAAAAAAATAATTTTTAGATTTCGACTTACAAAATTTTTTTGGTTTCATTTCTTCTAACCCTGTCTTTTTAACAAAAACAACAAAATCATAGTTTTTTTATAAATTTTTTCACATAACAACCTCACACGTATGCTCTTTCCTCGCACTTCAAAAGTGATCTTGAAATCAGAAATGTGAGGCCACTCGAGCTTTGGAAAACAATTTTTTTAATTTTTGCCTTACATTTCAATTTTCCACGACAAATTCACTTCTGTAACGTTTTCACACTCTTCTTTCATCATTTTTCTTTTTTGTGAAGATAATCATTATCGCTATTTTGCAATCATGATTAATTGTAATAATTATTAAAATTTAAAAAAACTATTCCAATTGTATCCGCGTATGCTCTTTTCTTGCGCCTTCAACCCAGCGATCTCGGAAAATCGAAACGGTCACAATTTTTTTAGTTTCTTGTTCTAACATTGCAGGGATCCTCTAGCTTTGTTTTCCAACTATCATTTCAATCATTATTTTCCTTTGTCATATTATTAATATTTGTTTGGTTGTTGGTTGTGTATGCTCTTTTCCCGCGCCTTCGAGCGATCTGAAAAATAAAAAACATGTGTACGATCACTTTTCTAACATTTCATTTGCAGGATAACTACTAAGTTGTTTTCGTAGAACCGTGTTGTTGGAATCTTGTAAAAAAACAAAAACAAAACAAAACAACAAAAATCTCATTATCAAAAATACCACCATTTAAAGAAAATTGTTGAAACCAAAAAAAAAGTACGCTTAGGTACATAATTATTTTCTACTAGTGATTTATTTCAAGTTGGAAAGAACCGCGTTTAATCACTTTATCATTTTGTTTTTGCACGTAGATGAGGTGGATTTCATCACCACCAAAGCTACACCGGTGACGTGGACTTGACTACCATGCACCAACAACATTTGTATCTGCATTGCACTTTGAGACCTAGTCTCATCACAGCGTTCGGTATTTACCTTGCCCCTGCTCTTCACTTACGAGTAATGTCTGCACGTGCGGCGCATGCGAGTCACGCCTAAATAGCTGTAACAACAAAGCTTGGGCATCGTCCCTATAAATCTTCGGGGAGTTATAAGGACACCATACACATTCATCCCTCCATCACCTTCCACCTTTTCACAAAACTTGTTCTCGAAGTGGTGATTCACTCCAAACAGGTAAATAAGAATTGGAGTCTCCTCCGGTGCTTCTAAGGGTTCCGTGCACTACCCCGTCCCCGATGCACTAGGTATATCATCGGGACTAGGATATATCGAAAGACGCATCTTCTTGGAGTAATAAGAGTCTCCGCATCCATCATTACATGACATACTTGTATGATTGCATTAAACAATGATCATTCTCGAAGGATCTACCTCTTCAGCCAAAATAATTTGATACACATGACTGCTTCTGTTTGTAAACAAAATAGTTTAGCATTGTTTTTATCATAAAACTTGGCTAATATCAATGTGTTTATTGTAAAATTCAAATCCTAATTGTGTTCCACAACACCATTTCTCGACCAATTCAATACCAAGCGAAAACATCCAAACAATCCAACCACACAGACCAAAACATCGCACCAATTTCATTAGCTTGCTTCAGCTAACAATACATCTGCCATAGCTTATCTTCAGCTATATCCAACTGATATTGAGTGACTAGCATTCACTCCCCATATCGTCAATCATCAATCGTCAAAACATCCTTCATAGCTTGTTTCCAGCTATATCAAACTAATATTGGGTGACTTGTTTGAGTTCACTCATTATTCTGTCCACCATCGTGTTTATCCAAATCACAGCCAACACAAATCCTTTCATAACTCATTTTGAGTTATATCACAACCATATCACGATTAACCTGTTTGGGTTACTCTCCACGTCAACAATTCAGAGCTTGTTTAAGCCAAATCTAAACCATTTTCATTATAGCTTATTTAAGCTATCACATATTTATCCCGAGTAGCTTTTTTTAAGCTTTCTCCTTATAGCCTTACTTGTTAAAACTCGATTGAGCAAAAAAAAAGATCACAATCAATAGGTTGGGTTCTTCATCGCACATTTCTTCATTCTCCCTCTCTTTCAAACATGATGAATTCACAAAAATGTCATGCAATGAGCTATTAGAACAAATTAATAAGATGAAAACACAACTCTCTCATATGGCTACCCAAATCAGTGAACGATCACCCAAAAAGCCAATCATACAACCTAACGAAGACATCACTTCACGTAAAGTCGAACGTCAGTTTACGCCCCTTGGAGAAACTCTCTCTAGTGTTTTTCATCAACTAAAAGAGGCTAAACTGATAAGATATCCAATTACAAAACCCTTTGTCGAAGGGGAATCTAAGCCATGTTGGTACAAACCTAACACATATTGTGACTTTCATCGCATTGATGGTCATCACACAGATAAATGTGTGCGATTTAAGAATTACGTCCAAGACTTAATTGACGATGACATCATCTCTGTAGAACTTGATGAAAACGCTCTTGTAACCAACGACACATCCAATACCACAAATTTCCATGAAGAGTTGACTATTGTCGAAACTCCTATATATACTGAAATTCCACAAGATCATGACGACAACAGTCAAGCCTCTCTAATTCCAAACCAATCCATATCTTCTTCAAATTTCCTTCTATTAGTTCAAACATACATTGAACTTGTTTTGGACAACATTCTTCCAACATCTACTGAGCACTTGAACTTATTTCAAGTCTCTCTGTCAACCTAAACATACATTGAACCTGTTTTGGCCGACAACATTCTTCCAACATCTAACGAGACCTTGATCTCGTTTCAAGACTCCCTTTCAAACCTTGATATTATTGTAGACACTATAGAAGAGGTTCCATCAACATGTACCATTAAGTTTGATTCTATTATTCCAATATTGGCTCTTATGCCTAACATCTCTAGCCTTGTTGTCAAAACACAACCACATCAAGTTTGGACACTTGCAACAATGCAACCTATCATGTCCATCATGCTTTCAACAATCGATCTTGCAAGCATCTCATCACTATTTATTCTCACCTGTCAGACTTCTATGTGCATACATTCTACGAGGTAATTATACCTAGGAATATCTTTACACAACCTTTTCCATCTTTAATCGTGAATCTATCCTCAAAACAATCAATTAATGGACAAATAGAAGCAACAAACCAAATAACACAAACCATCATTGTCAACACACATAGAAGCTATTGGCTTAACCAAATCTATCCCACTCTTTGGGCTTACCTCACATCTTATCACACACCTACTTGGAGCCACTCCCTTCTCCTTTGTTTATGGTTGGGAAAGCTATTTTACATGTCAAGGTTGAATTTCCATCCTTCAGAATATCCCTCAAATATGTAATCAATCAAGATTATTATCGACACTCACGCCTTAATAAACTCGAGCTTCTTGATGAAAAACGACTTAATGCCCTAGATCATCTTCCATTCTATCAAAATCGGCTATGGCATAGCTACCATAAAAAAATCAAACCTAGAAAATTTAAGGTCAATGATCTCATTACGAAAGAAAGTTGAAAGAATACACCCAAAGAACGAGACAAACATGAAAATTTGAGCCCAACGAGATCATAGATAATTTTGGGTTTGGAGCTTATAAATTGGCCATTGACATAGGCCAAGTACTTGAAAAACCAATGAATGTAGTTCATTTAAAGAAATTTTATCCTTGAGATGTTCACTATTCCAGGATACAACGTGTACATTGTTCCTTTTGTCTTGCTTATCTCTGAATAATTTAAATTTATTCATTTCCATTGGCAGATATTTTTTTATCAAAATCACATCTTCATATTTATCATCATGAGACAAGTTCTAGTATAAATCCTATTAAGTTTGTGAGTGCCATACTTCTTCCATTTTCAGGTCACTTTCATCTATGCTCATACCTGAAGCTTATTGATGGTAATATATTCCTTCAAATACATTCTCTTTTCATAACAAAGCTCTAAATTTCGTTACCTAGTTCATTTGGTCGTCCATCTCGGTCTTCGGTGTTGAACCTCGCGTCCTACTAGTCGTGTGGGGTTGAGATTGGGCGGCGACGTTTCTTCCCAAATACAAAACACTATTGTCAAAAATTCCATCAATTTAATAACTTATGAATAATTCATTGACACATCTTTCATCCTTCATAGTCTTTGGTGTTGAGCCCACACTTCTTACTAGTAGTGTGAGTCTCTGTGAATGGAGGAAGGTTCCCTTACTCGCTCTACGTCTTGTCTTCGGTGATAAACCCTTGCCTCTTACAAGTGGCATGGGGCAAAGCGTAGAGGGTCATTCTCATAAAAGCATAAAAACATTGCAAAATTTTCAAAAAAAAACAAAACAAAACAAAACAAAACAAAAAAAAAAAAAGACAAAAAGGGAATTCACTCGCCTATATTTTACCTTCGGTGATGAGCTCTTGCTTCTCACTAGTAGCATGGGGCAAGGCATAGGGAGTCATTTTAAAAATATAAAATCTTACAGTGCTTACAAATTATAGAATCCCCAAACACGTAATTTAGATGCCTAAGTGAAGAGAGAACTATCCCTTAACCTCATATCTTATCAATCAACAGGCCACATAACTGTCTAAGTCTAGCATGTGACTCATAAAGTGAAAGCCATTTTTGAAACTGGTTCAATACCATTATGAAGAATGGAGTCACAATTTCCCAAAGGGATTGTTGTTAGCATTTGTCTCTATATTCATTATCTACCTCTTGCGTCCTTCTTGATTCTCGGTGATGAGCCCACACATCTTACTAGTTGTGTGGAGTCAAGAATGGAGTTGGAATTCTTTTCATCATATCATCACCACCATATCCTGCTAATGGAAAGAGAATTTGTGTTATTCTGAGCATAAGTTACAACACGAAACATGGTACATCGTCTCTCAAAAATAAGTCTGCACTCTAGTCCATAAATTGTCAATCACAGTGTCAAAATCTACAAACATTTGAAAATCATCAAAAATCCAAAAACAACATAAAAATCCAAAACATTTGAAAATCGTCAAAAATCTAAAAACAATGTAAAAATCTAAAAACATTTGAAAATCGTCAAAAATAAAAACAATGTAAAAATCTAAAAATCTAAAAACATTTGAAAATCGTCAAAAATCCAAAAACAGTGTAAAAATCTAAAAATCCAAAAACATTTGAAAATTGTCAAAAACCCAAACACATTAGAAACAATCGTCCAAAATCCAACAAAAAAATTAGAACTCGTCAAAAATCTAAAAACATTAGAAATACTCGTGAACTCCAAAACATTACACATAATCATCAAAATCTAAAAATATTTGAAAATCGTCAAAAAAGTCAAAAACATTTGAAAATCATCAAAAATCTAAAAAACATTAATATATATATATATATATATATAAAAAAAAATCCACAAAATCTCCCCAAAAAACCTCTAAAATAACTAACACAATTTAACCTTTGAACTATTATCCCCAACGAATGATCCAATCACCTTATGACTACCAAATTCAAACCACTTCTCCTCACGTGAATCCTCGCTTGGGGCAAATTCGCTCTCATTGTTTCCTTGTTTGAGGACAATGACCCAATACTTTACTATGTCCTCATACCCCTGCTTGGGGCACATCCAATCAATCCTCACTGTGGAACACGTTAGGGACATGTTTATTGGTTCTTGTGTTGCATTATTAGTTGTAAATTATTAATTGCTTTCTTGCATCTTGATATATTACAGGGGGCATCTTGATTTTATGTATCCTGGTGTTCTCTCTAATATTCTTACGTTATCTGATTGCATGTCGATCTTGGGGCATCATACTTTCTTGATGGCCTCTATCTATGCTCTCTTCCATTTGCATATTGTATTGGGGCATCAAACCTTTTTGATGGCCCCTGTCTATGCTATCACGCATATTATAGTCTAGTCATCCTGATCTTTTATATCACGATGCATCCTGTTATGTGTTATATTAAAATTAAGATATTTTTCATCATGTGAGTATCTTCCTGCATGATCAACATCTTACTTTTCACCCCATCCATTCACCCATACTAATACATTCCCGTTTGGGAATCCTACTTGATCACATTGCGGTTTGCTACGAATCCTACTTGATGATCTTTCTCAAGTAGCATTCACTATCCAAAGAACTCCTTCTCCCCCACCATGATCACCATGTATTTGATCCATTCATCCTCACTCCTCATTTTTATTCCTCCGCCGCTTATACCCATATTACCCTTCTCACCATTCCTGTCCCCTCTCACCCATTTGTATTCTTTCCTTTCCCCCTTTTGCTTCCCACTTGACAATCTTACTTAATAACCCCTTCTATATGGAATCTTGAATGGAGGTTTACCCTCTCCCTAAGATCTTCCCACCGTAGAAGATTCTTCACCACCAAACACATCTTCCCAATCCACCTCTTCTACTTCCCATTCTCGCATCATTACTCTCACCACGCAGGCATCCCAATTAAGGATTTCCCTCACACTCTCTGCCCTCCACTACATATATTCCTTCATCCATTCATGTTACACTCCTTTGTTTCCTTTTTTTCTTATTATCACCTCATCTCATATCATATACCACTCAGGCATACCCCACTCACTCTTTTCTCATCCTTCCCCAAATCTGTCTTATGCCTGGTCATCCTACTTACATGCTTTTGTAGTATGGAAAATTCACTTGAGGGTTCCCCTTCAGTCCATTTTGTCATACCCTATTCCCACCAACTCTAACATCATCCATCTTCTTCCTCAGCTTGGCGATCTTACTTAACCATTCCGGCCACATGGCAATCTTACTTAAGACTTCCACTTAAGGTTGATCTGCCCTATGGCCTTCCCCCATCCCATCATATTTCCCCCATCTTATTTCTCATGCCTTTCATCGTGATCATATTTTTCAACCTACCATTCCACCCATGTCCCCAATATCATCTTGTCTTTCTCCTTGCATATCATCCCTGTCGGTTGGGTGATCCTACAAAACCTCTCTAGCAGCATGATGATCTTACTTAAGAGATTCTCTTAAGCATGACATGTCATCTTACACTCACCCATCACTCTACAATCTCACCATCCATCTTTCCTCTTCATTCCCCATCATCACATCTTTTTACCACCACTATCACCCTCCTCTGCTTGGCAATCTTACTTAACCACTCACCCGACATGGCAATCTCACTTAAGAGTCCCTCTTAAGGATGATCTCTCCTTGCCTTTCCCATCACTTACCACCCTTCACCCTTCATTTTTTCTCAGGCATTCCCCATTATCACATCCTTTCACCTCCTTTTCGATTCTCGCAAACACCACTTCTCGCTTGACCACTTGTCATCTCCATTTTTACTCACATGGCAATCTTACTTAACCACTTCCATCGAGATGACAATCTTATGTCAAGGTCCTACCTACACTTAACTTGTCATCATGAACTTCTCCCCCGCCTCATTCTTCATTCACTTTGTTGATCGCTTCTTCCACCTGGTATCTCCTACTACCCACTTTTTCCTCCTACTATTATCCTTTCTCCACATATCCTCTTACAAAATACATCTAATCTCTTCCGCCTACAATCACGTTCTTTTCCCCATTTTCCCCTTCTTGATCCATCATCCTTCATCTTTTTTTCCCATTCTTTTCATGTCTTGGTTCTTCATCCTCACTTCGTTCATCCTCATCACCTACCTCCTCTCCTCATTTTCACCTAGTCCTAACTCATCCACTTCATCTTCTCACATTCCCTTCCTTCTCACATTTCCCCACATTTCTACACACACACATTCACCATTATTGTTAACACTCCTATATCATTCTTTCATCATCATCTTCTCTTCCCGCGCTAATAATTGTAAACGGGTTTTCCTTAAAAATCATCAATCCTCATTCCGCACGACCTCATTCACTCCCTTGGACCTTCTCGAGTTTCCCTTCATTCCTTCCCTCCTCTAAGCCCACCACTCATTGTAAAAGGGTTTTCCTTAACGTCCCTTTGTTGGCGTTACCCTTTCCAATCCTCATTAGCTTTCTCCTTTTCTTCATTTTTTCTCTCACCCTTCCCCACCACTCATTGTAAAAGGGATTTCCCTAACATCCCCTCATTGGCATTACCTCTTCTATCCCCCATTCTCTTTTCTCTCCTATTCTTTTCCCTCACTCCCACCCTTTCTTGTCACTTTTACCCATCTCTCCATCTCCTCTTTGCCCTCTTCAATATCTTTATTGATATAAACTTCGGCACTTAGCCATGCAATTACAATCAATAGATCTACTTTAATACTAAAATTAGATATAATTCCCATGAGTTAAATAAAACACTCACGCACAGGTAACCGATGTCGGTTATCCCTAACCAATGGTGGTTCCCACTTGCACCGACCGATGTCGGTCCCTACATAACCGATGTCGGTTACTATGTTTTCCAACAAGTTGATAAAGCATGCTAAACTTAAGTAATTGAGCTCCACAACTCAACAATCTCCCACTTGGAGATAAATTACTACACTATACATGTACAACGTTATTCTTGGATCATTTCCTTTGCTTTGTTTCTTCCTTTTCAAGTCTCAAACTCAAAGACCAAAATAAGTGGACCGTAGCTCCAACTTCTCTTTTACTAATGGCTTCGTTAGCATGTCCGCGGGGTTTTCACTTGTATTAATCTTCTCCAGTTCCCCGCCCATCCTCCAATAGTTGTCGTATGAAGTGATATCTCAACAGCGCATTTGTTTCGTTCTAGATTGAAACACGGTTCTTTTCCAAATGAATTGCACTATGGTTGTCACTAAACAATTTGCAATCATCTTGTTCCTTTCCCAACTCTTCATGAACTTGTTCATCCATATCATCTTTTTCTAGCCTCTCGTAGGCTGCAACATACTTTTCCTCTATAGTAGACAAAGCCATAACCTTCTACAATCTCGATATCCAACTAACCGTCGTCCCACCCACTCATGAAAATATATCTAGTAGTGCTCCTCCTACCATTTAAATCTCCATCCATATCCGAATCAACATAGCCACATAAAGAAATATCTCAGAACCTCCATAGAATAACCGTACGCATGTAGATGTCCCTCTCAAATACCCGAGTATCCATTGGACTACTTTCCAATGTTTTTACTTGGATTGGCCATAAATCTACTCCCAACTCCCACCGCTCATGTAATGTCTAGTCTGGTACACACCATAGCATACATGAGACTCTCAACCATTGTTGAAGCATATGGCACTCATGTCGTGTATTCGAAATCCTCATGTGATGAAGGACATTGATATCTCGCTCAATTTAAAGTGTCCAACCATAGGTTTACTTACAAGTTTTGAATTCTGCATTTTAAACCTTTCTAACACCTTATAAATATAATCCTCCCGAGATAAATACAATTCTTGTTCTTCCTGTCTCTCGTGAATTTACATGCCAAGGATTCTTTTTACAACTCCTAAATCCTTCATAGCAAATGTGTGAGCTAGCTTTCCCTTAAGCTCACCAATGTCTTACATACTAGATCCTATAATAAGCATATCATCCACATACAGTAACAAAATAATATAGCTCCCATTTTCAAGCTTCTTGAAATAAACACAATGGTCAGATTCACATCTCAAATAACCATGCTCATGCATGAAACTATCAAACCTCATGTACCATTGCCTTGGAGCTTGCTTGAGCCCATATACGCTTTTTTCAACTCCGCACACTAATTTCTCCTTACCCTTGAATTCATACCCAAACGACTACTACATATAAATCTCTTCATCCAAATCACCATGAAGGAAAGTTGTCTTCACATCTAGTTGCTCTAAATACAAATCATGTATTGCAACTATACTCAATACAATATGTATGGAATTCATTTTAACAACAGGAGAAAATATTTCACCAAAGTCAATACCTGCTTTCTTTTCAAATCCTTTTACTACAAGCTTGCCTTGTACCTTTTCTCACCCACCCTTTTCTTGATCTGTAAATCCATTTGCTTTAAATGTCCTCTTACCTGCTAGCAACTTAACCAAATCCCAAGTTTGGTTTTGTTCCAAGGAGTCCATCTCCTCATCCATGTCATGCTCCCACTACACATGGGTCTTATCCTACATTGCTTCTTCAAAATTTTATGGTTCACCATTATCAATCAATAATAAATAAGATAAAGAAGGTGTAAATATTTTTGGAGGTTTACTTACCCTTTGTGACCTTCTCATAGGAGTTTGGGGTACCAAAGGCTCATTCTGGACCTCTTGGACATTTTTTTCCAATTGATGGTGGTGATCGCGTCGGTTAATCGCATCCGATGTCGGTTTTGCTATAATCGATACTGCCCGATAACGGTTGACCAATGTCGGTCGAGATCAATCGACACCGATTCTTGTGTAACCATGTAGGTGTGAATTTGAAATATGAGAGTTCATTTTCATTCATAAACTTCTCAACCGGTTTGTCTTTGGGTACACAAATTTGATCCCTGTACATTCTCTTTTCATTCCATTCAATGTCACAACTCCTAATAATTTTAGAATCCTCTAAATCCCAAAAATGGAATCCGAAATCACCAAATCCATAACCAATGAAAGTGCATCTCTTGGATTTTGCATCCAACTTTTTTCTATTTTCCTTATCAACATGCACAAAAGCTTCTAAACCAAAAACTCTAAGAAAAGAAAGATCTACCTCTTTTCCTGTCGAACCTTCCTATGGTATTCCTCCATTTAATGAAGTTGAAGGCCCGCGGTTAATCAAATAAATTATTGTGTCAACTACTTCTACCAAAAATGCAAGGGCAATCCAACATGTATCCTCATACTTTTAGCACATTCCATGGTTGTCATATTCATTCTTTCTACAACACCATTCTCTTGTGGTGTTCTTGAACTGTCCTTTCTATACATATCCCATTCACTAAACAATAATCATTGAAAGCCTTACTACATGTATTCATCACCATTGTCATATCTAAGACACTTTAACTTTGAATTTGATTCATTCTCAACAAGGGATTTCCATCGTTTAAAAGTCTCAACAACATCATATTTACGTTTAATGATATAAACCCATACCTTTCTTGTAACATCATCAATGAAAGTAACATAATACTAGGATCCTCCATGAGAAGTTACTGGTTGGTCCTGTACACACCCAAAATTACATGTGCTACATTGTCGAAAAATTGTTACAAAATCCCAATTGATGATTCAAGTCCTTTCAAGAAGGTGTTCGAGCTCCAAAACCCATTCGCAGATGTATATTTGTTGCCTAGACATTTTTTTCCACTTCGATAAAGGATCGACGTCCATCAATCGCATCCGATGTCGGGCTTTTGCTATAATCGATACCGGTTCGGTTGACCAATGTCGGTCCGGGATCAATCGACACCGCCATCTTGTGTGTAACCATGTAGGTGTGAATTTGAAATATGAGAGTTCATTTTCACTCATAAACTTCTCAACCGGTTTGTCTTTGGGTACACAAATTTGATCCTTGTACATTCTCTCTTCATTCCATTCAATGTCACAATTCCTAATAATTTTAGAATCCTCTAAATCCCAAAAATGGAATCAAATCACCAAATCCATAACCAATGAAAGTGCATCTCTTGGATTTTGCATCCAACTTTTTCTATTTTCCTTATCAACATGCACAAAAGCTTCTAAACCAAAAACTCTAAGAAAAGAAAGATCTACCTCTTTTCCCCGTCCGACCTTCCTATGGTATTCCTCCATTTAATGAAGTTGAAGGCCCGCGGTTAATCAAATAAATTATTGTGTCAACTACTTCTACCAAAAAATGCAAGGGCAATCCAACATGTATCCTCATACTTTTAGCACGTTCCATGATTGTCATATTCATTCTTTCTGCAATACCATTCTGTTGTGGTGTTCTTGAAACTTTCCTTTCTATACATATCCCATTCACTAAACAATAATCATTGAAAGCCTTACTACAAAGTATTCATCACCATTGTCATATCTAAGACACTTTAACTTTGAATTTGATTCATTCTCAACAAGATAAAATCCATTATTCCTCAAGATTTCCATCATTTAAAAGTCTCAACAACATCATATTTACGTTTAATGATATAAACCCATACCTTTCTTGTAACATCATCATGAAAGTAACATAATACTAGGATCCTCCATGAGAAGTTACGGGTTGGTCCTGTACACCCAAAATTACATGTGTTACATTGTCGAAAATGGTTACAAAATCCCAATTGATGATTCAAGTCCTTTCAAGAAGGTGTTCGAGCTCCAAAACCCATTCGCAGTGTATATTTGTTGCCTAGACATCTTTACTTAGCCTTCCCACATTTTTTCCAAACTTTTTACCTCTTTCGCACATGTTTTGGCCTTTAGTGCTAGGATCGCCACCCTATGTATGGCGGCGGTCTGAATGAATTTTCCAAATTCCATCATGCATGTTTTAACATGTGACGATTCACTTAACTTCACTTTTAGCATGCATCCGTGGGCCAAATTGTCTAAAAATAGTTTTGATTGCTTGGTTCTCCTTCCCTCTTCTATTTTTACATGTGCTTTAGTTAGTTGGAACTGCCTCTTCTTGCCTTGTGCATGAAGGCACATCCCAACCCCAATTCTTATATATTCCATGCTTGTATTCAAGAAAAGGGCCTGAGAATTTTTGTGTATCTTTGTTATCCCGTAAAATTGACAAGGGCAATTTTACCAATAACCATACTGAAAATTTTGTTCCGATCCCTCATTAGGGATCCTCGTGATTCGAACGTTCTGCAAAATCCCTTTTCTGGGAAAATCTGGTTTTCCGAACTTAGTCATTTTTGGTCTTTTTGGTTGGGCGCATGGAATTGATATGTAACATTGCCTTTTGGTGCGCCCCCTTTAAAACCTTTGGCGCGTATTTTATTGTGTCAACACACTTTTTGGTGCACCTTGATATGTTGAGTCTTCCCTGCGTGTGCCAAGGCGCATGCACCTTCGTGTTAGCAACCCTTTGTTGCGCCACTTTTTGGTGCGCCACAGTCGCACATAATCTCATGTCGACACCACTTTTGGTGCGCCAAAGGCACACTTAATTCCATGCTGGCAAATGCTTTGGTGCGCCAAAGGGCGCATGCTTTCATATGTCGACAGTAATTTTCATGCGCCCTTTACAAGGTTGGTGGCGCATTTATTACTGACTCATATATATATATATATATTTGCACGCCTGCAAATGTCATTATCTCCAGAGCATCACGTTTTTTTCTTCTCTCGAGCCTCACCACCACTGCCGCCTGTCGTTTTTCAACGCATAGTGGACCCGTTTGCACGATTTTCACTATTTATCCGGTAAGAGGTTCTTATCTCTTTCATGTGTTTGGCGTTTTTTGGTTCTTTGTATGCTTATTGTTTTGGTTTTGGGATCGAAATATTGATCTAGCCCCCCCCTTTCTTTCCATATTCTTCCTCCTCTTTCCAGATCTGCTGGTAGAGGAAGTTTTCTGAAAGCATGGTGTAATCCCTTTTGATTAAACCATTTTATTACCCAAATGACCTTGGAAAAGAAAAGAGAAAAGAAGCTAAACCATGTAAAAGACCCCTCTGAGAATAATCTAAGCTCTAAAAAGAAACTGTTTTTTTTTCTCCTTGGCGCATCTGTCACCCCTGCAACATGATCAAAATCTGCGCCAATGGCGCACCCATCATGCCTGTCGCATTAAGAACTTTTGCGCCCTCAAGGCGCGCCTCCTTCACATGCTGCAAGCGCTAGCCTTGCGCCCTCCTTAGCGCCTCAACCTTATTTGTTACATCACGTATACATGCGCCTCCTTGGCGCACCCTGCATTTGTGCAACATCAGCTTAATCCGCGCTAAGTACAAAGTTTCGAAGGCGCAGCCTTCCTTGTTGCAAAAACATCATGTTGTGTAAACTCTCCGTGCGCCGCGCCAAGTTGCCTTTGGCGCACGAAAAGTTCCTGTTACACAAACCATACATGCGCCAAAGGGCGCACCAAATCCCCATGCAACATGAAAAATCTATGCGCCTTTGGCGCATCCTGTCTCTATGTAACACAATGTCTCCATGCGCCCTTTACAAAATGTACCCTGCAGTATCCATGCGCCATGCGCCTTTGGCGCTGATTTAACCTTTGCAACACCTCTTTTCTGTGCGCCTTACCTATTTAGCCCTGTAAGCTGCAGCTTTCATGCGCCCTGCGCCCTGAGCCTCAAAATCACTAACTCTTTCTTCTGTTAACATTTCAATGGAAGATCAAATGGCTAATACAACCTTTTTGGATTGGGTCTCGCTTCTTCTTCGTGCAGATCAGCAACTAAGCTCGAAAGAACATATGTCTACATCAAGCAGGAGACCTACCAAATCCAAAGGCAAGGCCAAACTTACAGAAGAAGAGATGAAATACAAGTATCAGAGAGTCAGAATGCCTGACTCCCAGGCCGAATGCGACCTAGATATCAGGGACTCAGAGTTGGGTCACATTGATATGGAGGAATTCTGGGTCAGAACTCAGAAGGTAACTAGAAGTCCATGGATGGACAAACTAATGGGCAGTGCCCTACACTTCGCTGGAGGAATCCCAGTCAGCACCATCAACAATGAATTCATGATGGTGGTCGCCTGGTGCTACAACAAGGACACAAGGTGTGTCGTAAATGACAAGGGCGAGGTCGTCATTAACCTCACTGCCCGCCACTTTGAAATAATACTCGGCATCCCTCATCACCGCACTTTGTGGCCGTTAGAGAGGATTGTATTAAGGCCTGGGATGATAATGAAGATCGCAGGCATGCGGTGATGAACGAGGTCTATTTGAAAAATAAAAAGGTGGTGACCCGATGGCCTCAAATCATCCACCGCAGCGACTTCTCAGAGGAGCTCAGCGACACCATCACATTCCTGAGCAGGGTCTTTGGGCTTCCTGATGCCCACTTTTTCCATAAATGGATGCTGCGGTACTTAGAGACCATAAACAAGAATATGCCCGATCAGCGCTTTTGCTGGGGAGAGATAATAAGCAGCACAATCTCTGAGCAGCTTCAACAATTTCTTACAACGGGAAGATTCTACATGAACTCCTATGTTGTCTATGCTGCAGCATCAGAGAGAGACTACCCAGGCCTGATGCGAAGTGGGGTTTGGCCTCAGGTCAAAATATATGAGTACTACCTGACTGAGGCCGAGAATAGCATCTCTCAATTCACAAAGATTAATGATGTGTTTTTCTATCACATCATCTACCTGTTGAGGCCAAATATGACTTACGGTCGCATGACCAAAAGCATAGTGGCAGCCACTGAGAAATGGGGGGCCCTGTTCACCCAATTTCCCACATTCACCTATCTGAGGGCGGCCAACTTCTTGGGAGAGCCGACCAGACTGCCGAGGTATGCTGGGCCCAAGCTGATTTTGCTGGAGCTGTCAAGACAGCTGATTACATATCACGAGAAGTGCCTCAAAAGAAAGAAGGGTGGAACTCCTTTCCCCCTCACAGTAGGCCGATATACATGCCTTACCCACCACAAGGCAAAGGACATGTTCGCAGAGCTGGAGCTGCTTAATTTGAGACATGATTTCCCGGCTAGGCCTACCTTCGACCCAAGGAATTGTCTGCCAAGGGTGAAACTTGATCCAATCCACATCCCCCAGATCGAGGACATCTACATCGACATCATCCATGAGGTTGAGCTCAGGAGAAAGGATCATTCTCGCTTAGCCTTGGCAGAAATCATCCAATATGGGGTAGCAATTGTCCCCAAAGGCTTCCAGACTACGGAAGATGAAATAGACCAAGTATATACTAACACGGATGGGGACAATTGGCCTTTTCCAGCCATTGATAGAACTAAGGCACCTCAGACGATTGAGGAGAGGGTCAAGGAAACTCTGCGCAGAACAGAGCATTGGTGCCGGATGAACGGGTTAATCTACCTCGGGGTTGATTTCACAACCTCCCCATTGGGTAACGCACCTCCTCGATCCAAACAGCAGCCTAAAGGCAAGGGCAAAGGCATAGAGGGTGAATCCAGCACCACTCAGGAAGAAGCTCCAGCAAGTCCTCCTTCCGCCGCACCCGAACAGGTTATAACTCTGGCTTCGCCAGAGAAAGAAGCAGAAGAGGATGTTCCAATAGGCCCATCCACTCAGGATGTCGGCATTACTACAACAACCGAGGTCCCTTCTATCCCTTCTTCTTCCCTTCCTTCCCCTCCTCGAGTGACTCAAGCGGCCATTCCTTTGGTCGTGTCCTCTCCCCCTTCTTCTACTCCTCCCCCCGCTTCTTCGTCTATCTTCTCTTCCTTCCGCAGATCTTTCCTCCTCCATTTCTTCCCTCATCTCTGAGCTCCCTTCCCTTCCTATGTCTTCCGCAGCTGTAGTTTCCCTTCCTCCCATGGACACTTCTTCGGCTATTCTCTCCATGCCGCCCCCACGTGTCTCCACGTTTTTCCCCTCCACTACTGTAGCTGCCCCCTTTTCCATTTCCGGCCCTTCTCCCATAGGTCCAGCCTGGATCTCCCAGCAGCTAAGTCAACAAAAGAGGAAAGTTCCCATCGCTCCGATGGACTTTTCTGTAATCCCATCTAAGGGGGAAAAGAAGCAGAAGCCCGTCACACGCTTCTCTCAAAGTGCTGCGGAGAGAGGGTTATGGAGATCGCATACCCAATCCCCTCAAGGAGAAAAAGGATCTGTCTCCGACAGATTTTACTGTGACCCAAGTCACAATGGGGACATCTTCTGAAAGCCTTCAGGGGGAAGCCCTTTCTGCAGTTGACGCCCTCTGCAAGAAGCTTCAAGAGACAAAGGAAGAGAAAAGGCAATTGAAAGAGCAAAACAAATATCTGCTCCAAGCCTTACAGAAGATGGGTAGTGCGCCTCCCACAACTGCCACCGAGACTTCTGAGCTTCTCAGCCAGGAGAAAATTAATGAGTACACAAAGATCGTGAGCAGGGTATGGCCATTTTTCATTGGAGGAGCCAAATCCTCAAAGACAGTGAAAAAGTAATCGCCGAGTTCTCCAACTTATATCTAAGCATCAATAAGGTGAATAAAGAGCTCCAAGTGTTAGCGGGACCCATATCGGAAGAGCTGGAACATGCTAGACTATAGCACGAGACCTTCCAACAAATGTTCGACTGCTCATCAAGATCTCGGTTAAGTTCGCGTCTTCGCCATCCTGTGGCCCTCAACAAAATCATGTCCACTGACTACCGGGGGATCAGCCGAATTTGTCCTAGAAAAGATTGACAAAGTGAAGGAAGAAGCCCTGGACGCGATGCATCAAATGGAATGGATCATTCTTAACATGTCGCCAGGGTTACTTACTCCTTCCTTCACTTTAAGGAAAGCTGATGAAACCACCCAGATCTTTAAAGAGATCGTTTCTCAAGGGATGGGGCCAGAGGTCACTTTTGACGCAGAGTCTATCAACAACCTGCTGGCCTGCCGAGACTTCATTGGGTTACTCATTGAAGTGGAAAAAGACTATTCCAAGCTCCCCGAGAAACTCATAGATGAGCGGGAGACTTGTGAGGCGATCAGTGATAGGCACAAGGATCCTTCCCAGGATCAGCTAGGGCCAATGATCAACAAGTTTATGGAATACCGCTCTCAATTCCATATCTCGTCACCTGAGCAACAACAAAAGCAGTCCACCCCCTTTCGGCCGCAGGATGACGACGATGAGTAGCTTCTTCTTCTTCTTCTTCTTCTCTCTCTCTTCTTCGGCTTTCTTTTCGAGAATATCTGGAGTATGTTGATACAAATGATGACATCATCCATGTTGCATCATGGGAT
The DNA here is from genome assembly GCA_018340775.1 of Taxus wallichiana var. yunnanensis. Taxonomy (NCBI): domain Eukaryota; kingdom Viridiplantae; phylum Streptophyta; class Pinopsida; order Cupressales; family Taxaceae; genus Taxus; species Taxus wallichiana. Next base: position 666,546,616 of record CM031243.1, read on the forward strand.
GATGTCATCCATCAAGTTGTAAAAAGTCAACATGACTTTTAGATATTTTGTAAATATCTTTGTAGATAAGTTGTTGGCTCCTTTTTGCCTTCTTTTCTCTTCTTCTTCTATAAATACCCCAATACTTGTTGTATTATGCATGGATGAATATCTTTCAGATGAAAAATAGAAGTGAGGAGAAAAGACTTTGAGCTTTTTGTAACAGAAGAAAAATATTAATACAATATTTAGACTTTGTGCTGAATACATGTGTTATGTGCATTAGATCTTTCTTACGTTAGATCTGTGTGTTTATTTTGTTGGATCTGCTTCTGTTTTATTGTCATTTATTTATCATCAGTATTGCTTTGCTCATTTATGCAAGTAGTTTTGGCTCATGCACTACAATCAATTTCTTTCATTTTCAAGTAATTAGTTAATTTCCAAGAGGGTTTGAATCTTTCATAGCAACCCCTGGATTTACCTTTGTTCTCGTGATAGATCCTCTTCTTCCCATCCCTGTGGATCTGAAGGAGAGAATATTTGTAGGAGGTTGTCTACATATCATAGATCATTTGGAAAAGTTCTTGTTTTAAGTTAGTTTAGTTTCAATACACTCAACACAGGTGAATAACCACACCGGTTATCTTTCTTGTTTAGTTTTAGTGTAGAAATATTTTAATTATTTAGAATAAAAGCAAATTGTTGTTTGTGATTGTAATATTTCAGTTTTGTGATTTGTTTAGATTAGTTTCCTTTCAGCAGTAGCATAGATTGTTAATTTCATTCATTAGTTAATTTGGACACTTCAAACTAGATCAACACTTAGATCCAAGTTAGTTAGGCAAACAAACCATAGGGAATTTACGCTACCCGTTCATAGCCTCTAAATCTCCCCTTTTCCAATTCTCATCTACCAGAGATCACACTACCAAATCTTAGTCAATGATCCTCCTATAGTTAGCCACACACATTCAACATTGGTTGCTCTGGCACGACCTCGGGGGTCGAGAGTGCGGTTGAAGGTTGTATGTCAATTTTCATCCGTACAAATTGGTGAACCCAACGTGAAGAGCTAGTCTCTAAATGTTTCCACTTTCTTCATCCATCCTTTATTCTGTGGGTATTCTTATACCCCTCAATATGTCGGGATACGATGAGTATGGTCGACCCATCCCAGGTTTTGACATGTACAACTACCAATCAAGTATACCACAACAATCACCTTCACTTTCAACATGGGCGGACAACCACTCAACTCACTCAAAACCCTCTTCTTCAGGGAACCAATGTTGGTTCCTCTATACGTATTGAGGAACTTGACCAAATCACGTAGACCTATCCTCATGAACAATCAAGTTCAAACAACATGAATTTCACTAGGGAAGCAAGTTCATCTCCTCGGGTATTGTTTCACAACCCATTAACATGCAATCGACCAACTCCCACATCTAGATGAGGAATATTTAGCATGATATGCTAGGAGTGAACAACACTTCCAGAACATGAACCAAGATTTCGATAGGTTGCAAGGACAAGGTGATGTTCTTCTCCAAAACAATAACACTACCCCTCCACCAACCAAAAATACTACTAATGAGGGGTGGCAACATAGTGAACAATTCATAGCAGGATACCATACTCCTCAACAACCTCCGAGGGTTCAACAAAAAGCACCTAAGAAAAGCACCACCCCATCAATGGGTGATGTCATCTCGGCATTGGTAGACAAATTCAAGGAGCTAGAGCTTTCCCAAAATGCTCAAAATTCATACGTAGGGCAAGCACGAACTTCTCCCTATCCACAAAATTACTGGACAAATACCTACTACATAATCCTCCAGTTTATATGGGTACTCCAAACCCTGGAGATCTGCTTACGGGGATGGGAACCTTGGGTATGCCCCCTCACACCACATATGGATATCTACAATAGGCACCATTGGAAGTGCATTCTCAAATGCCATACCACCGAAAATGCAACGTTCCTTGGCTTTGTGCCTCGATTCCATATCAAGGTAATCAACCCCCTACGTACACATGTATTCTAAATCTCCACAGGGGGATATGTACACTACCTAGGTCCATATGGACAACCACAGGGGATGCCATACGCCCCAAAAATGTCTATGTTGTCCCATTTCAAAAACCGATGCAACCTCCACCTCCCCAACAAGGATCTTCAATGGTGGAAACATACGCAATGGGGACCTATTCTGAATATCTTAAGGAGCCTCTAGACTTCTCCATTCGACATTCATGCTCCCGAGACCCTTTCCCGATCTTCCAAAATTCAAAGGGGAGGGTGATCCTAACACCCACATCAAAGCTTACACAATGGCCATTCGAGAGTTGCTCCCATGGGATGCAGTTGTTGTGAAAATTTTTCCCTAAGATGCTAGAAGGTATTGCTCTCGATTGGTACTATAGGATACCGGAGGCTTCAATACACTCCTTCAAGTAACTCATATCATAATTTATTAAAGATTTTGATATGAACAAACTTTTGAGAACATAGAATCAGGGAATTCCTTCATATCAAGCAAGAGCACAATGAGTCTCACAACCCACTTCATTCAAAGGTGGCGAAAGTTCTCTACTCCTCTGCAAGCACTCCAAATATGGATCAAATGGAGCTTTGTGATTTGTTCCTCCACTCTCTCAATAGGGAGACAAAGGAAGAGGTTCAAAAGTTCCCACTAAGGAGCTATGAAGAGGTGCTAGAGGGTGCTCTTCAAATTGACCAAGCAGCCATTGATAATGGTCGTAAGACTTATGGAGCTAATGGAAGGTTAGTCACCCCTAATCAAAATAACCCTAGTTACTCCAACAACATGAATAACAACCAAGGACCAAAAATCCTTAATAAGAATCATGGAGTCACGATGGATGGGGTGATGGACCAACCTAAGAAACCTAATGTTGTTAATGCTCCCAATACAAGCACTTCAAACAACAACAATAACAATGAAAACAATCAAAGAAACAATAACTTCTCACCCTCAATCAATGTTGTAGATTTTAACCATCAACAACAACAACAACAAACCTCAACAATCAAGACAAACACAAACCCAAGGCCCTAACCAATACCCAAGTGGGTATCCAAACCAATTTCAAAACCAAGGGCAAGGGTTCCCAAATTTTAACCATAACAATCAACAACAAACAATAACCGTAATTTCGGACCACAACAAGGTGCAAAACAAAAGGCCTCGAGATTACGATCCTATTTATATTGTGGTTTCCATAGGGTTCATGGGCATGACGCAAGAACATGCCATGATTGTAACAAGTTTTTACAACATTTTCCAGAGGATCAAAGATAGTTATTTGTTGACATGTTTTTGGAAAACCCAACAACGCCCACTCAAAACACCTACATGGGACCAATATCTCCACAGAACACACCACTTGGAATCTTTAACGATCCTCTCCCCACACATCCAAAGGATGGTAGAATAGATCCCAATGGTTCAAACAAAGGTATTGTAATAGGGACCCATGATCACGAAGCCTCAACTTCATCAAACCCACAAGTGGCACCTCCTTTGGATGGTCACCAACAAATAAAAATTGTGGGGTTGGTGGAGTTGACACTGAACCTCAAATTAACGCTGCCACTAGAACCAAGGATTATTCTTCGCAGCCTATCCCGATCTACCCAACTACATCGATGACATTCATGATATACTAAGCAAGCCAATAGGAGCTTATGATTTGATCAATGACTTAACTAAGACCTTCTCTCACATTTCCTTCTTGATCTGATTAAAGAATTCCCCTACTCATAGGGCCACTCTCTACTAGAAGTGTTGGGTCTTGGTCATTTGGCTAACATCACCCCTCCTCTAGAAGCACAAATAAACCATGTGGACTTTGATGTCTATCCTCCAGGGCAGCTCTGAAAGAGATGTTGGATTTGTATTCGACATCAACAAGATGCCCACGGATGTTGAAATAGCTCATAGAGGTGATCCGACATTTTTTTTACAAGTCTGGATTTACAAAACTATGTAAAGTGTGTGATGATTGATGATGGGGCAAGTAATCAACATAGTCCCCTTCTCTTTCCTTCAAAATCTAGGGTACAGAGACCAATTTCTTTGACACAAAACACGCTGAGAGGCTACAACAACCTCAAAGCAACATCAATCGAACTATAGTGTTGTCGGTCACCCTTGGACCTAAGATGGTACTAACTAAGTTTTATATTATAGATCGGAAACCAACTATAATATGATCCTTGGTCATCCTTGGATTCATCGCATGAAGGTGATTCCCTCCACTTTGTTTCAGAAGTTAGGTTCCTACATTTAGGGAAGGTCTTTGTGGTGCAGGGTGATCCAAAACCCTTCGACATACACCTAGCTAACTTGAAAAAGAGGCCAGGGATCCACTCTGAGTTTGAGCTTCCTACAAATCATTTAAATAAACCTGCAAGCTCAGTACTAGAGGAAAATTTGGTTCCTACAATGGAATTAGAAGTCACGGGTTTGATCGAAGGCATTCCAGCAAGTCAAAGATGAAACCATCATCATAGAGACAATATCGTTAGGAACCACGGAAAATATTGTTGAGCTATTGGAGAAATATTTACCCATTCTCCTTCCTTTCGATTCTATGGGCATGGGACATACCCTAGGACTTGGTTCTCTTCCAAAAAATGAGGTTTGTATGGTTGAGGTAACTAAAGTAAAGGAGAAAGATTCAAAAGATGATCCAACATCCATTTTTCCAAGTAATTGTTGGACTCTCCATTTTGATGGAGCCAAATGTCATTTTGGCACTGGGGTAGGTGTGATTCTTACCTCTCCTGAGGGAAGGATTCTACCTTTTTCCTTCAAATTAAACTTCAAGTGCACAAATAATGGGGCTGAATATGAAGCCCTTCTACTTGGTCTCATCATAGCCAAAAGAATGGGTGCTCTTAATATTAGGGTGTTGGGTGATTCACAACTTGTTGCAAATCAGATATCCAAAGTATATGAGACTAGAGCTGAGCATTTACAACTCTACAAAACAAAAGTAGTGTTGAATCTAACAAAGAGGTTTGACTTCATATCAATCAAAGCAATTCCACGAGAGAAAAATCTCCTCACAGACTCGATAGAACTTCCACTTCTCGCTTTACTCCAAGCAATGAGTTGGAAGATTCAAAACTTCATGGTCTCGGTTCATGTAGAACCTTTGGTTCATAAGACACCGATAACTCCAATGTTGACATACATAGAGACTGAGAGTGAGTCTGTCATTACAGATCACATTGACATTGACAAAGAAACTCTAGGATATCTAAACACTCTCGCAGAATTACATCTTACACATCACGAGGTTAATCTTTCTCTAATTCCACACTCTTCTTCCTATTTTGGAAATCCCATGATAGAATCTTCCCTGGGAGGAACTCAAAATTTGTGAGGTAGGAGAAGAGGGGGATTTAGAGTTTCCTCTCGGCCCCGCCTAGTTTGAGGAAGGAAACACCTCCTTAATCGAGGGAACAATCGATATAAATATCGGGACCGAGGAAGAACCAAAATATTTTGAAGCTAGGGTCCTCTTTAACTCCTGAGGAGGTTGAAATACATACCCACATTCTCAAGGAGCATAAAAAAGCATTCACGTTTAACTACAAAGAAATGATGGGGAATTACATCACACATTATGGTGCACAATCTTGTCACCAAACCAGATGCTAAGCCAATTAAGAAAAATTCAAGGCCCATGAAGCCAAAGGTGGCCCTCATGGTGAAGGAAGAAGTGATGAAACTCCTCCAGGTGGGATTCATCAAGCTAGTTGACTACTCACAATGGGTGTCTAACATAGTCCCCATTCTCAAGAAAAATGGAAAGATCCACATCTGCATAGACTTTTGGGATATAAATAAGGCTTGTCCCAAAGATGATTTCCCATTACCATCCATCGATGTTATTTTGATGCAAAACTGTTTTGAGTTGTTGTCTCTCATGGATGGATTCTCTGGGTACAATCAAATCAGAATCTCTAAGAAGATCAAGCCAAAACTATGTTTATAACTCCTTGGGAACCTACTTATTATGTTGTTATGTCATTCGGGCTTAAGAACATTGGTGCTACATACCAATGAGTGATGACTTATATATTCCATGATCTTATACATAAGATTGTGGAATCCTACGTGGATGACCTGTTAGCTAAGGCCAAAAGTTGCGATCACCCAAAGGTGCTTCATATCATCCTTTCTCACTTAATCAAATACGGCATCACATTGAATCCAAAAAATGTGTGTATTCGGTGTAACAAGAGGCAAGATTTTGGGGTACATCATATCTTCACGAGGAATTGATGTGGACCCAACCAAAATATGAGTTGTATTGAAATGATTCCACCAATGGATGAGTCTAGGCATCAGATATTTTCTTGGAAAACTTGGGGCAATCCAAGATTTATCCCTGACTTGACCTTTTTATTCACCCAATCAACAATTTGTTGAAAAAGGATTGCTGCATTGATTGGATAGATGAATGCAATGAGGCATTTGAGTTGGTTAAATGATTCTTATTATCCCCTCCCACGCTCATGCCACCTAGATCAGATCACCTTTGATCTTGTATTCATGAGCTATGGATGTTTCGCTAGCCTACATGTTGGCTCAAGAAGATGATGATAAAACGAGAGCGCGTGCAAAGTATATTTTATTAGTCAAACATTGCTTGATTATGAGACACGTTACACCTAGTAGAAAAATAATGCCTTGCCATAGTCTTTGCGATAAAGCATTTGAGACATTATATGTTAAATCAAGAAATGAGGGTTATTGTTAAGTCAGATCACTTACGGACATTCCTCACACAAGGATCCTTATCTAAGAAAGTCGGGCTTCATAACTCTGATGGGTGAATTTGAGTTAACATTTGTTAATCAAAAATCCATCAAAGGAAAAATCATTGTGGATTGGTTGGTTGATAATCCATTAGATGGAGGTGATCTGGTAGATCTAGACTTCCCGATGAGTGTGTATACTTCATTGAGACTAGGCCCCCATTTCTATGTGTCCATGGTATACTGACATCATTAATTTTATAGTGGACCATACGTATCCAGAAGGGGCAACATCACAACAAAGAAGGTGGTTACGTGTCATTTCTACTAAGTACATTATTTTGGAGCAAGTGCTCTATCGTAGAGCCTTCGACGAATGTTGTTAAGATGTGTTGATGTAGAAGAATCTAAAAGATTCTTTATGAATCACATAGCGGAGTATGTGGAGGTCACTTCAGGCCACCACCCACTTACTCAAAGATACATCGATGGGCTATTTCTAGCCCACTCTAGAGCATGATGCAGTAGAATTTGTGCGTAGATGCCACAAATGTCAAGAGTTCTCCCACGAGATCCACATACCGGCACAAGCTCTTCAACCAATTGCAACCCCATGGCCCTTTTCCACATGGGGCCTAGATTTGATAGGGAAATTCTCTCCCTCATCAATAGATGGCCATAACTTCATAATCATGGCCACAAAGTACTTTACTAAGTGGGTAGAAGCCATGCCTCTTACCACTATACCTAGGTCTATGATCGCTAAGTTCATCTTGAACCAGATCATTTGTAGGTACGGGTCCCACAAGTCATTATCTCGATAATGGCACATCTTTCAAAAATGATGAAGTACGTGAATTGTGTGCAAAGTTCAAGATAAGTCATCACACGACTTCTCTTTATTATCCTCAAGCCAATGGATAGGCTGAGGCTACGAATAAGACATTAAAGTCCATCCTCCTTAAGACCATTAAGGAGAACAAATGAGATTGGCATTTAAAGATTTTTCGGCCTTGTGGGCCTATCGACATCAGTTAGAACACCAACAGGGGCAACCCCTTTTCTTTGGTATTTGGTGTGGAAGCAGTTTTACCACTCGAGGTCAAATACCGAGTCTCTCGTATTTCATTGCAAGGAATCTTGGGAGAAGAAGGCTATCGAGAAGCATGACTCTCTCAGTTAGAAAGTCTTGATGAGGTTAGACTCAACGTTGAACAACGACACAACATTTATGCTGAACGGATGGCTCGGAAATACAACAAGAAGGTTTACGAGCGTGAAATATATGAGGGAGATTTGGTCTTAAGACTTGACAACTAGATAGACAAAAAGACCGATGAAGGAAGAAAATTCAGACCTAGGTGGTTGGGTCCATATCGAGTAGTAGAAGACTACAAAAATGGGGCATTTCACCTATGTACACTAGAGGGTGAGGAGTTTAATGAATCTGTGAACTCTCTTCACCTAAAGAGGTATTACGCATGATCCATTAGCATTTTCATATGTACATTATTGCATCTGCATTGCACTTTCATTTTCCAGTTCATTTTGTAAAATTTGTGATCAAGGGACTTATTCTTATAGCAACTCCTAAAAACTTCTAAAAATAATGGCAAAACATTCAAATCATATCTCTTCAAATTTTCATGGTATCATCAATTGTTTTCAAATCATTTCATCAATTCAAACAGATAAGACAAAGTTTTGACCATGACCATACCAAGGCCTACATACTTGGTTCTACTTATAGTCTCTTTCTAGATTAGGTGTCTTTTCCTATAGTCTATTCTAGAAGCTTCATGGTGTCACATCTATCCCATAAATATATCTTTGGAAATAAGAACATACTAAACATTTTTCCTAGATGAGTAAGTCAAATGCAAATCCACAAAAAAAATTTTTATTTTACACATTTCTTTTCCCTACCAACCTTCGGTGTTGAGCCTGCATCTCTTACTAGGTGATGTAGGGTTGGGAAAGGAGAGAAATTCCCTTACTCACCTATTCCTTGTCCATGGTGATGAGCCCATGCTTCCTACTGGTAGCATGGGGCAAGGTGTAGGGGGTCTCTTTGATAAACTTGAAAGTTAGAAACAATTCATTCAAATATTGTGAAATCATAAGTCAAAAACAAAGTGAGTTAGATGTCCAAAATTCCAAAAGAGTTTAAAACCTCAAAACCAGATTTTTCAACCAAGTAGCCATCTACGGATCTAAGTCTAGATAAACTGGAAAGTAAATCACATTCTAAACTATGAAGTAACTTGAGTAGGGTGAGGTTGTAGTGTCTCAATTTGGTCTGTCAAACCATTGTCTTTCCCTCATCATTACCATTCAACAAATTTTCATAACTTGTGCCCTTTTTTGGCTCTTGGTGTTGAGCCCTCGCATCCTACTGGTTGCATGTGGAGTTGGGAGTGGGGCAAGTACATTTACTTATCATATCATTATATCACCACATGTTTTTCCAAGACAATATGAAGTATCAAAGATTGCTTAAAGAAACTAAAGTTCAACATCACATTGTGTTCACATTATCATATATCAACATTATAAAATACAAAAAGAAATCATTCTATTATCATTTCACATCCACTACATGCATTCTAAAAGCATAGAAAAATGAAATTCTAAACATCTAGAGTACACATGAGAAATAAACCAAAAGAAAGTCAACTCAGATACAATGGATTACCGAACCAAAAATAAAAGTCTGTATATATCATGGTGAGTCAAGTTTGTATACAATGCCATCACGTGCTAAGGCATGGTCAAAACACTCACAATGAGCCCGAGATATACAAAAAAATATATAGTGCCCAAAAAATGGCAACAAAGCAATAAATGAATGGCCTATCAATCCCCTGTCCCAATCTTGTGGATCCCTCGGATGGTGCACGGCCACGTCCAGGGCTCCTATTGTGGCTGCGACGACGTTGGGAATGAACCAAATGGTGTGAATGCTCGTGGTGGCAATCCACTGGCTGTGGTCTCACTATGGGAATGGCTCCACCTCATCAAATGCTCGGTGGTCTCATATCCGCCACCACCATGGTACGAAGGAGGTCACCACCTCACCTCCACTATCCTCTAAAAGAGCAAACACGTCAGTGTGTCTCCTCGGTAACTAGCGGCTGACCCGAATCCTCCTCAGCTTCTCGGCTCGGTCTTCCCCGAGGGAATCAATAGGGTGTCCACACACACCCATCGGATAAGCTCTCACCACTCTTGTGAATAGCATTGCAAGAAAGAAAAGAAGAAGAAACAGTAAGTTAGAAAACCACAAAACACAAATAAAAAAGAATACCAAACTAACGCTTTCAAGTAACAAAGTCGAGAAAAGAGTATTAAACATACTCGGATCTCCGAGATCCGGGTAGGGTCAGGTGGTAATTTTAGGGGTGATGCTTGTATATGGCAGCTATGGGGCCTCCCAAAGCTAGAGGCCAAATACTGTCCCATCACATGGACTCATCATCCCCTTCCCCACCTCAGAGGAAGTGTCTCCTTTGAGACCAATGTCTCTCTCTCTCTCAAACTATCCCTCCTCTAGTTATTCTCAACATATCCTAGTATCATGCCACTCAGGATCACTCTCCTCCTCCTCCATATGGGCTTCCTCACCGCCAACCTCAACACCAACCCCCTCATCCTCCTCCTTGTCTCCTCCCAAATCCGAGACTCCTCCTTGTCTCATCTCCTATATGCTCCTCAAAATCAGAGTCTACATGTCAATGGGCTCATCCTCCTCTCCACTATGAGCAGGAGCAGGCCACAATCTAAAGTAAAGGTGCTCGAGGGGCACCAACTTCCCATCGAGCATGGACCACATGCCTAACTACAATAGGCACCCTTGGGGTAACCACTGTCTAGTCGGGATCTCCTCTAGGGCCCTTTCGGGCCTCCTGAATGGTCATATAGATGATACCACTAGGGGGAAGTATGTCAACATATGGGAGGCCAAACTACTGAGGAACCTAATCAAATGGATGAGTCTCGACTCTCCCAAGGCCCTATCAACTAACTGGCCTATGGTGGTAGAACAAGCTACCACCATGGTCACCTCCTGTCCCCATAACCCTGCCATGTCTCTGGTAGGGAGTGACAACCATGTCTGCATAGTCAAGAGAAGCCACTTGGCTGATGAGGTGTCCTAAGAATTGACATAGCATCATCCCCTCCACCTCCTGCGCTCTGAGATAGCCCTTGGATCCAATACCTATACTCCCCTTCCATAGGGGGTGATGCACTCATAAACCCAACTCATAACAAGAGTGGGGTGGCTCAGTGACTCCCCTGTAATCTGAACTACCCTGTATAAGTCATGGTAGGTAGTCCCTATCATCCTCCTCCTCAATCTCCTCTCCATGTCTGCTCCCATGCGTACCTATGGCCATGTGCCTCAATCTATGTGTAATAATAGGAGCCCAACAATATAGAAGGGTGTCACCTCCCTTGTCCCCGATCAATCAGGAGGACAAGATGCCCATGATGGCTCTCTCGAATGATGATAGGAATAGGAGTAGTGGCAATGGACCGGACCTTGATTCCCTTCTTTGAACCAAATGAAACAATGACATCTCCCATATAGGTGGCCCACTGAGTCATCTCAGCCTGGATCCTGTTGTCTCTAGAGTTAGTCTCCTCCCAAGTATCGGAGCCCAAGAATGTGGTATACATCCTCCAGGGTGATGGTCCACTCACCCCTAACACCCGAAAACCAAAAAGTGTTCCGATCTACGTCCCAATAAGAAAATAAGTCACACAATATGTGACTAGTAGGGGCAACATGGGGAACACATGCAATCCTCCAGATGCCTACCTCTGAGAGGTGTCCCTCTCAGCTTGAGTCAACTGATCCAAAATCCCAGGAGCCAATCACACTCCCTCTCTCGACTCCAATGGATGTATCCTCCTCCTTCTATTCACCAAAACATGGAAAAAAGAGCAAGTTAGTAACGTATATAAGAAGATAAGCTCACCAAAAACATGACAAAACATCAAAAATCCAAAAAAATCAAGTTAATGCACATTTTGGTCATTCCTGTTCAACCATGTCCCTTAATGTAGGCAGCCGAGCCCAGGACCACTACATAGATAATAGGTCTCCCCAGGACCCCGCCTCGCTTTGGGGACAAGGTCCCCAGCCGATGATTTTCCAAACATGCCCTTAACCCTAAAAATGCTCAAAAAATGCAAAAAAATGACCATTTTGACAAAATAAAAGAATGCCCTATGGGCGCCCCCTAGAGACTCATTTAAGACAAAAAATTTTGAAAATAATCCCCCTAGGTAAACTTTTCAAACATTTTTACATTTTAGGTATGAAAAGGCAAAAGTGAAAATAACCAACCTTAGACCACGTCGGTCGATCTCCTACTCATGGAGGCATGATCACTATCTCAGTAACAATGGTCATTTAATCAACTATACTCTCATCAAAATGGTCACCGTGAATCCTAGAGCTCCAAATTCACCAAATCAAATATGCACAAATGAATTTAAAAAATGAGTTATTTTGTTTTGATATATATATATATATATATGTTTTTAACCTCATTTTGAGTGTATGTTTTTATAGGGCTGGAGCGTTGGCGCAGTATATCTCTATATCCCCACAAAAATGGTAAGTCCTCTTTTCATTTTTGGTTTAGTGTTTATTTTTCAATATTTTGTCTATCTGCACTTGAGTCTTCTTTTCTCTTGCAGGTAGCAGGAGTTTGGATGGTGACATTTCGACACACGGCATGTCAGGTATAACTTCTAACTCCCCATTTTGGGAACACCATACTTGGACTCTACGTTTTACACCTTTTCATGGCTAAGACACTTCTCTGAGGGGGCAATATGTACGCACCCAAAATTACATGTGCTACATTGTCGAAAAATGGTTACAAAAGTCCCCAATGATGATTCAAGTCCTTTCAAGAAGGTGTTCGAGCTCCAAAACCCATTCAGTGTATATTTGTTTCCTAGACATCTTTACTTAGCCTTCCCACACTTTTTCCAGCTTTTTGCCTCTTTTTGCGCATGTTTTGGCCTTTAGTGCTAGGACCGCCACCCTCCCACACAACAGTGGTCCTTCTTTTTTCCAGATTCCATCATGCATGTTTTTTTAACATGTGACGATTCACTTAACTTCACTTTTAGCATGCATCCGTGAGCCAAATTGTCTAAAAATAGTTTTGATTGCTTGTTCTCCTTCCTCCTTCTATTTTTGTATGTAGATTTAATTAGTTGGAACTTCTTTCTTGCCTTGTGCATGAAGGCACATCCCAACCCCAATTCTTATATATTCCATGCTTGTATTCAAGAAAAGGCCTGAGAATTTTTGTGTATCTTGTATTGTATTGTATTCCACAATCTTGCTAGGAATTACATAGCCAAGCTTCAGATCTCTTATGTTATCTCTCTTCTACTTGCATCATCATCTACCTTCATTCAAGCTACCATTGCTCAAGCACCATCCTCTCTTGTTGTTCTTGCATTCCCAATCCCTTGGACTCATATGAACACTCGGAGAAAGAAAGGAAAAACTGAGGGGACAAATTACTACATAACTAGATTTACCTTTGTTCTATGAATTCTAGGTTGGATTTGTTGTTTGATTTCCTTCATTCTTACAATTTATCATTGTTACATCATATCAAATAGAGTAGAAATCAATTTCCTTTCATTTTCAAGTAATTAGTTAATTTCCAAGAGGGTTTGAATCTTTCATAGCAACCCCTCGGTGATGGATCCTCTTCTTCCCATCCCTATGGATCTGAAGGAGAGAATATCTGTAGGAGGTTGTCTACATATCATAAATCATTTGGAAAATTTCTTGTTTTAAGTTAGTTTAGTTTCAATACACTCAACACAGGTGAATAACCACACCGGGTTATCTTTCTTGTTTAGTTTTAGTGTAGAAATATTTTAATTATTTAGAATAGAAGCAAATTGTTGTTTGTGATTGTAATATTTCAGTTTTGTGATTTTTTTAGATTAGTTTCCTTTCAGTAGTTTCTTTTAATTTGGACACTTCAAACTAGATCAAGATAGATTGTTAATTTCCATGCACCCATTAGTTAATTTTCACACTTCAAACTAGATCACACTACTAGATCTTAGTCACTTACCCCCTATAGTTAGTTACACAAACCATAGGGAATTTATGCTACATTTTCATCTCATAGCCTCTATAAACTCCAATTTCTACTCCTTTGCCCCAACTTTGAGAAATATCACTCTTTTTTTTCCAAAGACACAATGCTCACAAAATCAGATCTACTACTATAACCTATTTTCATTCTACAATTTTAGATGAACTTCCCTTTACCAAAGATTACTACAAGGTTCATTATCACCCAAATAAGCATGCCCAAAATTTCCCGGACATAATTTCTAAAATAACCTTTATTAGGGGTTGCATGGAAAGAAGCTCTTGAATCTAAAACCCAAAGAAAGAATAAGAGCATCTTGCATTACCTTTGCTATAATATTTGCCTCTTTACATTTGTTTGGGTGTTAGTTCTCTTTATCCTTTGACCAACAATATTTCTTTGCATGTCGTTTCTTCCCACAATTCAACATGTAATTCCCTTACCTCTGGATTTAGATATTCCATTCTTGGACTTTGATTTCCCATTATTCTTACTCTTGGATCTCTCCTTCTACCTGCCCCTACTTTCTACATTCAAAGCATTTCTAGATGATGATTCCTCTGTACATTTCATACAAATTTCTTCATTCAAGATTATACTAACCACATCATCAAACTTCAAAATATTATTAGCATATGTTGTATTACTAACAGCCATTACCAAGTTATCCCAACTATTAGGCAAATAACATAAGAATAAGAGTGCTTTCACTTCATCATCAAACAAAATATCAACCAATTTTAATTGATTTACAATAGATCAGAAATCATTCAAATGACTAGATGCAAATCCACCTTCATGCATCTTAGAACTAAATAGTTTCTTCATCAAATAAACTTTATTTGAAGCACTAGGTTTTTCATATAAATTAGTAAGAGATTTCATTAACTCTACCATAGATGTCGCTTCTGTAATATTAGAAGCCACAGATGCTGCTAGGATCAATCTTATAAATCCCAAAGCCTTTCTATCAAGAATATTCCATTCTTCATCATTCATCTTCGTAGGTCTAGAATTTTCATCCAATGGTAAGTACAAATCTCTTTGATATAGATAATTCTTAATCTACATCTTCCATAATTGATAATTTTGGCCATCAAACTTCTCTACCTTGAATTTTTTTCTTCCGCCATTACTACTATAGCTCCCACTTAATCGAAAAACCCTATATGAGTCAATATGTCAACACACAAAACCCTCAAACAAATCTCTGATACCGGTTGTTGTGGTTAGCATACCGGTTGTATAGATAATATATCGATCTAAGCATACATGTAATAAAACAAATATTTTACCGAAAAATATGCAAAACAAGAGATATAAATCAACACTAGATTTAACATGGTTCACCCAATGTGGGTTACATCCACCAAGAAACAAGCCAATCTATTATCCAAAGCTTTTAGAAGATATACAATGAAGATTTACAATCTTCCACACCTCTCATGATGTACAATACTTTCTTTCTCTCAAGCTTCTCCTTCTTCTCCAAGAATTTTCTCTCACAATTATTTTACACAATAATCATCAATTCTCTCTCCTCTTGCTACTCTAACCCTAGCTACCAAGCTATATATACCTTATATAAACTTAGGGCACTTAGTCATGCAATTACAATCAATAGATCTGCTTTAATACTAAAATTAGATATAATTCCCGTGAGTTAAATAAAACACTCACGCACGGATAACTGATGTTAGTTATCCATAGCTAATGGTGGTTCCCACTTGTCTGGCCAATGCTGGTCCTAGGTGAATGATGTCAGTCCCTACATAACCAATGTCGGTTACTATGTTTTCCAGCAAGTTGATAAAGCATGTTAAATTTAAGTAATTGTGCTCCACAACTCAACAAGATGGGCATGATATAAATCACAACAATGAGCACATATAAGTATTGTAATAAGTATCATAGTCAAGATGAATGTAAGCAAACATGACTTGACATGGCTAGATAATCCTTTAACACGTGAACACATGCCCAACACAATAATTAACTAGACTTGATAATAAGATGACTTAACACAACACCAACAATAAGACATAACATGTAATAAGAAAATAAGTAATCATGAAGCATATATCATGCAATAATTATGTAGTTAATTATTTAATATTTAGTGGTCATGTAATGATTAGTAATTGATAAACATGTCATAATCATTAATTAGTAAACATGGAATAGTCAATAATCAAGAAACATGGAGTAAACATTAGTCAACCAATATAAGCAAATAATGTGTATACACCTAATCTTTTATGCTTTCTATTTTCATACATGTTACTAACAATTTCTCTTCTAGGTGAAAGGTCACCAATGCATCTATTTTTGGTAATGGGTGTTTTAAGGGGATTGTTCCGAGATTGAGGTATGGTTATTCACGTAACTAAAGGGTTAGGGATGATACATGGAGAGAGAAAAGCTTTTGGTCCTATTTATCCACCTCTTTTTGTCTTCTTGTTTTTCTTTACATTCTTGTGACACCTTACATGACCATGGCCATATTATTTCTACCTTACATTCCCTTTGTCCATCACATTACACACACACATTTCTCATTTCCCCTCCCTAGCCGATGCCATCACCCGTAGGCAATTACGTTAGCACTATTTCAAAATCCTAAATGATGCCTTCACCCAATGGCAATGACATCGACATAAATGACGAAAAGACATCCTCACCACATAACATATAACAAAAATTACATAGGAACTCACCATTAGCTTTTTTTTTATTTTGCGCCAACTTACATCTGCTCGCTCAACTCTTGGATTTCTTGCATCTTGACTCTTGGCTTGGAGCTTCTTCTTGATTGGATTGGTTTTCTTGCACTTTTGGGTCACCTATAGTGAGTTAGGACTGGATTGTTTCCCATTCTCCACCCAAAATCTATTCTCTCTTGGTGTATGGTTCTTTAGAAAATAGATGCATCAACAACCACCCCCAACAGGTGAGTGCTCTAACTCAAGTTGTCATTTTGTATAAAGTAGATTGTTATCTTTGTTTGTTACTTTATGTTAGCTTAGAATTTTATTCACATGTTAGGTTATCATATTGTATTCAGATTCCTTATCTTATGTTACATGCTTTACTTCAGTTAGCATAGATATTACATGTTTATCTTGTTCATTATCCCCCCCATAGTGTTGATACCTCAATAGGGTTCCTTCCTCTTCTTCAACCTAGGGCCTTGAAACCTTAGGTTGTCCTAGTGTAAGGGTTACTTCCCTTTGGGTATGCAATCTTAATGGTCCTTATATCCCATTTGAATTATATTTGTTGTGTGTTGGTCTTGGTGTGTCTCTTACTCGTTGCCTCAATACCCTAGTTGAACAGATGATGAGAGTGCATGTTATCTAGACACATTTTTGCTCTATCATACATCCTTGGCAAACCTGATGTGAATCTTTCTTTTTACCTTCCGATCGAAAAAACAACTCATTAAAAAGCATCAATTTTTAGTTTTACCTTGTTTCAATCCTTAAAAATTTAGAAAAATCCCAAAAATCAACTTTTCTAAACATCATCATCCCCTATGTGAATTCTGCAGGTAGGCCAATCCTATCTATTATGTCCAAAAATTTTCCCATACGCCTTTGCCCCTATGTATTCCTTTTTGTAGGGCTGATTTTGTTAAGTAGCCTATATTTATGGGTTCTTTCTAGGCTAGATCAACACTCCATCATGGAGTATCTGGGCCTAGGGCTCTCCAATTCTAATGTGCAATCATTTCTAGAAATCAATCACCCATAATCTAGTTTTCTTTTTACTCGATATCATTGTGTGATAAGAGTTAATAGAAAGAAGTACAATACTTATAATAATAACATCTTAGGTGATGAAGAGGAAGAGGATCAAATTGACGATACCTCTGATCTTCCACTTGAGATTCAAAAGTTCCTTGACAAGATTTCTCAATACAAGGGGGACCCAAATCAGTAATCCACAAACATCTTCTTGACTTTGTATTTGAGCAACTTGACAAAGAGCGTAGATATCGGAAGGCTAATATGGTAGGCTCATCCGAGAATGCCTTTATTTTTGATCCTACTAATCTCATCCTTCAACTTATAGACAAAATGAGCCAACAACAAACCGCTACTATAACTCAATTTCTCCAAATGCAAACTAACATGGTTTAAATGGTTAACCATCCCAACCAGGTTTTGGGGGTGTAATTTCCCCTCCCTTACCTAAACCCATTAAACCTCTTATTCACAATAAAGTTTTATGGGTGGTCCAACAAGATCCTCTAACACCCTATATTGCTAGCATGGATATTGGAGGCATTGCCCCTTCCATTTCCTATGATGGATCAACCGATCCCACTCTCCACATCAAATCCTTTAGTAATCTTTATAAATAATGGATTAAAGTTAACTCTTACAATGCCACTAATCTTTTGGCCAAGACTCTCACTGAGGATGCCTTATATTTGTATCATACTTTACCCCCTAACTCCATAGTAGAGCTAGAATATTTGGTAACAACATGTTGTCACCAAAAACAACACCCTCTGATTTTTCATAAATGTATGGATGAGCAATCATTTTTTTTGGGTAACATGGGATTGTCTTTCAAGTTGTGGGACTTGCTACTTGATAGAAACCTCGAGAGAAGGCTAGTTCCTCTACCTAATATTAATGCTAAACTACTCCTAAGGAAGTAAAAACAACTATCTAACCCTATTTTAACAATCCAAGGGACCATGGGAAGAGGAAAATGCATAAAAATGGAAATCCTAAACTAAGGGAAGGTGATAACACCAAGAAGAGGGGGAAAGACACTCTTAGATGAGTGAAATACGAGGAAAATGAAGGAGAGGGAAAACATGAGTTTCATAGTTCCAAACAACATTCAAATCACCATTTCCATGGAGCACAACAGATTCAAACCCTATGAGAAGAATAAAAATATGCACATTAGACCTACAAATGTAATGAAATAAGAGAAAATGTAATAAAACACAAGCTAGGGTAGATGATAGCTAGAAAACATGAATTTTATTGCTTCATATAGATGCACAGTTCATTACAATGAAGGAGGAAGGCAAGAATCACCCTATAAAAGTTCAAATCTAAGGCTTGTAACTCAAAAATCCACATGCAACACTTGTAGAAGGGTGCATCGACATAATAAGAATGTACAACCCTTACAAATGAGAATCTATTTACAATATATATGGAATGGGAAAGAGAGGGAAGAGAGAAAATAGAAAGAACTCAATTATTACTTCCACCCACTAACAACATGCATTAAATCTCTGAAAATAGGTATGGGTAGCCTTACAATACCATTCCCATGATACTTTGCTTGCAGGAGAAGGAATGGGCACCATACCTCATAAAATGTGGATGTTGAGCTACCTAGAATTGTATCCTTTAATGCTGGAGATTTTTTTCTACTTTCTACCCACCTACCCTCACCAAAATTAAGATTTCTAGTTTCCATGATGTAGAGGATGAAGATACATTTCTAATGGTACCAATTTTGTTAAATTTGGAGCACATGGGAAAAATTTATGGCCATGTAGATTTCGGTGGTTGAGGAGGAACATGAGTTCCTAGGTTGAAACTATAGTCCGCTTTAATGCCTCTTTTATCCTTTTGGTGCGGATGAAATGGTGGTGCAGAGAATTGATTGGACTATGGAACTGTTTTGTTGGGAAGGTAAAATATTGCCTAAGTATTGAAGGCGCATAAGATGAAAAAAATTATGCCCTATATTTTTGTGCCTGTGGAAGTCAAAGATCAATACTGAGCCGTTTTGCATACACAGGCTAAGATGGGATTGAGTGTTGAGCATATTTTGATAAGAAGACTTGGAATTCTCACCAAGCCACTTTTAAACCAGGCGTAAGATGAAGTGCCATGTTGAATTAAGCTAAAAATAGTAGTGAAACCGAAGTTATATATAAGAGATCTATTGTTAGAAGAGCTTGCATGCTCCCTTATTATCTTTGTAAGTGGCACATGGCTATTATTAGCATGTAGCCTATTTTGAGGATGCTTAGGTGGTGAAGGGAAAATCCCCACCCCTATATATATGTATTGATTTGCATGGTTTTAGTAGTTCCACTTTGTAGTAGAGTTATGCTATTGGTTTATGAGCGCACATGACTTATGGTGATACTTTTATGTATGTATTCAAATTTTGTGTTTTACAGTGATTAATACAATGGATATTTGTGGATGGATATTGGTTATTGACTTATCTATAACTGGATCTTGCATAGTAAACCTGATCTTGATTCTTGTTTAGCTTATTCTTGCATATGGTTGTGATCTAGATCTAGTTATGGTTTATCTTTGCATGGTTGTTATGGATATGGTTGTTATGATTCTGGATTATATGTCTTTTCATGCTAACTCCTTGAAAAAAATTCCATAAAAGAGGAACCTAGTACCCTTGTGCTTTGGGTGAGTGCTCAGATATGTCTGAGTGATGTGCCAGTGTGCGTTATGTTGTTCTTGGTGTTGAGCATAGAAAAATGACTACCTAGTAAGAGGTTAGTGTGTGCAGAGGCAGTAGAGAAGAAACACGCATGAAGACATGTGCATAAGGAGGATAGGATGTGCACACTAAAGTTGAACAAGAATGCGCGAAGGAGGAAGGATGGACAGGACCAAACACTTGGCTAGTTTTGAGACAAGAATCTAAAGATAGAGTTAGAGTGTCAATCAAACAAATTATAAAGATAAGAGTAAAACAAGAAGACTTGTAGTTTAAGTAAAGTTTATTTTGGGAAAATATCTCATGCGAAAGGAATATAAAGTGACATGCGTAGTTTTGAGGCTAATAATAGGATGTGAACTAGAGTTATCTATAGAAGGTCTATTATTAGAAAAGCTTTCATGATTTTGTAGTTATCTTGTAAGCGACGCATGGCTATTCTTAGCATACATCTTATTTTGAGGGTGTATAGGTGGTGAAGGGAAAGTCCCCACCCCTATATATATGCATTGATTTGCATAGTTTATGATGATCCATGTTATACTAGAGTTATGTTGTTGGTTTATATACACGCATGACTTATGATAAAACTATTATATATGTATTCAGCTTTATGTTTTTATAGTAATTAATATAATGGATCTTTGTGGTTGGATATTAGTTGTTGACATATCTAGTCGCTTTCTTACATGATAAACCTAATCTTGATTCTCGGTATAAGTTATTCTTGAATATGGTTATGATCTAGATTTGTTTTTTTTTAAATTATTAAACACTTTTGACCGTAGCTATGAACCAAAGGGTTAGGACCCCACCAATACAAATGAAGAGAACAAACAGAAATAGAAACTAACACCGAAAGGGCTAGAACATCGACCCAAGAAGACAAAAGGAAACAAACCATGACAGAGACCTGAAAATGACCAGCAACACTACACCATAGCGAAGCCGAAGCACCCAACTAGACAGGTGACACCGAATGGAAAATTTCCACTACAAGGATCACCACACCTCTCACATGAAGCCACACCAAATGGGAACATGCGTATGAGGTAAAGGTAGTAGATAAAACCTACAAGCCACAAGGAGACCATTCCAGAAAGAAGGCACCACAAAGCCGAATGAAACCCCACGCACAAAGCCAACGATTGCAATAAAACCGGGCAAAATCATTAGCGGATGACGACCAACAACACCAAGCACGTAACCATAACAACCAAAGGAGAACCTTGCCATGCAAAACCAAGAAGTCGTGGATGTGTTGCAGCAATAACGAATAGCCCAACAACAACCAAAGAACCCCGTCCACAACAAAACACCACCAACGAATGCATAAGGGACCCAAAACACTAAAAATCCACAAAACGTCTAAACCACTATGCAAGGAACCAGAAAAATACCATGCCCTAACATAAGATAGATCAAACCAAGGGGGGAGAAAAAAGGAGCGAGGATTTCTTCCTAATATGATGCTTAGGGAACCATGTCGGGTGACCTCTGATCAGGAAGAAAAATGAAAATGAAACAAGCTTGCGCAAGGAAAAACCACAGATCCGCCTCCCTTCACTTGTGCAGGCGCCTTCCTCCACAGAGAATGAGAGAGCGAGATAAGAAAAGGGGAAAAAAAAAAACCCCAAGACAACCGCTCCATTAGAACATCTCCTACCAAATCTGAGCCGCAACTCCCATCAATACCAATAGGGCCTCCATTGAACGTAGGAACAAAAAACTAGGCCGGATGATGGAACGCGGGGCCGAGAACCCATATGTTTCTACCCCGGAACCTCCACTCTAGGTAGAGCTCTAAAACTTGCAAAACCACTTTGGATGGAGGTTCCATGTTCATCTCTTCCTGTGATTGATGAAGGTAGGAATAAAACTTGACAAACGCTGACACGAGAACCTCGACCGAGAAAAGGTTTAAACGAAACGAAACCCGAACCACTCCAGAGAGATAGGAAAGTCTTCACATCCTGGCAGAGGAGGAAACCAACAAACCGACGGGCTTCCTCAAAAATCCCTTTTTCAAGCCTATCCTCGAGCGGACCAACATGAATCAACAATCCTTCCATGCAGCTTAACCAAACAATGACAAAGAAACTCCAACTGCACCACCTCGCTGTACTCCTTCGCCAGCTCCCACCGCACAACACTATGGATGCCACAAGCCTTCACGACATACTCAATCCAAAACCCTAGCTCAGCCCTCAGCTCCATCTTGATATTCATGATCTAGATTTTTATCCTTTATTTTGCATGAATATTGTGGATTTGGAATATTTGTATGATTATGCTAACTCCTTAAACAAGCCACCATAAAAAGGGACAAGGTACCCTTGAACACTTCGGCTGAGTGATGTGCTAACACGCTTTGGGCTGTTTGGTAAAATAAAACACTACATTTTGGTTTTGTTGCAGGGACCTCTTTTTTAGTTGTTTGTCAGGATGTTGCATGATGAAGACATACCGGTTGACTTTCACCAATATTGAGGATTGGTTAGATAATCTAGAGGAAGAGTATGCTAATAGATTTAACACAGACTGATTTTGATACACACGTGTGGGTTGAACAGAATCTATATCATGAGCTATATGAGACATTTTTACCTATTTCCCCATAGAGTTGTACAAGTGGCTGGTAGCTTATGCATCGAAGAGAAATTAGAGATTTCAGATAATTATTTGGACACAAGAAAAATTCTAGGCTTTGCGTGATGCTGATCGACTTGGATGCACACTGTAGATCATTAGTGGAGAGGTGTTTTGAATAGCTACATTTTGGAGTACATAGTTTCTAGTTATTCATGTCCAAAGATTGTTGAGTTCTAGTTCTTGTGTGAACCCAAAGGATTTATCTCGGGCATTATCCCTTTAGTGATTAAGATCTTGATTGTAACCATGGATTTGGAAAAATGACATATAACTAGCTAAACCCCACCACGCGTGAGGGCGGGAAAAGGTGTGGTAAAAGATGGCAAACTTGAAGGTAGAAAGGCAAAGAGAAGAAAGGTGACTTAAGTTTAATGAGGCACATGAGAGGGATTTAGAGAAGCAACGTGAAATTGTGGAATGAATGACATTGTGTAGAGAGATGACTCGCGAAGGATTTGGATCTCACGTAGAGGATGTGGAGCCAGAGCATCTAAAACTCCCCCATTTGGGTAAACATGGCAGAGAACCCTCTTTGACCTTAGATGAAAGTGCACCAGTGGAAGCTAAAGGACCGTAATCATTTGATCCCTCACAGTGGCAAGCTAGGTTTTCTAGTTTATACGATGTCATTTGTAAGCACGCTAGTAGAGCAATAGAGTAATGATAGATAGAGTTAATTTTCCATCAAGTTCAAGAGTTAATCAGGTAGTTTATTCATCTATGGAGGCATAATCATCTTCTATGTTATTTTGAGGTCTAGTTGGAGGTGTATTTTTGTGCATAATCAACACCGAACATGGGCGCAGAATATTGGTATTACGTATGGAGGTAATACAAATTCATGACCGTGGGAGTTTAGTTTAGCACAATTGTTGGGACATAAGGTAACACATCCTCTGGTTATTTTCCTACTATGAAGGGGATCAAGAGGATTATGTGGCTTAGGATCTAGTGGATCTGTTGGTTACGGAGGCAAAGGAAACATAAGAGGTAATACATGTTTTGGATATAGTGGGCAAGGTCCGCACCAACCCCAACAATTATATTTTGAGATGTCTCTTTGTCTCCCAGAATACAGAGGAATTGAAGATGCAACTGAGCACGTACATATGTGTGGAATATTATGGTGCGATAAGGGGTTTATAACCCCAAAATGTAAGGAAAATCAGTTTTGCAACTACTTTGCAAGGGTGCACACATAGTTGGTACATGAAATATGATCTAAATAAGAATTGTGTGGACTATACCATGTTGTGTGATGCCTTCTTAGAAAATTTTCACATACTTGAGTTTGAGCAGAAGAACATTAACACGTTGAAGGACATCAAATAGGGCATGGCTGAGAGTGTAAGGGAGTATGATGCCCACTTTAAAACTTTATTATCAAAGTTGTCTTACAACATTAACCTCGATTAACATGCTCAATGGTTTTCGAGGTTTGATCACACTTTTTTCAGAGGGAACTCTCACATAATACTTATACGAGACTGCGTGAGGTGCTTGAGGCAATTCTATGCACCAAGATAGTTGGGAGCATGGATACTGGAGTTATCCCATTTTTGGAAGCTCAGATCACATCGATGGCAAACAATGTTGGAAAATTTGTCAACCAATTCAGCTCATGAGACGCGCAGTGGTATTTGGTGCACAGATTGTGAAGTAGAAGAACATGCGAAGGATACTTTCCCTTGTAAATCAAAGCATGCACCATGTTGTTGGACTACGAGATATGTCACTGATCATAATTTAAGTAGGTGCCCACTATTACAACGTGCAATAAGGAAGAACGTGTCATGTTACTATAGGATTTGTAGATCTACCACTCATGATATAGAGAATTACAGTTGATTGATCACATTCTTGATGCCTTTGAGATTGGTGTATGATAGACCAATGTTGCAAACAATTCCAAGGAGCAAGTTGAAAATCATAATCGTGATGAGGGGTACTCCTATGGAGATGGTCGAGGTAGAGGATACCATGGAGGATTCAGAGGCGAGGTGGAAATGGTGGATGAAGTGAATTCCCCATGGAACCTACTTATACATGTGATCCCCGATCATTATAGACACAAGTTCCCTCAAACATTATTTTCTCCTTTTACAAAAAAGAACCACAATTATGAAGAATTCCCAGATTTTTATGAGCACCTGAGCAAGAAGCACAAACATGATAAGGGCGCAGGAATGGTTAGAGTACATGTATATTGTGGAAGATAAGTGGATGCTTTGAAGGTAGCACCTAATCTTGAGATATCGCATGTGTTAGTCACTACACACGCTAAGGAAGTTCTAAAGTAGAATCCTATTATTACGAAAGAGGAGGTATTACATGTAAATTATTAAGACCGTACTCATCAAAAATAATTTTATCAAGAAACCATGGAAGTGATTAGAAACTTGCAAGGTGAGATATAATGTTTAAAAGAGTAGTCACGAAAGTTGGAACAGGAAAAAATAGTTGAGCTTCCTTAGAAGGATGTTGATGATTTCAAGGAGGTTTGTAAGATGTTGCAACAAGAAAACATCTTTCCTTTATTGGGGAATGGTTAAGGGGGAAGATATCGTGCGCTGGAGTTGAGTGCGAGAGATAGATTTTGCATGCTAACCTACCTCCTCATAGTCTTGATTATGACAAAGAAATTGCTTTAATGCAGTCGTTGATGGATGGTTGTTGAGTAACATTTTGATTGATATAGGTGCATAAGTGAATGTGCTCACTTTGGATGCGTGGATTCGAGATATGGAGACCACCATTACAACCATCTTCAAATGTGTTGTTTATGGAAAACATGACTAAAACCACACCCATTAGAGTCTTGAAGGATGATACTATTACTATACAAGGGCCAAGTTTACTTAGGGACTTTGAGGTCTTAGCGCTTGTAGAGGCAAATAGTTTTCCAACATTACTTAGGCACCCTTGGTGTTATGCGAATAATATTGATTTGTGCTTTAATAAAGGATATATCAATTTTGAGAACAAGGAGGAACATGTCATCATTCCTTTAACAAAGGAAAAGCTGCACCTTATGTAGAACCTTTGAGTGAAGAGGATTTGAACAGAATTTATGTGTGCACCATTAGAGATCTTGAAGTACTTGAACCATCAAAGGAAGGAGTTATTCAATGGGATGATGTATAGTTTATGAGTGATACAACCATTGTTGCTTATGAAAACTAGGCACATGTAACTTATGAAATGATTGAGCTCGAGATGAAGAGTGCAGGTACGTACATAAGTAAGCCGCACTTTGTTAGGCATTTGGGCAAGAACTGTGTACCAAGGTACACTAGTGAAGGAAATATTGAAGTATTTTTATGCGCTATGGAAGCCCAATGGACAAACTAAGTGGAAAGAAGGAATATGATAGTGTATACCCTACATGGGACAACAATGTGTGGTGGATGGTACACATAGATGGTATTTTAGAGTGACAAGAAGTGAGAATTGCCTTCTCTTCTAGATTTCTTCGAGAAATGCACCTACCAATACATGTGAATTCCATGGGAAAAATTTTGCTTCACATCATGTTTAGTAGTGTGAGAGACTTTGGATGGAGGGGTAGAGGCCTTACCACCTTCATTATGGGTGCATAAGCTCTACTTCACTTTGTGAGGCTGTGTGCATGTATGATATGTTTATGTAGAATTGAATAGAGAGACAGGGAATTGACAAGAATTGACTGTAGGTATGATTCAAACCTTTGACTATTTTTCCACTAAACCTCCAATGAATGAGGCATTATAGGTTATGAATTGCTTGACTATGGGAGATAGTGCAAAGGATAAGGAACTTATTTGGGAGTTACTTAGGAGAGTCGGATATGGAGGTGCGCTTGAAGAAGAAGAGATAGATGTATAACAACTTGGGCGCCGCCCAAAAAAGAAAAAAAGGTAAAATTGTCTACATGATTGATGATGAAGAAGTAGATAATCTGGATGTTGACCATACTGTGGGTACGTGTGAGGTCTTAGACAATGTAGATGAGAAGGCACGCACACGTACCATGATCCCATGAAAATGAAGAACGTCAACATTGGGACAAATGCATAACCCAATAAGACCATCATTGAGTTCTTGAGCAACTTCTAAGACTTATTTCCTAGAGGCTATCATGAGTTGTAAGGAGTACATCACCCTTTGGTGAGATGTGGATCAAGTTAAAGGAAGGTGCACACCTAGTTAGGAAGAGGCCTTATAGGATGAATCTTAATTTGCATGTCAAGGTAAAGGAATAAATTGATAAGATGTTGGAATCTCGGATCATTGAGCCGATTGAGGATTCATAGTGGGTTATCCCTATGGTGATAAACATAAAAAAATATGGAAGGATAAGAATCTATATGGATTATAGGGAGTTAAATGTTGCATGTGTAATATATCCCTTTCCCACACCATTTACAAAGGATATTTTGGAAGGCGTTGCAAAGCACAAGATCTAGTCATTCACCGATGGATTTTCTAGGTATCATCAGGTAAGGATTGCTAAAAAGGATCAAGAGAAGACAACTTTCACTACTGAGTGGGGAAGTTTTGCATACACAGCTATGCCTTTTGGATTGAAGAATGTGTGTGCATTCTTTTCACGCATTGTTGTGCAAGCATTCCAGGTCTTCATTCATAAGTTCTTGCAGGTTTACTTGGATGATTGGATAGTTTATGAGCTAGTAAAAGATCATTGTGATAATTTAAGACTTATGTTTGAGAGGTGTCGATAATTAAGCATCTCTTTAAACATTAAGAAATGTGTTTTTGGTACACCCTTTAGAACTTTTTGGGACATATTATCTATAAAGAAGGTTTGTTGGTAGATCATGCTAAGGTTGTTGTTATTTTAGGCTTAAAAGAACCTACTAACCAGAGAAAAATGCGTGGATTCTTGGGGCACACAAATTATTACAGGAAGTTTATTAAAGGTTATGCTCGGATTGCCATACCCTTGGAGGAATTATTGAAGAGTAAGGGAAAGTTCCATTGGGGTGAAGCGCAACAACATTTGTTTGAGACATTGAAGGAAATGCTTACTACAACTCCTATTTTATGTTTTCCTTTTTAGGATAAGTCATTTAATGTACATGTCGATGCTTACGGTATGTCCATTGGAGCGGTGTTAGCCTTAGGTTGGAGATGGGATTTTGATCATCCCATTTGTTTTGCAAGCATGAAGCTAACCCCAACTGAATAGAATTATACAACTACAAATTGTGAAGCCTTGTCCATGATTTATGCATTGCATAAATTTCGACAATACTTTCTGACAACACCCTTTATATTCTATACAAATCACATGACACTTAAGTATTTGGTAAACAAGACCATTTTGTAGGGGCATGTATGCCATTGGATTATGTTGTTTCAATAATTTGACTTTATAGTTGTGGTTAAACTAGGCAAGAGCAATTCTAGACTAGATCATTTGTCAAGGATTAATTCAGGAGAGGACACACAGAGCATTGGGGATACAATGCCATATGCACAATTGTTTATGTTGAACCACACACCCTTTGACTTAGAGGAGATTGTTGTTATTGCAGAAAAAGGACACACGTCTTCTTTCTATACTATTTGTGCCAAAGATATTTTATTCGGTAAGCTAAAGATGGACGAGGCCTATGTAGCTGATGAATAAAGCACTGAAGAAGAAGATGAACCTAACAAAAAGGAGGATGAATATGACTACTTATACTTAGTAGTGATTCATGAAGGCTAGAGGAAAAGGAGGATGGAGGAAAAATAAGCATCTCTTGTTAGTCACCAACAAAGAGATTGCTTCATTTTATTGGTGATCATTTATTTTCTACTTTTTTGTGTGTTTGCTTTCAGCATGTGTGAGAGTAAATAAGAATAGATGGATAATTCATGTTCATAGTTAGGAACATATTTTCCTATATTTTGTTCTCTTTTGTAAAATGTGGATGGGGAAATGTGTACACTACTATGAAAGTGGTTGGTGGTCCACTAGAAAACCAATTTGAGAGTTTGTGAATCTCTTAGAAAATCACATACATAATGGTTAATGGTTCCACTAGAAAACTGTTGGAGTTGATGGTACTCTTTGAAAACCATCGGATTGTAGAACATGAGCAGGTACTAGATAGAACTCACCCATGTTCACACTAAGGGGGTGAATGTTAGGAAATTAATGTGTTAGTGTGAACATTAATAATGTTTGTGGAATTATATTATCTAGATGATAATATAATATTGTAATAGTTAGGTGAGTGTGAGATATTATTATTATATTTTGGGTGTACGTGAGTTGTGAGAACAACTCACTATTAGATAGCTATGAGAAAATAAAGGTGGAGAGAATCATGTTGGAGAGATAAGTGGGGATTGGGTAATTAATATGTGATATGGTTTGACTCCTTATACTAAGGATGTCATTTACCTATTTATATGTAATCTCTTGAACATTATTCTCTCCACCTTTATTTTCTCACAAATTATCTAACAATGAGTTGTTCTTACAACTCATGTACACCCAAAATATAATAATAATATCTCACACTCACCTAACTATTACAATATTATATTATCATCTGGATAATATAATTCCACAAACATTATTAATGTTCACATTAACACATTAATTTCCTAACAATTTTTGTGTACTAGTGTGGCACCTGAAGGGATGAAGAGTTTAGAGAGGAAACAACTTGCCATACGCATCACACCTTATATGTTGATCAGCAGAGATTTATACAAAATAGGATGTGATGATGTTTTGCACCGCCGTGTGCTTGAGCATGAGCGCGAAGGTATTATGGAGGAAGCTCATGGTGGGATTGCAGGTGGACATTATGCAGAGATGCTACTGTACAAAATATTTTATTGGTTGGCCTATGGTGGGAAATTGTGTATAAGGATTGTAAAGAATATTGTAAGGCTTGTGATCATTATTAGTGCCTTGGAAACCCTAGCATAGAGATGAGATGCCTTTAAGACCAATTGCTAGTGCGAAACCTTTTGAAAAATGAGAAATTGACTTTGTGGGTTCTATTTCCCCCACCATATGATTAGATTGCTCTACATTATAACTTATACAAATTATCTTATAAGGTGGGCGAAGCGGCGCTACAAAGGATTGCATGACAACTATGATAGCAAATGAAGTATCCTTGATGGGATACCACTAAAAATATAGAAAATATAGAAAACTTACTTGATTTTACCAAATTTTTGTAGTAAGGACATAAAATATTGATTTTACCAGATTTTTAATACATGTTAAAGGACAACAAACTAAATATTTGCTGTTGTGTTGTGTTGTTGATATCTCCCTTGGTCCTTATTGTTATATCGATATCCACTTTATTTTCCTAATCACATGAAAAATTAAAAAGCTTGACATTAATATAAAGGACATAATAAAACTATTTTTGGGAATTTTACAAAGATTAAACTGCTGCCAGAAAAAGTATAGAATGCCCTAGGTAGCTATAAAACTTCGAGGTTCGTGTCCCTCTAATACTAGAGCAAAAATAAGGGTCTTTGGAAATAACAAAGAATAAATATAGGTAATGTTTCCACCTTTGGATCTAAACGCATTGATCTGGAAAAACCCCAAATAAAGGCTGCAGGTCGCCACACTTGGTGAAGGGGTTAGAAAATGATAGATGTGCCTTCATTGTGCCACACCCAACCAAAAAGGTTGTCATGAATCGATCGGCCCCTCTGCTTGTCTTCCCTAAACACCCCAATACCCGCAAAAACCTTCACGAGATGCCTCCCAACGAACTATCTCGCTCTGGACCTGATCTGATGGTCTAGAGTGGATTTGATCCTCTCCCATCGGGAAATTTGGATTTGGAGCCCACTCTGCGACCTTATCCTCTCTACCAATGCTTTGCCAAATATCTTTGAGAACCTTAGATCTCTCACTGTGACCTACTAGATATTGTCTCTCACCACCAAAGCTAGGGTCCTTGAAAATGGATCCGAAATGACAAACTAGGGTAGATCTCTCATGTCCAAAGGATACCTTTTCTTAGCTCCTTAGGGACTTATCTCACCACCAAAGCTAGGGTCCTAACCCTATGCATTTGAGGCCTATAGGCCTTTGGCAATAAAAAAGGGAGTACATTAAAGTCCTCCTTCCAGAAATGCTAATGCACGCCAAGGGCATTATCCACGGTCCCTTGGGTCTGATCACGGCTAGGACTCGACTTGGCCCTACCTTTACATCGTAAGTTTCTCCATCTCACCCTATCATTCACCAAGGATCCGTGTAATATCTCAAGTAACCAAGATCCCCATGTCATCATCATGACCTCCCATATGGTACCGAGAGCAATGTTATCCGTGAAGCAGAATGATACCCAAAATGACTCTCCACTGGTACCCACACCAAAATTTCTAATCGGTCCAATCCTTGCCAATGCAAGGCTGTCATCATGGAATCACCCACGACCTCTCCAATTAACCCCTAGGTATGAAATTTCACTCTAATCCTGTAGAGTCCCCCATATCACCAGAAATAACATGTTTATGAAAAATGGTGCTAACTCTCCCACCTGACCTACACTCATGTGAGAGCCAGGCTCCTCATACTGTATCTCGATGTGCCATGTGGAGGAAAAGTCCCAAGACTCCAGTAGATAGTCAACCGGCAATATCAGCGCCACATAGTCCACCTCCTATGCTGAATGTGAACCGACTGAACAACCATGGGTCACTTTCGTCTCTCCACTGACTAACATGTGGGTGAAGTGCTCACGGGCATAGAAGTAGCAAAAAGCATAGGAGTGTTGTCCCATGTCGATTCAACAAATGATGAACCCGTAAGCTCTAACTTGTCATAGTGACAAACCGTATATGCCTGTATTAAGTTGGGGATATCCTCCCTTAACCTGTGCCATATGAACCTCTCAGACATGAACCTGTAGGTCTCATCGCAACTCAAATGCCCAGTCATGGAAGGACAATGCACATGTCACAATATCTCCATCCACAACCATGAATCTGACACAAGGCTCAATCTTCCCTGATAGAGGAGCATCTCATCCTCCAACCTGTAGCTGTCATCCTGTATGTGACCATCCAGAATCTCACAAGTGTGTCGGTCCTTGGAGTACTCAACAAGCAAATGAGGTCTCCAGTCTACCAAAACTTTAGATAACCAACATAATGATAAGCTCGGATGATCTGAACCTGTAATCCCAATCTCAGTAACAACCTCATGTGCAACATTGTTGGCCACACCCACATCCATCATACTCCACATCGATCTGCAATAATAAAACTCCTCACCATGCCGGATCGTCCTCTCCTTCCCCTCAGCTGTAACCACCCTTGGTGCTCCTGTAGATACTCCCCTCAAAAACACATTCCTACCCTTGGACTTAAACTTCAGCTCTATCGTCTGAAAGTTAGTCCGAGACTCACCAAGAGAGTGAAGCCACTGCACTCTCAGCACTATGTTGGTCACTCCCATACCAACAATGTGGAAATCATTGGTAACTGTATAGTTACCCATCGTGATGCTCACTTGGGGAACCCGTCGTGTGCACCTCAAAGACTCTCCATTGGCTACAACCCCATTGAGGCCCTCAAAATCCTCTGTCTGTAGTCCTCACCTCTCAAACAATGAGGCATCAATATAGTTGTGGGTTGCCCCACTATCAATGAGTACCCCAACTCACTGACCTTGCATAACTCCTCTAATCCTAAATGCCTTGTACATTAGAGTACTAGACAATGTGGCTATAGTTTTCCAAGGAAAAGTCTCCTCCTCCTCACCCCACATTACACTATCCAACGCAACCCTATCTCCATCATCCATCTCACGAGTCTCTATCTCCTCACCTTTGTCACCCTTTCTCTCCTCATAAGTCATCCTGGTGTGCTTTGTGTCTGCAACAAAACAACCCATCGGAATAGGAGTCATCAAATATCCCACTTGTCTCATACCTTGTGATGTCACCATGAACCACAAGAGGTTGCGTTCCTTCACAATTTGACCACTGCAACGACATGCTTCTTTCTTCACCAATCACATCTTTTGCGATCTGCCCTTGTATACCCTGAAATCTGATTTCTTTGTTTTCCTTGAAAATTTTTAGTTTATCCACATGAGGGATGAATGCAAATTTCCCAAAAGATGGAAGCCAATATGTCTAATGAATGATTCCAACTTCAAGTAACCCAAATATACAAACACATTCAAGTACTTCACATCTCTTATTGATAATAAAGAAATGAGTTACCTTCTTTGTGCAAGACATATCTTTCCATGGACATAACCCATCAATTCCTTGTATGTTGGGAATACACATGGCTGCTCCCTCATCATACTTTATTCTCTTTCCCCATATTTTCATTTCACCGTAAATGCAAGAGAAAGGGAAATCAATATTAGAACTCATGCATCCATAAAATTTATCATAAGGAACTTCATACCCTTTGTTGTACCCATTGATTCTCGTCATGAGAGAAGACAACACATCGGAAATAGCATAATTGGGGCTGCTCATCATGCCTTTGCAACTCAGAATTTCTGATATAGGATCAACATCTTCATTCTCCTTTGATTTTTCAACCCATGCATCATCATTTTCCTTAACATCATGCAACCATGGCATCCCAAAAATAGCCTTACTTCTAGCAATTTCAACCACAATAAATACACCACATACCTCATGTCCTTTCAATATCATGGGCCCCTGCATTATTTTCTTTGCCAACATATGCTTATTGGCTGAATCAAGAGCAATGTGAATGGAAGATGTGTTTATTCCATCTAGCATACCTTGAAACGTGATTATGAAATAGTCTTCCTCAATCATCCAAGCATGTAAATGTTGTCCCAAATAATAGAAACATGGCAACAACATAGAAGAACTCAACAAGCTAGGAAGATGGTAACCATTCTCATACCTTAGGATGCTAAAGTCATGAATGCACCTTGAATTCAACTCTTCTTTTTTAACAACAAAGTGCACCTTGATTCTTTGAGCACTTTGAGGACCAAATTCCCCCACTAACCCTTCCAAGGGTTCCACCATGTAGCTGGTATAAAAATCAGTCATGGATTTATTAATAAAACATTTTCTCCACTCTCTTTATGACTTGTTATTATACATAGTCTAGCAGGTTGAAGATGATTAAAAATATTCTCTTACCCTTTTTAGCAATCAAAAAACCAATGTTGGTACCTTGAGAGTTACTCTCCCTTCTTGAACTGAGTCCCCAATGAAGGAATCATGCTTGCCAACACAAGACACATTTGAATTCCTTCTTTTGCTTATGAACTCCATCACAAAGTTTTCAAAATCAGAATTGATAGTTTTTGATAATGGCCACATATTACCAGGATCCCATAGCTTATAATGCCCATGAGCCCTTGTATCTATTAAGTGAGCTACAACTTGCCACCATATATCATCCTCAAGATGCTCATATACACATAGTTGGAGCAATGGTCCAACAAACTCCATGATGAAGACTTCATCATCTACCTTACCATGCATCTCATGATGGAAATAAATCGGAATAGGCAACAATAAATAAGACACATTAGTGTGCCCTTCGTACCTTTCAAGGCCATCAATGTCCTCCATGTGTTCAAGATAGACATATGTTGAGCTGTCCCCAACATTGTTGCCTAAGTGCTTGTTGAAAGTATCAGAAAGCTGATCAAAAGTTGCTAGTTTGGAAATTACAGTAGGTTGCAATTTTACACCAATGTCCATGTGAGGCTCCTCATGTTCCAACTACTCCATAGAGTCTTCTTTTGTGGGTGTAGGTTTCCTTGCATCATTTGCCCACATCTTTTCCTTGAACTCTTGTAAGTGTTGTCTTGCTTGAGTCGCTATCAACCTAGTAGCTCTAGCTCTACTATTCCCTTCCTCACACCTTTTAAGAGTTTCCATTACATCCTCCTTGCTTGCATAAACAAATTTCTTCTCCTGAGCTGGAATAATTTCTCTAACAAGCAAAGTTTCACTAATGCAATTATTTTGCTCAATGGAAATCATACCCTTTTGTCTAGAAGCTTCTTCTACAAATGAGTTCTTTTGTAATTTAGGTACCGGCATATGATGATCTTGCTTGGGCTTGCTACCAATCTTCATCATGCAATAATCTGGAAATGACATATTATCTCTGAAACCCTTACTCAAAGATTGGTATTTCCTCCAACAAGAATCCTCATCAATCACCTCTATTGGCCGCCCTTTATCACTATTCTCACCATGTTCCTTATTGTCCCTAGATCTACTTTGATTCAAATTCTGAGTGAGCTGACTTAAATACAGGTTAGTGGCTTCCTGTTGTTTCACCATGTTGGTGAACATTTCCTTCATAAAACCAACATTGAGATCTTTCCAAACTGCCATATTTAACCAACACAGTGGAGGAGCAACGAATATGATACCACATCAAAGTATCCTCGATGGGATACCACTAAAAAATGTAGAAAACTTGCAGCCACATAAAATACTGATTTTACCAGATTTTTATAGTAAGGACAACAAACTAAATAGAATCAATATCTCCCAAGATATCCACTCGAATCACATGAAAACTTAAAGAGAGCTTGACATTAATATAAAGGACATAATAAAACTATTTTTGGGAATTTTACAGAGATTAAACTACTGCTAGAAAAAGTACAGAATGCCCTAGGTGGCTGTAAAACTTCAGAGGTTCGTGTCCCTCTAATACAAGAGCAAAAATAAGGGTCTTTGGAAATAACAGTAATAGATATAGGCAATAACGTTTCCACCTTCGATCTGAAACGACTGAATGGAAAAACCCCAAATAAAGCTGCAAGTCACCATGCTTGGTGAAGGGGTCAGAAAATGATGGACGCACCTTCAGCATGCTGCCACACCTGACCAAAAGGCTACCATGAATCTGATCGGGCCCCTCTACTTGTCTTCCCCAAATGCCCCCAATACCCATGAAATCCTTCACGAGATGCCTCCAACGAACTATCTCGCTCTACCCCCGATGATGGGCTGCCATGGATCTTGATCTCTTTGCCAAGATTTGGATCTGAGCCCACCGATTATCCTCTCCCAATGTCCACCAAATATCTGTGAGAACATTTCTTTGCCTCTGATATTGTCTTTACCACACAACCTTGAAAATGGATCTGGAATGATAGACTAGGGTAGATCTCTCACTACCGAAGAATGCCTGCTAACTTAGGGACGAGTCTCTCACCACCAAAGCTAGGGTCCCTGTGGGATTTGACTCCACAAGCTGTAGATGCATGACAACAATAGCTGCACACGTGAAGGGGTCAATAAAATGTATGTCCAAAAAGTCCCTTTTCTTCCTCCCCGAATCCTTATATACTTATCCTCAGCAAACGAGCCCCATAACCCTAGCGCATTTCATTCCAAGGAGGGGCCAATAAAATAAGAGTAACTATAGTTACTTTTTCCCTTTTTGAGTCACCCTGTCCAAAAGTGACCCTCAATGCAAAACTGGGATATTAAAACCACGGGGCCCCTTCCCAAAAGCTTCCAGTGTCCATGGCCCCCTGGGTCTGACCACGGCTAGGACTCGACCTGGCCCTTAGGCCTTTGGCGAGAAAAGGGGACATTACAACAAAGTTTATGTGGGAGAACATTATCAGTAGGTATGGATGCCCATTGAGTTTGACAAGTGATAGGGGTACTCATTTTCTTAATGAGACCATCAGGATATTATTGGTAGAATTTATGGTGGCACACCATAAAACAACACCCTATCACTCACATTCAAATGGAATCAGTTGAGGCTTTCAACAAGATATTGGGACATACATTGACTAAGATTTGTGATGTTGGAAGGAAATACTAGGATGATAAAGTCTCTGTTGTACTTTAGGCATACAGACAACCTATAAGAGGTTGAATAAAGCCACACCCTTT
Organism: Taxus wallichiana var. yunnanensis; assembly: GCA_018340775.1. Lineage (NCBI taxonomy): Eukaryota > Viridiplantae > Streptophyta > Pinopsida > Cupressales > Taxaceae > Taxus > Taxus wallichiana. Next base: position 666,583,515 of record CM031243.1, read on the forward strand.
CAGTTGGTGTTTAGCACGTAGATCATTTCGTTTGTGGAATTCATGTTACCCTCTTTGCATATTATGCGCACGTAGGAGGTTTGGCTAATGAGCAAGCACTAGAAGAGCACATTGATAAACTGATGCAGTTGGATGAAAGGTGCGCCATTTCCAAATGGAGTTAGAAGATAGAAAAGGCCAGGCAAAAGGCATGGCATGATAGGCATATTAAGGATAAGAAGATTGAATTTAGACAGATGGTTCTTCTTTATGATTCCAAGTTTTGTGCCACCTTGGAAAGCTTAAAGTGCATTGGTTGGGACCATATGTTGTGACTTACATACTTGATTTAGGTGCTTTCCAATTATAAGTGTTGGATGGTACATGGTTTCCTGATTACTTCAACGGGAGTAGGCTAAAGCCCTATTATAAACAAGTCTTCTTAGTGTTTGTAATAAGGAAATATTGCCATTAGATTAGGTTTCCCTTTAATGAATTTCCTTTCTATGTGTTTCTTTTCATCATTGCTATGTTTTTCAATTTAGTTCGGTGTCTTGTGTAATAAGCATGCTTGCGTGCACTAGGTGATTACATTATAAGTGATTTGATGCATAGAGGACCACACATACCTTAGTGTGGGGTGGAATTATAGAGTTAGAGTCTTACGGAGAATAACACGAAGGGTAGAGATCAAAAATCGTTTATGGTTGGTGATATTGGTTCTTTGAAAGATGGTGGTCATAAGAATGTGGGAAAATAGGTTAATGCCAGAGGAAAAGCCATGTATGGGTAGTGTAGAGTACAACGTGAGGTAGGCAGTGAAAGGATAACTACAAGGATTGAGGCACAAAAGGTTATATGCTTCGGCACTGGGAGCGCGTGAAAGGAGTTTTGTGACCATGGTAGTTTGTGCATGAGAAGGTTGTAGGTTTAAGTGCACGGTGAGTGCACATGTTGAGTTCATGGAAGCTGAAGAAGCGGAAAAATCCATTTATTGTGGTAGTATGGTGGTAGGTGGTGGTAATTAATGTGGTAAAAATTGAAAACCTATAAATAAAGGGTCGTGGTAATTCATTTTTACCTTGCGATAATTTGTGAAAGAGCTCTTGTGAACTAGGGCATCCTTGCGAGAAATTACAAAGAATTGTGTGCGAAGTTAAAGATTTGTGAACCAGATTGGAATGAAGGACACGTCTGAGCGCAGAAAAGTTGGTAAAGGAGGTTATATGGTTTGAGAGGTGGAGTGTGAAGTTCACAAGAAGAAAAGGGTTCTCTAGTTAGGGTTTTACAAAACTAGGGCACAAAGTATAGGGTTCGCGCAAGAAGAGTGTGACAGAGCACTCGGAGGGGTAAAAATACTAAGGTACAAGGTAGAAGATTGAATCTACACAAGAGAAATGACACCAAGAAGGGAAAAACCACACCAACCAAGAAAAAGGGCAAGGGCAGAGAAAAGCAAAGCGCGGTGGTGAATTTCAGTGAGGAGTGGTATTCAGAGATGCAATACCCAAATGGGGTACTGCTAGGAAAGGATTGGACATCCCATGTAAGGAGAATGGTTATAAGTGATTATAACCATCACACTAATCGAGGATGAAAAAGGACATGACTTTGGAACTAGTTTAACATACGAGAGGAGAGAACGGTGACGATAAGCCAATGTTTGATGATTTAGTAAAGAAGGCATTAGAGAAGGTCGATTGTTGTAGCTATACAAGATTCCATTCTTTGGGAATCCTGAGCACCTATACCAGTGGTTGATGTCACACGTCCATGAGGACTACTATTTTTCGGGAAGGAGAATGTGCATAACCCCATAGTTGATCAATAAGTACACTAGACTCATCTACACCCGATGAACTCATTTGACAATGATCTGAGTGACAATGAAGTTGTGAAGGAGACAACCAAGGAGTATGAATACAAGAAGGGTGGGCGTGCCTTTGATATTTCAAAGATCAATAATCTGGTGATGAAGATGGTTGCGTGCCTTCTTACAAAGCTAAGTGGTCAGGAGAGGTGGACCCAAGTGAACAAAAGATGGTTAAATGTATGCGAAGGATAGGCTGAAGGAACCATCTATAACATCTCAAATTTTATAGCAGAAGACATTATCGATGCTACATGGGATGGGGAGAAAATCATGTATGGAAATATCCTTCTTTTGATTGTCTTTTCGAGATTGGGGTGCCCGATGGGCCACATAATAGAATATGAGAGTACCCTGAAGAAGACCCGTCCCCAGCTAAAAGGTTTGCTTTGCCTATACTTGTGAAACTATGACAATAACATATAAGGCACACATTGATAAGTGGTATAAGCGCATACACAATTTCTTTGGGGTGGAATGGAGGATTCCAGAAAAACTACTAGCTCTAGTGAAGGATGAGGTGAGTTTCCAGTATACCAACATTTACTGTATTGGTAGGTTCACTTTGGTTGATGACACGAAAGGCTTGTGGTGTAAGCTACCATTTGCATTCACCATGCAATACTTCCAAAGTATGGTCAACAAGTTTAAAGAGGTGAAGAAGTTAATATTTGATCTAAGTGAGGTAGACTAGGAGCATCGTGAGATGTTTCGTACCTTGGTCTACCCAAAGAAGCATGCCTATGTGGAAAGATATGTCTCACATGACATACATATGCTCAAGCCTATTTCAATACCAATATTGCACGCTTGTTACCAAAGTACAATATTGATAGACCAAATTTTTGTTGGTCATCTTTTGATAAGAAAGTTACATATCCACACACAAGGAAGATGTTATCCTAGATGTTTGAGTCCCATGTTAATGAACTTGAATTTGAAGTCAGTGCGAGAGCCTTAATAGATACCCATACTTCACCGAGCTCTAAGGAAGTGAATTTGGTAGTGGATTCTCAACAATAACCGAGGAACAAGCACGTAGTGTCTTGAATAAGGTATCGAGTGGAAGTGGAGGCCAAATTGTTTGGGAGGAATAACAAAATAAAAGTATTGGAAAAGGAGTTAGAAGAGAAGAATAAGGAGATTATCGAGAGAGATAGGGAGATAAAGGGGAAAGAACATATTATTGTGCAGTTAAAGGTTGAGCTACGGGAGGAAAAGGGAAGGTTGTGCGAGGCTTATAAAAAGGTAGAGTTGATAGTAGATTCTATCATACTAGCATGCCCAGAGTTAACCCCCTCGGAAAAGATGTATGAGACAACCCTCCATTGTTTAGAGGATTTAACATGCATAATCACGATGTAAAAATAACCCTTGGCACTAGAGTTTGCAAAAGAAGTTATGACACGATATAAGAAATAGGAGAAGGAACAAATTGAGGTGACCATAACTCAATATATAGAGCTTCTTGCATTAGTTAAAACCATGGCTCATATGGCGGAGGTTGTTTATGATAACTGCGAAGACCGAGATCATGTGGTAAGTTTTCTAGTAGCCACACACGAGGCGACTTGAAGGAGTTCTAGACCAAGAACAACGAAAATCAGGCGAACGTGACAAGATCCTGATAGAGGTGGAGAAGAATACTGAGGCAATTTAAATCTTGAGGGCCTCTATTAAGAATAAGTTGAAATAATTATATCCCCAGGTTACGCGTAAAATGGATGCGTTGACAGACCTTGCAAACAACTAGAAACTATGGTCGAAACATTCAAGGCCAAGGGAGAAGAGTTGACATTTGATGAAGTCAGTGCCATGATTGGGGATTTTTTTAAACAAGCGCAAAGTGAAGTGGAGGGATGGAATGCCATGGAGGCATCATTAAATAAGGATTTCCCCATCCTCCTTACACAGAGTGCAGAATTCTTTCATTCTTTGGTGCAAGCCAAGTACAGGTTTTTATTATTTATTCTTTTATTCTTTCTTGGAGAAGCTGAATGTTTCTAAGGATGGAAAACATCATTAGTGTGGGGTAATGTTGAGCATAGAAAAATGACTAAGTACCCAAGAAGAGGTTAGTGCACGCGGAGGCATTAGAGAAGAAACACGCACGAGGATGCACGCGTGAGGAGGATAGGATATGCATGCTAAAGTTGAGTGCATAGGAGGATGGACAGAGATCGAACACTTGGCCATTTTGGGACAAGAAGATAAAGATAGAGTTGGAGTGGTGGTCAAACAAAGTATAAAGATAATATTAAAATAAGAAGACTTGTAGTTCAAGAAAAGTCTATTCTAGGAAAAGATCTCATGCGAAGGAATATAAAGTGACATGCATAGTTTCTAAGCTAATAAAAGGATGTGAACTAAAGTTATCTATCGAAGGTCTATTATTAAGAAAGCTTGTATGATTTTGTAGTTATCTTGTAAGCGCGCATGGTTATTCTTAGCATGCAACCTATTTTGAGGGTGTATAGGCGGTGAAGGGAAAGTCCCCACCCCTATATATATGTATTGATTTACGGTTTATGATGATCCATATTGTACTAGAGTTATGTTGCTAGTTTATATGCACGCATGACTTATGGTGAAACGATTATGTATGTATTTAGCTTCTTTGTTTTACAACAATTAATATAATGGATCTTTGTGGTTGGATATTGGTTGTTGACATATTTGTGATTGGTTCTTGCATGGTAAACCTAATCTTGATTATTGTATAAGTTATTCTTGCATATGGTTATGATCTAGATCATTACGGTTTTTCTTGCAAGAATATTGTGGATCTAGAATATTTATATGATAATGCTAACTCCTTGAACAAGCTGCCATAAAAGAGGAACCTGGTACTCTTGCGTGCTTCGGTGAGTGCTCTATTCTCGAGTGATGTGGCAATGCGCCTAAAAGGGATGTTTGGTAAAATAAAATACTACATTTTGGTTATGTTGACAGGACCTCTTGTTAACTCAACAACAGTGCGAGATGCTATCACTCATGGATGGATTTTCGGGATATAATCAAATCAAGATAGCTGAAGAAGACCAACACAAAACAACTTTTACGACTCCTTGGGGAACCTTCTACTATCAGGTAATGCCATTTGGCCTTAAAAATGCAGGAGCTACCTATCAGTGGGCAATGACAGTAATTTTTCATGATATGATTCATGATATCATGGAGGACTACATGGATGACATCCATTTTGGAAAGTCTAAAACAAGAGAGGACCACCCTTTCATTTTGAGGCGTACCTTTGAACACTTGAGTGAGTATCACAAAGTCATTAACCCACTTGCTTAAAAAGGACATCGCTGAATCCAAAGAAGTGTGTTTTTGGTGTGCTATCGGGCATCCTCATACTTTATGAGCTCAAACTATTGGGCTTCATCAGTGTCAAGACGAGGTATTGAGGTAGACCACCGCTAAAGTGTCTACTATCAAAATGCCTCCACCCGAGAATATCAAGCAACCGCACTAATATTATAGGGAAAATTCAAGCCATTTACCGCTTCATCTCCTCCTTGCAAATACATGTCGCCCATTCACCCACTTGCTTAAAAAGGACGCGTCACTTTCATCCGAAACCTTTGAATCTGGATCTCGGATGCCTCCTTGCTCTACATTGAAGAATCTATCGAGCAATAACAAGCCTTTGCTTTACTTAAATAGTACTTGGCTAATCCACCTATCCTCATGCCTCCCACTCATGGAGAGCCACTCTTGCTCTATATCATGTCGCTACACAATTTTTATTGATGCGCTTACTCACCCAATATGACCTTGGTCATTACCTTTGAGGAGAAAGCAGTGTATGCTATTGGTGAGTCGCACCCTCATCGCCTATGAGCTCAATCTATCCTCAAATTGAAAAGGCTTGCTTGGCCATTGTTTTTAATTTTCAAAACTTCACCATTACCTATTGACTTACTAAGACCAAGCTAATATCCAAGGTTGACCCACTCAAGTATTTATTGTCCAAGCTCACCCTCACAAGTATGGTCTTTTTAATATTTCCCATCTTACACATATCTTTATAAAATGGGGCAATTCAACGACTTCACCTTCTTTTGTTCATAAGTGTGTGGCTTCGCCTTATATATTCCCCATCTAACGCCGGGGCATCCACGCTTTCTTGGAGAAGATTACAGTTACATAGCTCGGAAAATCTGTTCAGAAAACACCAAAACAATAGAAAATTGTTTCACAAACACCAAAATCTTACAATAGAAAATTGTTTCAAAAACACCAAAAAAATAGAATTTTTTTCACAAACACACAAAAACAATAGAAAATTGTTTCAAAACACACCAAAAAAATAATAGAAAATTGTTTCACAAACACCAAAAAACAATGGAAAATTGTTTCACAAAACCTAAACAATAGAAAATTGGCTCATCAAAACAAATCTTAAAAAAACATTTACTCGCATTGTCTTGTTTCTCGCTTTCTTGTTTTGTCTAGTTATTTTGTGTTTCTACCTTTTGGGTTGTTTTTGTTTGGGCATATTTTGTTAAGATTCATCTTTTTTTGCTTAGATTAGATTTATTCTTGCTTGTGCATATTGCGGTATGTTTTTGCATGCTAGTGAATCTTGGGAAATCATGATGTAATGTGTTAATTCATTATGTTCTTTCTTAGCATTTGATTGTGTTTATTACATGTTAATAAAGCATAGTGAATCATGGTGTATTGTATTATTTCCTGGTGTTCTTTGTTAGCATTTGGTTGTGTTTATTACATGTGCACTATTTTTTTATCATTCACATCACATTACCATCATTATCATCACATCTAACATCATCTATACATCATATATAAACAAAATGCTAAGTTTTACATCATGCATGTATGCTAAGCTAATCATCACATATCGTATCATCACTGGGGGAAAGAGGGGTTGCGCATGATCAAAAATCTATCCCCCGCACCAATATCATCATATCATCCCATCCATATACATCTACAAAAACACATGAGAAATGCATTTGATATCATCTAAGGATCTATCATCTAACATCCACAAGACATGTATACATCAAATCTCACATCGATACATATAAAGTACAAAATTAGATGACATCATAACGCATCCATAAGTGCTTGAATCAAAATAGGCAACGTGTAATGAGAATCAACATAGAGTAATTTCTGAAAAGTGTATTTTACATCATAGAATAATGCCCACTCGTGTCACATACATCAGGACACAAAAACAATAAGTGCTTTGAATCAAAACACGCAACGTGCAATGAGAATCAACATAGAGTAATTTCTGAAAAGGGTATTTTACATCATAAAATAATGCCCACTCATGTCACATACATCGAGGACATAAAAACAATAAGTGCTGAATCAAAACACGCAACGTGCAATGAGAATCAATATAGAATAATTTTTGAAAAGGGTATTTTACATCATAAAATTATCCCACTCGTGTCACATGCATCAGGACACAAAAACAATACAATACATCATCTCATAAACATGTGCATCTGAGCCCAAAAAGTAATCCTCATATATATACATGTGTGTCAATATACATCTATATCAAAAATGGATACACATCAGTGCTCTATATCAAAAATGCCTTCAACTGAGGCGTACAAAGATGCTAGATCAAAATTTCCACATATTTATACAAGTATACGCTGTCCAGATCGGTACTCAACATGATACATCATCGATACACAATGCCATCAAAAAGGGGCATGTACTCAGAAAGAATCAAGCCTTCACCATGAGGCATCATCAAAATACATGTAATACATGATCAGACATCAAAATTGGCCTTCATAAGAGGCATACATGCAAATAATCTATACAACAAAAATGCCGATCTCAACCGCATCTCTCGCCTCGCCGGGCTCCTGAGATCTATCCTCTGAATGATGGAACACTAGAGGATGGGATGGCCCTGGTCCAACTAGCTACTCTAGTATGGGTTGTCTCACTAATCTAGTGGACTGGCCTGATCTCCATCGAGAGCCTGATGCAATCGACCCTGACTATCGTGGCAATGCTACCCACTACTCTAGAGGAACTACCCTATAATAGGTAGTCCTGTAAAATAAGGCCTCACCACCAAGCCTAGGTGGCATCACGTATCAGGTCGGCATCTCCGAAAGAGAGCATTGCGCTCAAGGGCGACATCTCACTCGCTTTCACTCGGCCCAAGTCGCCTCGGCTGTGTCAGAGGAAGTAGCCTCTCGGTCTCTCTCTGTAGTAATAACATCTCGGCTCTCTTGCGGGGACTCGGTCCTACTATGCAAGGAGTGCCTGTGATCGTGCATATACATGATCTCTCTACGCCACAACCATTTGCACCTATGTGATTGGACTTGATGAAGAAGGCTCAATATTTGAGCCCCCTATGCCACTGTCTCCCGAATCTGCTCCGCCATGCCACTCTATCATCTCTTGGCCAGCCTAGGCCCGAGCCTGATCCCGCTCTGAAAGTAAGGTAACAATGTGAGCTCGGGCCTCATCATGCTCTGCTATGGCAGTCACACACCAGCCTCAAGCCTCATCTCTCTTTGCTCAAGCGTCTCTCTCGCTTATGACCAGAATCGCTACAGCTATACTTTGCGTGGCTATCTATACCATTGGCTAGGAGGTATTCGTGCCTCGGGGACTAGTCTCGAGGTGCTCTAAATGATTTTCCTTGCTTCTAACACCCTACCTCTGATGGTTGCACTATTGCCTATACTAGCCCCTATGGCCTCGATCCTGTGCTGTGAGGCACCCTACCCATCATGTGGAATACCATCGAAAGGATCCTCTAGGTTTGGCTCCAGTGCCACTTTGCCATCACCCTCACGCTCTGCACCATGCCATATCTTTACAGGTGGGTGACTTCCTGCTGCCCAAGCCTCCTTCGATTGGTGAGACATCGGGGTAACACTGTAGCATACCAAGCTACATAGTCAGTTGTGGTCCCTGGATCTCTCACCTATCGTACTGGGTCCCATACCTATGGGACCACTTGCGTGAAACTCACCCTAGCTCAAGCCACCAGTATGCAAGGCCCCATGGTCTACCTCTTTGAATCCCTACGTGCATGCCAAATATCTAGCCGGGGACCCTCATATCTTGCCAAGCTACCGCACTTGCACTTGTCCACTCATCTGACTCCATAATATAATTGCAGTTGCCAATGATAAAATGCTCCACCAAGCACACGCCGAGCTTTGTGGCATCCTCTAGCCACTGGAAATGCCTGTATGGCCGCCAGATGACATTTATCTCTACTAGCTCATCAAACTCTTGCCTATATCTGAATAGGTTGCCAAGATGGCCACGTACATCCCCACCATCTACTACCCATGCCATGTACGATGGCTCCTCAGGATCTCGACACGGAAAGGGCCCACAGGGGTGTCCGATCATAATGTGATCCCATGACCATATCTATAATAAGGAGGTTGGACCCATGGTCTTCTGACCATGGTATGTGATCAAGTGTAAATCCCAGTATAGGTGGGCCAATATGCACTGCCCCCAGCAATATCTCTCGCCACTATAGATGCCATGAACCAAAGGTAATAGTCCTCTCAGGGAATGAGGTCCCTGTCTTATCAGTGAGTAGGAACCCACTGATAAGAGACATGATGTAGAGAGGCCCCGATGCAATGTGGGGTCGAGAGATGCACTCGTGCAATGCTATGGTCATCTCGTCGTGTGGTATATCATCAACACCAAAAAGGGCACTACAAGCTACTCTAATCAGCCCTACATCAGAGTTGTACTCGATCAAGGTGCCCATCATCGGCACGTGAAGAATCCGCCATACATTTTCGATGGTGATGGTCATCTCTCCTTGTCGGTAGATCTAAAAACACCGACTCTCACTATGCAATCGCTTAGCTAAGCACAAATCGGTTAGTAGGTGTGATCCAAGTGTGATAGAAGGCATCGAGACACCGGGCCTAGCCCTACTACCTCAAGAACTATCGCATCATTCGCCAGTCGTGCGGTGCATCTACCCTCTAGCTTTGCGCAACTGGGTATGTCGCTCCCGCGTGCCGTAACACCGGTAATCATCTATGCAAAATAACATGGCGATAGTCGGTTCTAACATTTCTTCTAAAATCTATCTCCCTTTTAGGTTAACCCAAAAATCCTAAAAATTCTTCTAAGTGTCATGTTTTTGACACTTTCCTATCTTTTCTTCACTTTCACCTCAGGGGTGCCTTTTGGGCATGCCTCTTTTTTTTGGCACTTGTTCTTATGCGCGTGTGTCTTTTGGCACTTGCACCCTCTTTTGGCAGTGCTGCACCGTCCTTTTTGGCGTGTGTACCACACATTTGGTGCTTGCACTTGCACGCGTATGCTTCTGTGTGCGTGCGCCCGCCTTTTTATGCATGCGCCACACTTTTCACATGTGCACCCTATTTCCCATGTGTGCACACACATGTGTTTGTGTGTGCGCGTGCGTGTGGGTGTGTGTTTTATGTGCCTGCGCATGTGCGCGTATGTGTTTTGGTGCATGCACCCCAAAAGGACACCTGCGCCCCCAAAAAGGCACTGCGCCTCTATCCGACGCTTATGCCTACATGCAGGCATGTCAACATGATTTCCTAGGGCTAAAGGCCTAATTTAATGCATTAATGACCAAAATCACTAGGCTAGGGTTCGATACTCACAAAGGGGCCATCGTCTGCGTGTCGTTGGTACCCCGGACTGCATCTCGCACCCTCAATCGGTCTTGTGCAATCACCATGGTTCTCCTTAGTATCAGAGCCTCATGGTAAATTTTCTAAACAACTCGGTTAAAATGAATTGGTCATGATGTTTTTACCCCCCCGTGGGGTATATTAACTCGTTTTTCACCGTCAGGAGGGCGGGAGGCCCGTTTCGATCACCATTTTCTCCTCTATTCACTGTGGAATAATTATTTTTATTAAATAATTATTTTTCTCTTATTTTTCACCGTATTGGGGCATTTTTGCTATCTGATACCCCTTTCTTCTCCCTCGGAAAATTTTATTGCTCCTTGGCAATTTTTATTCTTCTCCACACTCTCATAAATAATTATTTTTTCTTAATTTTTCCACTAAACAAGGACATTATTTTTCGTTTATTTCTCCTTTCTTCCACCTAGGGCACTTTCTGTTGCCCCTAGGCCCTTCACTTTCTTCTTCTACTTTCTTCTACTATTCACCACAATTTGGAAAACAAAAACAATAAAACCAATATATATGTCAAAAATCCAAAAACAGGGCAAAATTTTTCAAAAAAATCCTAACAAGTAAAAACCCTACAAACATGGTAACTTGCTTATTACAGCTGAAACTTGTGTCTTGCGCATGGTATCTTCTCCATATCTTGTTGGTTTATCTCACATCTTCCCTGATTAATACGACTCGCGGATCACCGGATTCACAACCATTCACATAGCTAGCTGCATTGCTTGCTTTGTGCACTCACGGGGCACGTGTTTTACCTGGTGTTGTTTCATGCACAAAATGCTTTTCTTGGACCCCGTGTCCATTTTCATTTCCTCTTGCATGTATCCTTGCTCGGGGCATCATTTTTAACCCTTATCGCCAATCACAAACTTGTGGATCTCTTTAGACTCGATAACAAAACATTTGTACAACCGTCTTGACCATTATTGGGTTGGATATGTGCATTTGTACTTATTTTCCCCTGTTAAATGAGCTTGTTTCCTTCTCATATTACACTACATTGTTGTATGTTGTGTGGAGTTGTATATTTAGCAATGGACAATTGGTTGTAGTATGGCTTTTCATGTCATTCTACCTTTGTCGTATGCTTATATTTTCATAAGGACCGATGACGTAGCTCTTGTGGCAATATGATGACATCCTAATTATTCCAATAAACAGTGGCTAGAGGCTAAGCTCTTCTCTCCCCTCCTCCATATTTCTTCTGCATCACTTCCCTTTCACCCTAATCTTCTCTCTCCCAGGGCATCCTACCCCTTCCCCATTCTTCTTCCCTATCTCTCACCTTTTCGATTGTCGATCGAAACTTCTCTCATCACCCCATCGACACTCGAGGGGCATCTCTCCCTCCTACTAATTTTTCTTCTATTCCTTTAAAATTTTCTTCCGTCTACTATCTTTGAAGTGGCGTCACTTACGCCACCTCAAAGAGAGGAAATGTAGACACCTATAATTACGCCCAAGCAATTTAAATACTTAAATTACGCTAATTATCCCCTTTCTCGCAAATCAACGACATATCGTCAAAAGTGCTCATATTCCCTCTTGTTATCATTAATTAATTACAATATGCTAATTGATTAAGTCACCTATCCAACTAACACCCTAATTAACGACCTTCCATTAATTAATCACCTCTTCTATCTAGATTAATTAATTATTATTAATTAATTAGTCTTCCCCTTCATTTAACTAGTAAATCAATATTTAATTGATTTAATCCCATCTTAATAGCCTAAATAGTACTAATATTCCTCTAATTTATTGCTATAAGCTTACACCTACCTATTAGTTAATCACCTTGGATTAATTAAGGCATCCCCCAACTCCCATGACTTGCTAAGCATAAATTAAACCCTTCTAAAGTAAGGTTACCTTTAATAAAGCAATCTTATCCCTTCCTAATCATGTCTTACCTTTATCCCACATGTAAAGGGATGAAGTGCTTCCTTTATCCATTGGGCTATATAAGGATCCCTCCTTCTACCTTTATACCTACACCTAATTCCCTTGAGAAAGCAAATGAAAGCACATAGTCTCGCACTAAAAGTCTTTTGCCATTCTCAAGCCCTCCCATCATCCATCTTGAAGAGCTAGGCCTCACACCCAAGCATCCTTAAAGGATCAAAACAAGCAATATTGTTGATTTCATTGACTACATAGGTCCACTTGATTTAGTTAGGCAATTAGAATAATAGAGTTCTTGATTTGCATTATTCTTGATTTCATTATTTCAAAGTTATGATGCTAATGTAGGCCTTGATCATTTCTTCATCTTGATGGTACTCTCTTCTTGTTTTTAGCTAGGTTAGGGAACTATTTTAGGTGGTAGTTTCTTACTTTCAATCTAACCTAGGAAAATAATAATAGTACACAATGATGACAAAGTGTTAAAGGATTTGGAGAGCGCATGAGTCCTCCAACTCTATGAGTTTCATTTCTTTGGAAAGCTTGAGTACTTGTATCATTGGTTGTTGTCACGGGTCCATGAGGACTAATTTTACTTTGTGGCAAGAAAGATGTGCATCACCACATAATTGATTAACGAGGGTAACATGATTGCATAGTTTAGGCTGGGAGATAGATCCTGACTTAGAGGATGACACAAAGTGGTAGAAGCCACCGCCATCACCTTCAAATATATGAGAGGAGGTCGCACTATGGATATTGTGAATATTACTGACCCGACTATAAGAGTTGATGCATGCCTAGTTAATTACAAGTTAGGTGCGTTAGAGAGGCAACCAAGTGAATAAGAAGTGAATCCATGTCATGCAAAAGATGGTGAATAAAACTACAAACAACATCATCTAGTTTAGTGTTTTAGGAATCGTTGAGGAGGCACACGTGGAATTTGTTAAAGGAGAAAAGATAACTTGGGGTTCCATTCTTCTACTTATTTTTTTAGGAGATAGGGTACCTAATGGTTCTGGTGATAAGGTATGGAAATACCCGATGGAGAATAAGTCTCCAATACAGAGATTCATAGAGTATACTTGCGATGGTGGGATAAATAATGTTTATAAGATCTGAGTAGATAGATGGTACAAGTGGATGCATGAAGATTTTGAGTATAGATGGCATGTACCAAGGGAGTTACCTTCAAAAGATTTGGAAGGAAAGGAAGAGTTTAAAGCATTTCAACACTATTACCTTAGGAAATTTTACATGAAAACTGGAGATAAGAGCCCATGGTGCAAGCTACCCTTCACATTCATTGCCAAGTATTTCCAAGCATCATTCAATATAATGTTTGATATGTGAAAGTTTAAGTTTAATGCGAGAAAAGTAGATGCTTTGAACTTTGCCATACATTGCGCACTACATATATATATCCTAGAAAGTTAGCATATGCGAGACAATGGAGTCAAGTAACATAGATATCACTTCTAAGACTCTTGTGGTAGGTAAGAAACAACTAATGTATACATATATTTGAGGCCTAAAGTGATGAGTGGAGAGTACAATGATGAGGAAAACCTCCCACTTACAGGGACCCTAAGAGGAAAATAGATGGTGGCCACAAAAATACCACGTGAAAAAGACCCCTCCTGTCGAGAAGAGAGGTTGACAAAGAGGAGGCGGAAGGAGAAGAGGAGACTATCCTATACCGTAGAGCAAGGAAAAATAAACAACAAGATCATAGGGAAGCAAGCCATGACGTGGAATTTCCAAAAAGTCTCCAAAGAAGCCAAGCCTCAAGAAGAAGGCCCCGGTCAAGAAGAAACCAAGAGTGGTTTCAAGTGAAGAAACATAGGACATGGGGAATTCTGATGAAGAGGAGGTACCACAGACCCATGATCATTCACATTGTGGAAGACACATATGAAGAGGAGTGCGATGCATGCAAGGAATAATGTCTAAGGAAGGATGGTGAAGAGGAAGAAGGCCATGACAAGACCTTAATGGAGAACGTAGGTGGATACCAGAGTTTGAAGAAGAACATGACGCTGAGTGTGAGGAGGAAGAAACAAATATGGAAACCATTATAGGAGTGGACACGAGTATGGGAGAAGCGAGTGGTGCATTTCACTCTATTGTGTAAGAGATTCCAAAGGGGCACAGAGGAAAGGGAAGAAAATGAAGGCATATCCCCCAGGGCCCTTTGTTGCAATACAATGATGATCCTACAAAATCCATATATGAGAAAGGTACCAAAACTCAGGGGGCCACGAAGCCTATACTATTGGTCATTATTTAAAAAAAATGAGGTGCTCCCACACACTAGGAAGATGCTTTCTGAGGATTTCTAGTAATACATGGAAGATTTAGTGTTTGAGGTAAGTGCAAAATCTTTTCCAGAGACTTGGCTTAAGTATGCACTAGGAAAGGCCTTCCTAATGGTCAACTCATAGATTCTCATCGAAAAACAAGTATGCAATGCGCTAAAAAAATTGGTGACAGAGGTTGGAGTGAGAATTTTTGACAAGGATTCCACCATCAAAAGAATGTGCAAGGAATCCTAAGAGAAGGATTATAATATTGAGAAGCTCAAACAAGAGCTAAGAGAAGAGAAGGGTAGAATGTGTGTGGCATATAAGAAAATAGAGTGCATTGTATATGTTATCACTACCGCGTACTCGATCCTTGTTGCACATGAAAAACATGAATATGAGACAAACATATATTATTTGGAGGACGTGGCATGGATGCTCTCACATGAGATAAGGAAGGGTATAAGAACGACCGCTGAGGATATAACCATAAAGAAGAAGGGTGATAAGGAAAAATTAGAGACACATCTTGCACAATATGAGGTGTTAGTTGTAAAGGCTAATAGGATGTGTGAAGGCAATATTTTTTTACAACCACTAATATTTTGAACAGGTAATGAATGTACATGCCTCCAATGATGAGGTAGAGTTAAGGGAGATTCATGCCAAAATGAAGAACAATAGTGCCAAATGGGAAAAGGTATTGGATGCAGTGGAGTAGAAGAGAGATTTGATAAAAAATTTAAAGGCCACACTTTGAAGGAAAAATTTCTCTTGGTAACGCATAAGATGCATGTGTTGGATGATACAACCTCACAACTTGAGAGGATGATCAAGAGCTTAAGGGGAAGATTGATGAGTTGACTCTCGCATAAGTACACGATATCGTTGATGTTGCGCCGATCAAGGAAATAAAGGAGTTAGAAGGCTAGGGAGTTGGAGAAAATTATAGATAAGGAATTTCTAGGGATCCTTCCACCTAAAAAGACATAAGTTCCCGATTCTTTGATTCTTTGGCACAAGCCATATTCGTATTCTTTAATTCTTTCATTGAAGGCATTTTTGACTCAATGTTGCCAAGGATGAACAATATCCCTAGTGTGGGGTAATGTTGGTCATGAGAATTACTAAGTATCAATTAAGCACAAAGGATACACACAAGGTGCTTGCACGCACATGCAAGATCGAATAATGTGCAAGGGGCACGTGCGGTGGGAAAGCGGTGTCGATGTGTGGGGTTATGTGCAAGAGTAAGGACTTAACCATTTTTCCCGGAGTCAGAGATAAAATTAGAAAACCAAAATTTGAGTGTCGATCAAGTAAAGATCTAGAAATAGTGAAAATAAAGGTGACTTGATTTACTAAGTAAGGGCTATATTTGGAAAATGCACATGTAGAAAAATATAAGAAGAGCATATGAGGATGTCTAATAATAGGATTAAAGCATGATGTATATTTAGGATACTCTATTATTATCAACTTTTGTAAAAACATGCAAGTTATTTTTGTATGCATGTGTATCATTAATAAAGCATGTAAGTAGTGAAGGACAAGTTCCCACCCTATAAATATTGATGATGTATAATTGTTTTGGGGTTCTAAAGTTGAGAGTCTATCTTTTGTGAGTACAAAGATACTGATTTGAGTATAATCTAAGTCTATATGGGTGCACGCTTGGTCCAACATATGGATACATGGAACCATGGTGTAATCAACTACTTATTTATGTATTGATTATGGTGTTTTGTAATGGATAAGTGATGATGATTGATAGTTATGTATTTAGACTTCTTAATTATATATGCAATTCTAAGTGTTATTAATCATGAGGGTTTTGTTTCCTTATTATATGTGTTTCCAACTACCATGTTTATGATGATTATTAGCACAAATGAATGTCTTGGTTATGGTGAACATGCATCCTAACACTCTGATAAGAAAATCAAAGGAGGGACCTGGTGGCACGCGTGCTTTAGGTGAGCTTCCAAATATGTTTAGATGAAGTGCCAACGTGTCTAGATCTGGTTGGGAAAATGAGACTACACCAAGGTAGGGTCCACCACCATAACAACCTCATTAAAAACCACCCTAGTAATAATTACAGTCACAACAACCACATCAACAAACAACCCAAGTTTTCTTTGAGATGTATCTTCACTTGCTAGAATATAGAGGTGTGAAAGATGCTACTGAGCATGTGCACAAGTGTGAATTGTTATGGAGAGCTAAGGGCATAACAACTTCTGATAAAAAGGCAAGTCAATTTTCCACCACACTTCAAGGGTGCACACACAAGTACAAAAAGTATGACCCACATTAGACTATAATGGATTATGATGTTTCACGCACCGAATTTTTGGCTGATTTTCACATTCTTAAGTTTGAGAAATAAAGTATTAGTGTGCTCAAAGACATTAAACAAGGCTTATCTAAAAGTGTGAGGGAGTATGATGCATGGTTTAAAAATATCTTGTCCAAGATATCTTATGATATTCATCAAATCCAACATGCACATTTTTTTTTGGAGGCTCATGACTCCATCCCGAATGGCCTTATCACATAAAACATTTACTAATCTGCGAAAGGATTTGGAATCCATTTTGCACGCTGAAACAATTAGGAGTGTAGGCAATAGAGTGAGCCCTTTTCTTGAGGCAAAAATAACAGTTATGGCTAAAAATTTGGAGAAGCTTTCTTCCAATTGAACACATGAGACATGAAATGGGTTATGGTTAACCGATTGTAACATGGAAGGGCATACTAAGCATAGTTTTTGCGCAAGAATGTGCACACATTGTTATAGTCTTCTGATATTTTCCACAAAAATCATGATGTTCAAAATTAACCCTTGTAGTGTGTAAAAATGAATAATGTCTCTATATACTACAAGATTTATGATGCACATACCTATGATATAACTAATTTCCAATTGATAGAATAGATTCATGAGGCATGTGAGAATGGATTGCATGAGACCATGGTGGTAAGTAGCTCTTAAACACAGAAGCCCAACCTAATTAAGGGTGAAATAATGGAGATGGTGGGTTTTGAGGTGGATATAGGAGTAGAGGTCATGGTGGCAGAGGAAGGTTTATGTGTGGGACTTTCTATACTTGTGGTTCCCAACTCATTACCAACGTGAGTATCCCAAGAACCACACCTATGCGTATTGTGGAAAATAACACAAAGTTGAAGATTTTCAGACCTTTATGAGTATATGTGTAAGAATAAAAATAAGGGAAAAGGTGTGGGGATGATCAAGGTACATTACATGAATAATGAACAATGGATGCCTAAGAATATAACTGATCCGAACTTCAACCTTTATTATTCACTACACGTGCGAAGCGGTGTGCATGTGTGATCCTCTTAAAACAAATTCACTTATAAAGAGAGAGGAAATTATGCATGTTAAGTACCCATACGATTCTCATTAGGGAGGTATAAAAAGAAACCATGGGAGTGATTATATATTTACAAGGTGATATTAATGCCAAGAGGAGTATGCACGCGAGAGGGAACGCACAAAGAATATTGAGCTCCCATAGAAAAATTTAGATGATCTAAAGGAGGTCTCATGTAGGATGCCGAGGAAGGAAAACATCATCCCAATGCTAGGGGAATGGATGAACGAGATGGTAACTTGTGTAGGAGTTGAGCGTGGGCATCAAATCCTCCATGTAAATTTACCACCACGAACCATAAGTCTTTATGTAACCTGCTTCACCCTCCAAGACTCACTTTCCATGAACTTGTCCCAAAACCTTTGAAACTTCCCAAAATATTCCAAAAATAGTTAAAATGTTTATATCTCCTCTATATTTACACAATGAGTTTCAACCTTTTCCTCTACTTCGGAGGGTGTGCACCAACCTTAGAAAGGCTAAAAATAGCCCCTTTTAAGCCTGCTTGAAAGTCTGCCTTGAGATATTCTAGCTCATAAGTACTTGAATGATATTGATTTCCATAAATCACCTATAGAAATGTTAACACAACACATATGAACCATTAGGAGGATAGGATATGATTGATACAGGGGATAGGCTGATTAGGTCATGAGTATGTTTGTAATGTAAATTTTGACACTGGGGTTATTGTCATGCTTAAAATTTGGGAATTTTCATGTTGCACATTTGCATGATAGTAGATGGATCTAGCTTGGGAACATGTGTATCGAGCACAACAAGGACATATCATGAGGAATCCCATAATCTCAGTATACTTTGTGGGCTAGTGCCTTCTCCATTGGGATTCATAGAGTCATACAACTTGTAAGATATATACTTAGAGAAAGACACACGTGTAAAAGAAAGGGAAACACACCACACTAAAAGGGGAAAAACAAACACAACAAGGAAAGGGAAACATACCTATATAATCTATGGTATAATGTGGGGACAACTCACTTTCACTATAATACTTTCCTCTTTTCGAGGATACCCCTAATGAGTAACACTAAGTGATGATATTCCACAAATCCATTGAATGGTTCAAGAAATTATCCTCATTTCCTCAACTACGTATGAACACCAAGTGATTTCATGACTACCTATATACTTGGGAAGAGTGAGCCTACACGATCTCTTTAATGTTCGAGCTTCGCTAAGAAATTCATTGCCTTTACTTTCTTTAAAATTAGTATCAAATGCAATTGCCTTCCGTGTTCACCCACACTGCTGATTTTTTTAGCATCTCATCACTTCCCCAGGATGATTTTTGATTGAATTTCTTGAATATTTTGAGTTCTCTTCTTTCCCAAGTCTCATGCTCATTGACATATTTTCCACAAGAAACCTTGAACTCATCTTTTTCTTCATTCCATTATGAGGGTCTTGGATATTGACTAGAGGATCAGAAGTAACCTCATACCTATCTTGTATGGCCATAACATGAGCTAAGAGGTTAAGAATTATCTCAAGATCTTCCACACTCCTACTACATCTAAGATTTCCTACATGAGCCTTCTTTGAAGTTTCCAATAGTTCACCTTTACATTCATTTGAAGAATCTTCATCTTGAAAATCAAGGCAACCTTGGGAGGAATTTATTTATCATTCTAAAGCTCATCACATTCTACCACTTCTTTATCAAGGGAGCCTTAGCTTCAGGACCTCAAAACTCCTTGCTTCAACTTCTTCATCATAGAAATAATTTCCTCTTCAAATGGGAAAGAAAAATCTTCAATTTCATCATCACATCCATCAACCATTGGCTTAGGAGAGACATCGGATTTATCATCTTGCTTTATTTCATCATGACCAATCTTCAAATTGGTTGATATTTCCAAATCGTATTCATGCTTTTCTTGTAGATCATAGCTTGCATCAAGAGTTCAAGACTGAGTTGAGGGTCCTCTATTTATTCCACAACTCTTAGCAATTTTTGCACATAGTCTTCTTTCAATCTCTTGAGAGCTCATCACAAATTGAATTTGTATCTTCATGGATGACATGATCAAGAGAATCTTCATCTCCAAATGGGAATGAGAATACCTCCTCATCATGGATAAACACATAAGATAATTTTTCAACTTGAAATTCATGGAACCATTCCTCTTACTCATGGCTTGCATCATATGACAACTCGAGGAATATCCTCTTGAACTCAATATTTATTAGTGCTTCTTCAAGATTAATACCCCCTTGAAAAAGGATGTTTCGTCCTATCAAGATGGGAATATCATCCTCCTCTTTGGTTGTTACAAAATGATTCATCCTCCTACTATTTTGGTATAAGATGTTGGCTCCTAGGTTTCCTTGCCTTTTACACTTGTATATCTCATTTTATTCTCTAGGAGAAAATTTTCCATATCTCCCTTAACCTAGAATGGTTGTGGAAGACCAATTCATCTATATTTTTCCTCCCAACTATTAACAAAATATTCTACTCAACAACATTCCAAATGAAGCTAAAATGTTGGAAACCAAAATAGTCATTGACACCTTATTGGAAATTTGGTGAGAGCCATCTCTACATCATTGAACTTCCATACAAGTGGGACTTCCTTTGACTCCATGGAGTAACAAGAGCCATCGGTGTGATTAAAGGAAATTTTAAGGGCGTTGGCGACCTTCACAAGCATTACATTGTCAGAGGCACTTGAATCTATTATGCAATTATTCAACTTGTATTCTCCAAAGAGAAGGGAGACATAGAAAGGATCGACCTTATTGGTATTTTATGCACTCAAAGTAAGCATGTTCTATGATGGAGGTGTAGGTGGGTTTGGTAGTAGTCCTTTATAACTAGGAATCAGTTAATGGGGTTTTTGGTGTTGAGATTTGAACTACTAGTCTTGATATGCCAGAAAGTTTTTCAAATTACTTGGGATGAGTCCAAAAAATTCAATTTTAAAAATCTACACTTTAATTTTTTTATGTTATATGATATCAAAAGGATAAGATGAGGACAAGGTGGATGAAGGAACCACCTTTGGAGTTAGGATAGGATTAGAGGCGAGGATAAATGCTTGGGAACGAAGGCTATTTTGAAAGGTACACTAGGAAATTTTAAAGGACTAGATTTTACAAAACAAAATTTGAATTAGAAGGAGTGTTACAAGAATTACTTGGATTAGTAGGTGACCTCTTTCTTGTACATGATCAGGTTCACCGGTGCAAGCTCCATGGAAGGTGGCAAGTGGGATCCTTGACTAGTTATTTTATTTTGTAGAGTCGCCACAGGAGGATCTTCAATATTCTTTGCAACAACAACAGTGGAGGAAGAAGATCCTTTTTGAGACTTAGAGCATGTGAACACTGCACATGAGAGACTAAGGTGTATCTATGTCATCATTTCATCACCTCTCCGAATACTCATCAAATATGATTTGTGCATCATTCTCTACTTTTTCAACCTCTAGGAAATCACCTTCTTCACATTCTTTTTCAAGTCCTTATTCATCTTCTTGAGTCTATAACTTGCATTTATAGGTGGGGCCTCCAAGGAAATCCTTCAAGTTACTCCCATAATTTTATTTTTGTTAGGACTTTGATGGTATTCTCATTGGAAAATTCCCTTTTCACCATTTCACTTCATTTACTAACTTCTACAACAATGGATATGTTCTCTCATCTTTGGGATGTTTTCCCTTACCCTTTGAAGGATTCTTTATTTTTCTTGATAGGATGAGGTCATCTTTAACTTCAATGGCCATTCCTTGAGCTTGTGTGAGATTCCTTGGTTGAACTCTTCAAAGAAAGAATCTACTTCAGGAAATTGAGCATTGATGAAGAATATTTTCATGTTTTCATCAGAAGGTAAGGCTTCAATAGGTATCCTCTTGAAGATCATCTAGTTGTATTTAGCTACAAAATATCTCATAGTTTGTTAGGCTCTTTCTTCATCTACACCAATTACACCAAGAGATCTTGACAATCTTTGGTGGACTTGAATATTTCTTTAAAGCAAGTCTTGATGTCATCCCAACTAGTGATGGATCAATATGGCATGAGATAGAACAATTCTATTGCCTTTTCCTATAGTGATTCTACAAATAATCTCACAACAACATCTTCATGTTTGATTCCAAGAATTTCATGATGTGATGAAGGAAGATATGTGTTCTTCAGGAATTTGTGTACCATCACCTTTGAACTTTGAAAAGTTCTTATGGGAACTTGTTGGTAGATTGTGAAGAGGAGGTGCAAGAGCAAGTGGACCTATATTCCTTCCCCATGGAACAATGGGTTGGGGTATTTCTTCTTTCTTCATCCACCATTGTTTCTTCTTATTCAGCCTCAAATTTTTTCTTCTTTTCTTCTACAAATTTCTTCTCAAAATATTCTTTTTGATTCTTGTTCTCCTTCACTAGGGAATTCAATGTTCAATGGTGGTTGAAAGATGGGAGAATTTGTAGGAGGATTATCAAAAGAGTTTGAATAGGATTTCCAAGGGGTACCACTTGAAGATTCTATGGAGATGAGGCTTGAGAGAAGAAATATGATTATCTTTGATTTTTCTCACTTGATTTTGCAAAGCCTCGAAAGTGGGATCAACAACTCCTCTTAACCTATTCAACCTGGTATATCTCCTTTTAGCTAGTTTTTTGGGAAAATCTTGTAATGGGAATATGAAAGAACATTGTAGGGTCAATCAAAATGGGATTTTTGACAATGAACTTCCACTTTTATCATTTTTTATATATTATATATATATATTTATTTTATTTTTTTTTGGATTTTGTGATCGTATTTTGGGTGTAGATTGCTGCCAAGTATGCCCCATGGTGGGCGCAAAAAACTATTGGTAAGAAAATTTTTAGGTAGAAAAATTGGTGGGTATCTTGCCAATGCTCTGGGACTCTAGGTCCCTCTACTTGAATGGTGCAACTCCATTTATTGTGAGTGAACTAAAATGGAAATTTTTGATGGCCAAGAGGTTCGGGGATCCAATAGGCACACTCCACTATACCCATGAAAATTCTTGTAATTTCTTGTAAGGAGGAATTTTCTAGATGATGGGGAAAGGGAGTGAGAAATTAGGGGGAATAGTTATCTTTGCAAGTAGAAAATAAATTCTTTCAAATTAATTGGAAGTTTCACATACATAATTAGAGAAAGAAACAACTATGTTTATGACATCAATGATGAGAGGAAACCATGCATACAAAGTTGCACACATTCATACATATGAAAAGGAATAGAAAATCCATTCCTTGATTGATATCTCCACAAGTTGTATAAAGCAAAGGAAAAGAAGAAAATGTTGGGAAAATAGAATAATGTTATCTCTTTTATATATCTCCAAGTAGTAATCTCCTTCAATACAAAAATTGACCACAACTTGAGCATACAAAAATTGACAACCCTAAGAATGAGGGTGTCATTACAATTTATAAACATTGAGAAGACTCTTCATCTACCCCCCACATGACCTTTCATTTTTCCTCACAACTTGTGACTTTTGACATTCCTAGGAAAGAACATTAAGTCCCCTTTTATTAATTAAGGGAAACTTATTACATTTTAGACTATAGTCACATTAATGAATAGGATGAACGTCATGATTGCTCACAAAAAGAATTAGAAAGGGGGTAGAGAATAGGATAAATAATGAGGAATAAGGGGAAAGAATAGATGCTCCCAAGAATGAAGATACCTCCATCATTTTGATGAATAACTTGTTGATGATGATGCATGCACACATCCTAGACCATGAAATGAGTGTTTAGAAACATTTTTCAAGACTTCCCAATGTGAGTTTAGGATGAACACATAAAATTATCACGATGATCCTCCTTGATACTTGATTGATAAAATCCTTAACTCATTTAACTCACCCCAACCAACTCATTTCAAAATCACCCATCTCACCGAGAGATGGTGATGATCACCTATTGCCTTGCGATGTTCTACCTTGCTTCTAGACACAATTGAGCTTAAGATGATTTCAAGACCCTTGTGAAGTTTTCTTTCTCTATTTGAACCATTAAATCATCCCATTATCCCGTGGAGAGTCCAAAAATTGGAAATATGAGTGAAAATGAAGCCATCATAACTTTTTGCACCCAAAACGAAGACTTTCTATTTTTAGAATGTGAGACCATGACTTGCTATTTTGGGACATATCACTTGTTTTTCTCCAATTTCACCTTCTAAACCTTCTAGCATATTCCATCCTCTTCCATTAATAGTGAATTTACTATTTTTTTAACACATTTCTAATTTTTAGCATGTTGCTTTTTCTGGACTTGCTATTTTGGGAAAATTGTCATTTTTGACTTGTTTACTTTCATTTTTAGAATTACTATTTTTAGCATGGAATATGATATTTTTAGTAAGAATTAAAAAATGGCCTTAGTTTGTGATGGGAATAATATTTTTGGATTTGTCTCTTTGTCACGATCTTGTGCTCCAAATTTCACTATGTTTCGCTCAGTTTGAAAGCAAAAATTTTTTTCCTGAGTGAGAGTTTCAGACATGAAAGCTACCATGAAATCCATTAATAGAGTCAAAAATGTTTTAACATGGTATTTCCCACCTCATATTGCAATGAAATCAACTCCATTAGTATAGGGTTTTCTCTGAAGTATGTGCTCACATTTTTACTTCACCCAATTGCGGATCAATGGAAATCAAAAGGAGAAGAAACTAGGGCAAGAAGTGGGGATTTTTTTACCATTAATAATTCAAGGCATCATTCAAAATTTTGTGACATTATTTCAAGGCTTTGAAAATGAGGAAGTTTGTTAAAAATCTCGCCTCAATCATTTGCACTTAGATTTGAGATATGAACATTTTTATGTTTTTGGCTCACGAAGTCAATTTTAGATAAATGGACATGGTGTAGATAGAATTTGCAGGTTTCATAGTGGTTTTAGCAGAAATGGACCATGGAAATATGAATCAAAAAAGGATAAATGAATAATACCAATGGATTTTTATAACATTGCTTACGGTAAGAGTTTTCTCACACACACTAGTAAAGTAAACACACCAATTGGAATTTTTGCAATTTTTAACTTTTTAAATCTTCAAGGAGTTGAGAATAATTTCATGTCACAAGTGTCCCAAGTGTTTGGGACATTTGGTGAAAAAAATTCACCTCAACTTGAGCTTGACAAGTGGCATCCTTTGGGATTCTTCCAGAGAAGAGAAAGAGAAAAAGTGAGTGAAAAACACTTGGGGGTTGGAATTGGGTCATATGGGTGACCTGGGAAGGGGCTAGGCTTGGGTGAAAATTTGTATCACAAAAATCCTAAATTTTTGGGATGGTTTGTGTAAAAAAATGTGCCCTCACCTGGGCTTGACATGTGGCGGATGATCATTGGTTGAGGCAGAGAGGAGAGGGGGTTGAAAATAAGCCTTCAGAGCACCTTTTCGGGTCATGTGGAGAACTAGGGGTTAGAATTGTTCTTGGGTGGAAATTTTTGTCTCAAGTGCACCAAAATTTTGGGATGGATGGTGAAATAAAATTCTCCCTCACCTAGGTTTGACAAGTGGCACCCCATGGTTCGATGAGGGTGAGGGCTAGAAATGAGAGCATGAGGGTTAAATTGGCTTGGTTGAGCTCAATGGAGGTCACATGATGGTCTAGGGGAAAAAATATGGGTTGGGCACATTTTTTTGTCCCACGTGCACCAAATTTTTGAGACATTTGGGATAAGAAATTTCACTTTGAACCTGGGAGTGACAAGTGTCCACCCAAAAATTGACTAACTCCCGAATGCATGCCTTGGAGCGAAGCTTTTCATAGGCATAACTTGAGCATCGGAGGTATTTTTTAGAACCTATTTATATGATTTTAACTGAAAAGGACATTTTTTGAATAATGGCAAGGGTCTCATCCTCTGATTCTACTTGCAACCCCATAAATAATACCCCTTTTTTCTCAGGATTTACGGTTGTGCATTTAAAAAATAGTTGTGGGAAAATTTGATTATGCCTTGTGAAGAACTTGAGAAAAGCATAACTTATAGAATTGAAATACCTTTCCAATAGTATTTTTTTCCTCCAAATCCTTACGGAGCTCCCAGAATCACTTCATGAAGCTCAAGGGTTTTTTTGCACTGCAAGCTGCTTTACCCTCCAAGACTCGCTTTCGTTGAACTTTTCCCAAAACCTCTTAAACTTCCTAAAATATTCCAAAACAAGTTTCATAATGTTCCCATCTCCTCCATACTCCTTGACGATTTTTATCGTTTTCCTCTACTTCGAGGGTGCACACCATCCTCAAAAAAAGCTTAAAATAGCCCTTCTTAAGCATGATTGAAAGTCGCCTTGAGATATACTACCTTGGAAGTACTTGAATGATCTTGAATTTCCTAAATCACATATGGACATGTTTACAAAACACATATGAACCGTTAGGAGGATATGATAGTACTGATATAGAGGATAGGCTAACTGGAGGGGTGCTCTAGGAAGGTTCAGTAATGCAAATTTTTGACACTTGGGTCCATTGTCATGCTTGAAAATTGGGAATTTTCATGTTGCACATTTGCATGACAACAAGTATAAACGAGGAAGTGAAAAGAAACTATAATATAATATTAACACCTAAAAATGTAGAGGCATTGTCCCCCAATGATGAGAATGTAAGGAAACACGAGTGCTCCTATAAACGTCTATCGATATTGTGTTCTATATCTAGCCAAATATACCTAGTAAAAGTATGTTTGTAAATAAATAAAACATGTTATCTATTAAAAAAGTAACAAACAACATGTGTAATGTAATGTGATAATAATGTAAGTAAGATACATAGGTCTTGATTTTGTATTTTTATAAATATTTGAATGTTTTGGTATTATATCAATACATAGCTATGTACAAAAGATATAATAATGAATGAAAGTAAACCAAGTTAAGTGTAATATTTTCGTAAATATATAATATTAATAGGGTTCTTCATAGGTTTGTCATCGAGGTTCATCCAAATGATAAACACCCGTGCCAAGCCATGCGGTTAGAGTGTATTGTAGTCATTTTTACACCCACCAAAGAACAAGGGAACCCCATGCGTGCCTTATCTATCACCCAGCCCGGCGCTGGCGCTCACCCGAGGCACACGCGGCGCCGAGTCTCTCTTTTATGTGAGTTGAGTGGGAAACATCATCTATGATCCAAAATTTAAAGAAAGTGAGTGGGAATGAGACATGTAAACATCATAGAGCTTAGAATGGATCTAGACCATTGCAGTCATTACAAACAAAGATACTTTAACAGACTTAAAGAACTGAATCAAAATAGAAAGGAAAATGCATAGGGATTCATATTCATCTTATAAACATACATGAAACAGAACTATGAAGATATAAGGATGGACGAATCATTAATGATCATATTCAAATAAGTTGGTAACCTCATTACATCCATTAGATTCATTACAAAACATCTCAGTATGGTAGACCGAAGTCATACATCATAGCTGGATCTACTTTCCTTAGATCCCAAGAAGAATTTTATAACCCCAAGCCCTTGATACATCCATCTCCTATAGTTTATCTACCCAACCCAATAGAATCCTTACAGCCAATTCTGAGCTCTGCTTTCATTTAATATATATTCTTAACCAACTCTATCAACACCCACACACACACACCTTTTCCTTCTGCGGGCAATTTTATTTATAGGCACCCCAAAGTGCCAACTCATCCTTCTACGTCCTCAAATCCAGCACCAAGTGTCTGAATGTGGTCCTCCATGGGTGCATGCTCCTCCAGCCCGAGCTCTCCACTCTTTTCCATGATGGCCTTCTAGAATCCTCCATCGCAGGGCATATTCCTTCCTAGGCCATCCTGTCACTAGGCTGACACCTTATCCACTCCACATGCGCAGTGGGTCATGCTTTTCTCATGTTCTACCCAAAATGCCAAATACGGCTAAGTCTCGAGACCTCGTTCTACCGGCACAAAACACATGTTCTTCTAAAACTCTCCTAGAACCTTTCCTTGTGTGCCTTCTCCTTGCACGCCCACTCTTCAACTTAGGCCTTGCGAGCCCATGTGCCTTTGTGCACTTGGTCATATTTTAGGGCCGAGACATCACCCCACACTTTACCGGTTCTCCACTCGTAGGGAACACTTCTTTAAAGAAAGAATTACAAAAGGCTTAAGACCTTGGAAAAATACTAAGGGAATGAAGAATTGAGGAAAAAAATGAAGAAAGGGGGAGTGTTGTCATTATTGAAACAAGATAGGAAAATTTCTTTGCAAGTCACCTCCAACTTGTTCCAGGGCATCAACTTCATTTTGCAATCTCTAGCAGAGGTTTCCAACTAGGTGTTAATTACTCAAAACCCAATCCATTTCCTCAAGTGTTCAATTTTTCAACCATTCCTTCCGATTCCTTGCCCACGTCCTCAAGCACATCCATCCTTCTTATAATTTGTGGGTACAACTCTCTCAAATGGTTTTAATTGAACCTCGTAAGGTTTTAATAGCTTCGACATTTTCTTGACCTCGGCCAGGATCCTTTCCCACTCTACTTTGTTACATTTGTTCTTCTCTTGGAATTCTTTGAGCTCTAGCTCGTGAGTGATGACCAGAATACTCGCCACTTTATCCATGTCTCTGCGATTATCATATGTGGCCTCAACAATATGGGTAGTAATTTTCACATCAACAAGGACCTTGCTGTACTGGGAAATGATTGCTATAACCTTTAATTTTTCCTCCTCCAGGCGCGCGTCTATTTCTTCCATGAATTCTAAGGCTAGAGATCGCATCTCCATGGTGAGGATGTGCATTAAGTCTTGAAGGCAATCAAGGAAGATCCATACTTTTGCTTGCGGATGGTGCCAGGTTTGGATGCTTCAAGATAATGGCATCTGTGATGGATTCTACCTTCTTATATACCTCACGTACCCTTGCCTTTTCTTCCCTAAGTTCACACTTTAGTTGCGCGCTAATTAGTTCCTCCTACTTCAAGTTCTTGGTGCTCTCTTCTAGCTCTCCTTCCCTCTTTTCTAGCTTTGCCTCTAGAAATTTTACCCTATCATTCCTTCCGAATAACCTAGCTTCCAGCTCAACCAAGACTTTATTTAAATCATTGCAAACTTGTTCATCCGAAAGCTGTTGAGCACTCACCAAGGGGTTATCTCCTTTTGACTCAGGCATCTTCATTAGTGCTCCTTGGCTTACCTCGAACTTTGGCTCATCAATGTGGGACTCAATTTCCCACAAAAGCATTTTCCTCGTCCAAGGGTATGCACCTTCTTCATTAAATGAATTCATTTCCAAGATTTGATTTGTTGATGCGGCTTTGGAAATGCACGGGCAACACCTTGTTTGGATCATCAATGTATCTCATTCTTTGCCTTTTGATCTCCATGCACCTTCCTCATGTGCGTGCCCTTAGGAATAGTTACCGATAAACTGGGGCCTCCCGTGCTTTGCCATAATCTTTCCCTAAGCTTTCTTCCTTATCTTCATTCATCACTATATCAGCGTTGCGCTCCAACTCTTGTTCTACCAAGGCTTCCATGATTTCCGTTGCTTCTTTTATGACGCCTCATTTACTTCATCCCTAGTGAGGCTTGGAGTCTTTTGACCCTTCCGCTAACCTCGTCACTTCCTCCCATTTCCCGAGCACCCTCCTCCGTCCCAGCTTCCCTTCCTTCACACAAAGCGATAGTCATTCTTCCCCTCTGCACCTTCTTCTTCTTCGAATCGTGCATGCTAAAAACAAGTGGTTCTTGGTTCCCTTCTTCATTGTCATCCCTCTCTCACCCTTGTATTCTCTCAAGCTCTTTGTTTCCTCTAAGTCGATTCCTCCATCACCTTCGCTTCTTCCTAACGAGGATTCCAGTGATAGGAGACTCTACTTTCTCTTCCTCCTCCTCTAGTGATTTCTCCTCTGCGATAAGCTCTCCTTGCTCTGCACCCTCTCTTTGACTGGTGACCTCTTCCTATGTGTGTAAGTACTTGTTCTAGCACTTGTTCCCTGGGCGCCCACCGCTTGAGTATCTTAGACACTTGGTGCCTTTTTCCTTATCTCTTCCATCTCCTTTTTCTTGGGCATGGTCTTCTTCCTACCTATTAGGTCCTCAGGTATAGCTATCTCATTCTCAAGATAAGCGCCCTTCTCAAACTTGGGCCTTATGCGAAGGTATACACGCCATGGATCCCCTGTAATAGGTAGAGTCATGGGTTTTATCATCTAAACTTCATGCGACACATACTTTTCCATGTACACATGCTTGTTGGGGTAGACCAACATCCTGCGCATCTCCCTATGGTCTTGATCCATACTTCCAAGGTCAAACTTCAGCTTCTTGGATTCCTTGAATCTATTTACCCCTACACCGGAAGTATCTTGAGCGGTAAAAGAAAATGGAATTTTACACCATGGGCTCATGCTTTCATCAACCAACCTAAATCTTCCAATGCAGAAGTGTTAGTATAATGTGAATTGCAGTTGATGGAAACTTGACTTCTCCTTTTGTGAGCTTTCTGACATGCCTTGTTCATACTATCAGGAAACTTGTACTCTCCCCCATACAACACATTCCTCAAGCATGTATACTATTTCTCAATTATGACATTATTATGTATTATAAACTATTTGCAATGATATAAACTTGATCGAGTCTGTTCGGGATCGAGAGAAGCTTTACGGATATGCGTTAACATCCCACATGCCCCCTCTTAGCCCCAGCGTGCTTTGTTTTCCCCTTTTTTCCCTCTTTTCTTGGCTTTTTGGTCTTGATGATGAAACTCTTCCCGCCACGAGAGAAGGCGGCGGTCTATGCGTTAACATCCCACATGCCGCCACTGAGCCCAGGGCGGCGGTCCCCTTTTTCCTCTTTCTTGGCTTCCTGGTTTTCGAAACAGCGTTCTTTTGATGGAGCATGGTCCTTTACGCGTTTCCAAAGTTCAACGCTTCACCAGCTTTTCTTGCCGACTTGAGCATGCATTTATGTTTTTGGTCCCCTGGAATAGTGTTTTTCCTTTGTTTATTGTTTAGGAGTTCAGTTTGGTTTTGATCTTTGGGTGTTTGAATTCCTATAAATGCATGGTTTGTGCACATGCAAATGGCCCCTCATTCTTGTTTCAAACTCACCATTTTCAGTAGTTCAGTCTTCTAGTTTGCTTAAGTTTGATAGTTTAAATCCTTTACATGCTTGGTTGCATTACTCAGCTGTTGGTAAGCCACAGATCCAACTTGTGCAAACAGTATTATTGTTTTGGAGTAGAATAGTTTAGGCAGCCATTAAAGTTGCAGGTTTTGCTCTTCATACAGACTAGTTTCAGGTTCTGGATGCTTTTTGTTGCATGATTCGCAGTAGACCCCGCTAGGAATTGCATAGGCCAAGCTCTGTACTCTTGCGCTATCCCTCTCCTATCCGCATTCTATTCTGTCTGCATTCTGAAGGCTGTCCATTGATCCAAATATCTATTCCTGTTGATCAAGCATTACACGCTTTTACGGATTCACGTGAGCACAAGAACGAAGAGATCATCTTGAGGGACAAGAACACACACACCGTCGGATTCGCCACTGTTCTGCGAAATCCAGGTTCCATCTTTCAAAGTTTTAGTTAGAACTTATCAAATAAAGTAGTTAATCGCTTTATTTCAGTTATTTCCATTCTCGATATTGCCAGGGAAGTTGTGGGGATTGATAGTTTCTGAGAAACTATGATTCATTCCTCACTTCTGAGGTAGGATCGAGAATCTTGCAAATAGATTAGTTATTTCGTTGTTTAGAATAGATATACAAAATTACACAGACAAATAGCTACACTCGGCTATTTTGTTTGTTTTACGTTATTAGTTTAGTTGTCAATTCTAAATATTTTAAATAGCTGCTTTCTTATAAATTGCCAGAAAATACAAAAAGAAATTATATATGCTAGAAGTGTACTTAGATTTTACTTTATTATAGTTTGTTTCATTACTGCTTTTGCATGACAATTACGGGACCTAGGGAGCCCAGGGAATACATTTTCGAGCCAATTGTGCCCCAGCCCAATATCGTAGTGGCAATAACTGACATTGACCAAAACCTTAGGATACAAGTCTTCCAAACAACAACAGACTTCCAACAGGTCAGGTCACAGTTGAGAGGGTTAAACATAGAAGACGACCAAGCACACACATTTTGGTCAAATCAGCCAAACTACAGGTTATCCTAGAAAACATCCATGACTGTAGAAGGATTTGAAAGAGAACAAATATTCGGGTGCGATCCTTTAGTTCCATAGCCAGACGCTGGAGACACCCTCGTAGATATAGATACCAGCTTAAGAATTCAAGTTGCTAGAACACCTGTGAGGTATTATGAGAAAATCACACAATTGCTGATTCTAAACGTAGAGGCTGAGAAAGCATACGATTACTGGATACTAGGGATTAGGACTTGATCTCGCGTATGACCATAACAGGACCGCAACAACCAAGAGTCTACGGTTGTGATCCACAAATCCCACAGCCTAACGAATCCATAAGAGAATTAGACATAGACAACGCCTACGCACATTAGTATTTCGATCTACTCCGATTCCACCTATCATCATTCAACAGTTATCCCTACTTGCTAGACACAATAGACTAACAAAGCTAGAGAATTTTGGACTAGGCAGGAGAAATCGTCCATAGAGTTGACTATATTCACCATATGACCCTATCGGGAGAAATACACGAAACCATCCGGGTCATTTTCCACGCATCCCACAACCCATAGATCGAATCACGCGAGGAGCTCGATATTGATTGGAGCCTTGAGTCATCCTCGGCTGATCGATCTATCACACCGAGTCCAAGTTAGAAGGGCCTTCTTTGCCTTAGATTCGCAAATACCATTAGTGCGTGTCGAAGACATTAGACTCCTAACTAGTTTGTCTGCATATTCTACCCCACCCCAGGCTGTCTCGCACGACCTCGGGAGGTCGGTGCGTGGAAGAGTCACTTGTTGATTCTCACGCTCGCTTTGTTGCTTTTCAAGCGTACAAAATTGGTGAACCCGAAATTAGTGAATCTTAAATTTTATTCACCTTCTCTCGAGAAGTTTCATCTTATCTCTTTCACCTTCGCTCCTTCCCATTATTACTGCGGGTATTCATATACCCCGAATATGTCGGGATTGATGCATATGGAAGACCCCTCACGGGTCTTGAGGCATACTATGCCCAACGAGAATAGGGTCATCACCCTCACTCTCGTGTGGGGTGACAACTATTGAACTAATCGATTGTCAATGCAAACGCCAAGGACTAGATATAGTTCGTCCTTCCAAGCGAGAGGGTTGGAGCAACTCGCTCGAAACACAAGCAGAGCCTTGAGGCTCAAACAATATGACATTGGTGGAGAATCTTTCATCTCCTCGGGTGCTACTTAGACCACATATTAGCGAGACAATCAGATCCATACTCGAGTTCTAGATGGCGAGTACTCAATACGTTATCCTAGGAATGAACAACGCTCTCTCAAGAGGCATGTACCCACACAGGGAATTTTGCAAATACGGCCAGAGTTCTCTCCTCGAGAAAATACCTCTATGCCATCACGTATAGAAAATACTCTCGAGAAACTTGGCGGGATAGATAGATCGAGTTCATGAGCGAGGATACATCACATACCTACAAAAGCCATGTTATACAACAAATGCCACGAGGCACGATATCGTGACTTCACCAAACGAAGTCATTTCAACTCTAATAGAAAGGTTAGAGGATTAGAACTTGCCCAAGCAAATCAAAATTTGAAATTCATACAAACGGGGAGTTCCAATCCTCCGCACCATCCTAGCCAAGTAGATCTCCTCACAGGAGTAGGCACGTTAGGTATGACTCCTCAGTATTCACAACAAGTGCCAACTAGACCCACTATCGCTAGCACTGTTCCTCCTGGTCCAGTACAGAGCAATCCATTCCTGGATAGTACCCCTTCGTACTTAAACATGTACTCCAAATCGCCACAAGGGGATATGTACTCATCCCCCGGCATGTTTACTCAAATGCAGGGATTGCCTTATGCCCCTGCCAACGCGTACGTTACGCCATATCAACAACCCGTTCCGCCACCGCCTCCTCAACAGGCACCATCAATGGTTGAGACGTATGCGATAGGGACTTATTCAGAATATTTAAAGGAGCCCTTAGATTTCGCCATACGAAGCGTTATGCTTCCAAGGCCTCTTCCTGATTTTCCCAAATACAAAGGAGAAGGAGATCCGAATGCGCATATCAAAGCTTACGCTACAGCCATTCGAGAATTACTCCCATGGGATGGGGTTGTTGCTAAAATATTCCCCAAAACGCTGGAAGGCATTGCCCTCGATTGGTATTACAGAATACCCGAGGCTTCCATACATTCATTCAAACAACTCGTGTCTGAGTTCATCAAAGCCTTCGACATGAACAAACTATTGGGGCGAGGAATCAGGGAGTTCTTGCACATCAAGCAAGAACATAACGAGTCTGTCGCCCATTTCATCCAAAGGTGGCGCACAGTCCTTTATTCCTCGGCAAGCGCTCCAAACATGGATCAGATGGAGCTATGCGATTTATTCCTTCATTCTCTTAGCGAGAGAAAGTGAAGGAAGAAGTCAGTTCCCACTAAGGACTTATGACGAAGTACTTGAGAGCGCTCTACGAATAGACCAGAGCAGCGACAATAGATAGTGGCCGTAAGGCGTATGGAGCAAATGGGAGGTTAATCACCTCCACTCAAAATACTACTGACTACCACAAATGTCAATCGAGGACCCAAAATCCTTAACAAAAATCGTGGGGTAACAACGGATGGGAGTAACCCATTGAGCCCAAGAGGGTAAATGTCGTTAATACTCCGTCACAAACAAACAACCAAAGAAACAACAATTTTACCCCGACGGTCAATACGGTGGATTTTAATAATCCACAACAACAACAACGGCGAAATCCCATGCAAGGGCCAAGCCAAAACTCATTTGGTTACCAAAACCAAAGTCAAAACCAAAAACAACAATTCCAAAACTTTGGTCCTAATAGGCAACAGTTTGATCGGAATTTTAGGCCACAATACACACCAAACCAACAAAACGGGAATTATAATCCCAATTCTTATTGTGGTTTCCATAAAATTCGGGGTCATGACACTAGAACGTGTCGTGACTACAACAAATTCATGCAACGCTTGCCAAATGAACAAAAACAATTTTTTATGGATATGTTCTTAGCAGATCCTACGTCACCAACGACAAGTACCTTCGCAGGGGCAGTTTCCCCTCAGAATGCCCCTCTCAAGATCTTTAATGATCCACTCCCAAATCATGATAACGATAGGTTGAAACCAACTGGAACAAACAAAGGCGCAATAACAGGAAACAACGATCACGAGGCCTCAACTTCACTAAATCCGTTAGTCGCGCCACAACTAGGAAGTCAACCGCGACCTAAGGTAGTTGGATTAGTGGAGTTAGACTCCGAATTACCCGTTGAAGCAATTACGAGGACACGAGAGTATTTCTCTCAACCAAGTCCAAGCCATCTGCCGGAAACAGATAACATCCAGCAAACCGTAGCAAAACCTATGGGTGCTTACGATCTAATTAATGATCTAACAAAAACCTTCTCGCATATTTCATTCCTTGATTTACTAAAGAATTCCCCTGCTCACAGGGCTGCTCTTTTAGAGGCGTTAGGTTTGGGTCATTTAATTAGTATCACTCCACCACCAGAAGCACAAGTAAATCATATAGACTTTGATGTTTATCCTCCGGGACAGGCGGATAGGGATGTCGAATTCATATTCGAAATAAGTAAAATGCCTACGAGATCTTTGAGATCGCACGCCGAGGCGATCCATTTACACTTGCAAGTACGGGTTTATAATAATTATGTAAAACGGGCAATGGTTGATGATGGAGCTGCGGTTAACATAGTCCCTTTCTCTTTTCTCCAAAAATTGGGATATGGTGAAACAAACTGTTCCACTACTCGAAATACCTTGAGAGGCTACGATAGCCTTAAAGCCACATCGATAGGAACCATAATACTACCGGTCACTTTGGGACCTAAAACAATCCTGACTGAGTTTTATATTATAGATCGGGAAACTAACTATAATATGATCCTCGGCCGGCCGTGGATACATCGAATGAAGGCAATCCCTTCCACGCTATTTCAAGAAGTAAGATTCTTGCATCTAGGAAAGGTATTTGTAGCCAAAGGTGATCCAAAGCCGTTTGACGTGCACCTAGCTGATTTAAAGAAGAGACCAGGTGTACACTCGGAATTCGAACTTCCAACAAACCAACTTAATAAACCCACTGACTCAAAGTCAAAAGAAAAGTTGGTACCTACGACGGATCTTGAAACCATCAGCGTAGCCAAAACAACCCCAATTCCTGGCGGTAAAACTAAAGAAACTGTATCATTAGGGACTACTGCAAAAATCGTTGAATTAATAGAACAAGATTTACCAATGTTCTTACCATTTGATTCGGTAGGTATAGGATATTCCTTAGGGGTTGGCTCTCTTCCAGCAGAAGATCTTTGCATGGTCGAAGTAGAATGTGCAAACACAGTAGATACACCTACATCTATGCTCCCGGCTAAGTATTGGACTCTCCATTTCGATGGAGCTAAATGCCGTTTATGGAGCGGGGCGGTATAATTCTTACCTCGCTTGAGGAAAAGTCCTCCCATTCTCTTTTAAGTTGAACTTTGAATGCACAAACAACGGCGGCCGAGTCGAAGCTCTCCTCCTTGGCCTTACCTTAGCCAAAAGAATTGGTATTGATAACATCGAGTTTTAGGAGACTCATGATTAGTAACAAACCAAGTTTAAAATATATGAAACTAAAGCCGAACATTTACAACTCTACAAAACGCTTGTGTTAGATTTAAGCAAAGCGTTTAATTTCATATCCATTGAAGCAATCCCACGAGAAAAAATCTTCTCGCCGATTCAATAGCACTTCGACATCACGCTTCACTCAAGCAATGAGCTAGAAGATACTCACTTCACGGTATCCATTAAGTAACGAACCATTGATAAAAACAATGACAAATCCTCTTTCAGCGGAAATGAATCTACCATCTAGACCATGTTGGAAATGATGCGGCTACTTTGGATTACTTAAATGCCTATGCGGCATTACATCTCTCTGTCACACACTAGATTTATCTCGATCCCACATTCATCTTCCTACTTGGAAATCCCGTAACGGATCTTCCCTCACAAAAGGAACCTAGCATATACGCAATAGAAAATGGGGATGATATAGATCTACCTCCAGGCCACCACTTTGAGTTCGAAGAGGGTAACGCCTCTTTAATCGAAGAAACAATCGATGTCAACATTGGGACGGAAGATGAACCAAGGATATTGAAACTAGGTTCTTCATTAACCCCGGAAAAAGTAGAAATACATACTCGGGTTCTCAAAGAACATCGAAGGCATTTGCATTTAATTACAAAGAGATGACGGAGTCGCACCCCACATTGCGGTGCACACCTCGTCACTAGATCGAATCTGAAAGCCAATTAAGCAAAAATCAAGACCTATGAAGCCCAAGGTAGCCCTCATGGTAAAGAGAGGTAATAAAACTCCTTGGTAGGATTCATCAAGCCGAGTTGACTACTCCCAATGGGTATCGAAACATCGTTCCCGTTCTCGAAAGAATGGAAAGATACGCATCTGCATAGATTTTGGGACATTAACAAAGCATGTCCTAAGGATGACTTCCCATTGCCATCTATCGATGTCATTGTTGATGCAACAGTGGGTTTGAGCTCTTGTCTCTCATGGATGGATTCTCGGGATACAATCAAATCAGAATATCAAGCAAGATCAAGCTAAAACCACCTTTATAACTCCTTGGGAACCTATTGCTTCTGTTGTTATGCCATTCGGTCTCAAGAATGCCGGTGCCACGTACCGGCGGGCTATGACTTATATATTTCACGATTTAATTCATAAAATCATGGAATCTTACGTAGATGACTTGTTGGCTAAAGCCAAAAGCGTTGTGACCATCCACGAAGTACTCCGTCATTCTTTCACGTTTAATAGAATACGGAGTTACCTAAACCGAGAAAAATGCGTCTTTGGTGTAACAGGAGGAAAGCTCTAGGTTACATCATATCGTCACGAGGATCGATGTTGATCGACCAAAATTGGGCTGTCCTCGAAATGGTCCCACCTTCGGTGAATGCGGAATCGAGATCATTTCTCGGAAAGGCTGGTGCGATCCGGAGATTCATCCCGGACTTAAGCTTATTATTCATCCAATCAATAATTTACTCAAGAAAGACTATAGCATTGATTGGATGAAAGATTGCAGCGAAGCTTTTGATGCGGTTAAACGCTTCTTCTTGTCACCACCTACGCTAATGCCACCTAAGCTAGATCGCCGCCCTTAATTCTATACTCACGGGCTCCGATGTTTCGTTAGCTTGCATGCTTGCCCAAAGAAGACGATGACAAGAGAGAGCGTGCAATTTATTTCATTAGCCGAACATTGCTCGACTACGAAACGCGCTATACACAAGCAGAACGAGAATGCCTTGCCATAGTTTTCGCAACCAAATGCCTAAGACACTACATGCTAAATCAAGAGACAAGGGTCATGGTAAAAACTGACCACTTACGAACCTTCCTCACCTGAGGGTCCCTGTCTAAAAGGCGGGACGCTTTATAACCTTAATGGGAGAGTTCGAATTAACTTTTGTAAACCAAAAGTCAGTTAAAGGGCAAATCATCGCAGATTGGTTAGCTGATAACCCGCTAGACGGAGGCGACTTAGTAGACTTAGACTTTCCAGATGAATGCGTGTACTACGTCGAAACCCGACCTGCTATATCTGAGTGCCCTTGGTACGCTGATATCATTAGTTATATCATGGACCATAGGTACCCAGAAGGAGCTACACCTCAACAAAGAAGGCGGTTACGCATTATCGTAGCTAAATACGTCATTATAGAGCAAGTGCTCTATCGGAAAGCATTCGATGGAATGCTCTTAAGGTGTGTTGACACAGAAGAGTCCAAGAAGATTCTCCATGAATCTCACAGCGGTATATGTGGAGGCCACTTCGGCGGCCATGCCACCACTCGAAAAATACATCGAATGGGCTATTTCTGGCCCACTCTAGAACATGACGCAATAGAGTTTGTACGCAGGTGTCATAAATGTCAGGAGTTCTCTCATGAGATCCACATGCCGGCAGCATGAAGCTTTGCACCGATCGCTACTCATGGCCCTTTTCTACATGGGGCCTGGACTTGATAGGGAAGTTCTCTCCCTCGTCCACAGACGGCCACAATTTTATAATCACGGCCACTGAATATTTCACTAAATGGGTAGAGGCCATGCCTCTTACAACTGTACCTGGTTCTGTAATCGCTAAGTTCATTTTGAACCAAATCATTTGCGAGTACGGTATCCATAAATCATTATCTCGAGATAATGGAACTTCTTTCAAGAATGAAGAAGTTCGTGAGCTATCAAACAAATTTAAAATCAGCCATCATACGGCTTCCTTGTACTATCCCCAAGCCAATGGGTAGGCTGAAGCAACAAACAAAACACTGAAAGCCATTCTCCTTAAAACAGTGAAAGAAAACAAGCGGGATTGGCATTTGAAAGTTATATCCGGCCTTGTGGGCCCATCGAACCTCAATAAGAACTCCAACAGGAGCAACTCCTTTCTCGTCTGGTATTTGGGTGAAGCGGTTCTCCCACTCGAAGTTGAAATCCCGAGTCTCCGCATTTCACTCTGAGGATTACGGATGAGGGCGCTTCTGAGAGAAGCACGTCTTTCTCAATTAGAAATCTGGATGAAGCTAGGTTAGATCTTTGAACAACGACATAGAGTCTATGCCGACCCGAATGTGCCGGCGGTATAACAAAAAGTCTATGAGCGTGACATATACGAAGGTGACCTAGTTCTAGGTTAGGCAGTAGGATCGACAAGAAGACC
The DNA here is from genome assembly GCA_018340775.1 of Taxus wallichiana var. yunnanensis. Taxonomy (NCBI): domain Eukaryota; kingdom Viridiplantae; phylum Streptophyta; class Pinopsida; order Cupressales; family Taxaceae; genus Taxus; species Taxus wallichiana. The sequence goes on from CM031243.1 coordinate 666,623,617, forward strand.
GGCGAAGGAAGGAAATTCCGGCCCAAATGGTTGGGCCCATGCCGAGTCATGAAAGACTACGGGAATGGTGCTTATCTCTTATGCACGCTAGAAGGTGAGGAGTTTGGCGAAGCAGTCAATTCCCTCCACCTCAAACGTTTCTGCATAAGCGGCCAAGCGCTTTACTATATAACTATCTACATTGCATTTTCATATAGATTAGGATCATTTTGTCCACTTGTTCTTACACAAATTGTGATCAAGGAATCTATTCTCAAAGCAATTTATTTCAAACTCGTGATGTTTCTGGCATGAAGTTCTTTAATCATACCTCTCCATCTTCGATATCATCAATCAATTCAGAATCTTTTATCTAATAAAATCAGACATGACAAAGTCTTAACGGTAACCATACCAAGCTCTGCAAGTTTGTTCTCGCTTTGGTTTCTTCTTAGGATAGGTGTCTTGCCTATGGTCTATTCTAGAAGCTTCATGGTGTCACATCTATCCCATATGCACATCTCTTTGGAAATAAGAATATACTGACATCTTACTCAAACAAACAAGTCAAGAAGTGATTAAACAGAAAATTTTATTTTTACACATTTCCTTGCCCCACCAACCTTCGGTGATGAGCTTGCGTCTCTTACTAGTGACGTAGGGTTGGGAAAGGATGGAAATGCCCTTACTACTTTATGCCTTGCCCACGGTGATAAACCCATGCTTCTTACAGTAGCATGGGGCAAAGTGTAGGGGGTCCTTAGACAAAAAGTAAATGTTAAAAGGTCATAAACAAACAATTCAAACTTTGAGTCAAAAACGAATGAATCAGATATTCAAAATTCCAAAAAGAGTTAAAAATCCTAAAAACCCAGATTTTGTCTACTATGTGGCCATCTACGGGTCTAAGTCTGGATAAACCGCAAGGTAAGTTACATCCAAAACTATGAAGTCATTCAGGTAGAGTAAGCTTGTAGTTTTCAATTTGGTTCCACCAAAGCTTCGTCTGTCTTTCATCACTATCACTTCACCATATTTCATAACTTGCGCCCTTCTTGGCTCTTGGTGATGAGCCCTCGCATCTTACTAGTTGCGTGGAGTTAAGAGTGGGGCAAGTTATCATTCATTCATCATCTTGGTTGTTCTCATCACTTTGCCAAAACAAATCATGAGGTATCCAAATTGCTAAACAAAAGTTAAGATTCAAGATCACAATATATCTACAATATCATGTATCAGCATCATGAAACACAAAAAGAAAGCAAACATTTGCATCATCTGTTTTCCATTGCATACATTCTAGAAAGCATATAAAACATACATCGTAGTATACACGAGAAAGCTGGAAATAGAAAGGGAAGACACAAGTGACAAAGTTTTGATCCAAAATCGACGCATATATATAAATAATCAATGTTTGTATACAATGCCATCATGCACTAGGCATGGTCAAAATGCTCAAAGAGCCCGTAATACACAAAAGAATCTATAATACAAAAAGTGCATAGGAGCAGTGGCCTCTCGGCCCCTACGCGATCCCGCGAAGGTGCGCGCCCTCGCCTGGGACTACGGCTCGGCGGGCTCGAATGGATGGAAGGCTCAGGGTCTCGAGGGGCAGTCGTGGTCTCGCCATGAGAATGGCTCCTCATAAGGCGCTCGGCTGTCCTATAGCCTGCCAACTCTGTACGGAGAGTCGACACCATCTTGGCCACATGCCAAACGGGAGCAAAGACGTCGGTATGCCTGCCGGCTGCTGAGGGCTCCCCGGCATCTACGGATAGCTCCGCACGAGTCTTATCCATAGGGATCATCAGAGAATCAGTACATACCCTACGGATTAGATCCCGCCACTCGTCGACAGTCTCTGCAAAATAAAGAAGAAAGATGAATTAGAAACTAGGCAAGAGGCTAAAATATACAAGATACAAATATAAGGAGGATAGCAGTTAAAACAAGTCCTAAATCAAACTAACACTGAAAGGGAGAGAGGATAACTTACTCGGATCACCGGGCCTCCAAGATGGGTCACTAGGGCCAGCACCCGCTGCAGATGCCGCCGCCGACTGAGGAGCTGCTCCTGTAGTTGGGGCAACATGACGCCCCGCAACGGACTCATCATCTCCACCATGGCCCCGGGAGAGTGGCTCCTCGGAAACCAGAGTCTCTCTCTCTGCGCTCTGCTCCGCCCTCTCCGCCTGCATGATATCCTGAGTGTCATGCCACTCAGGATCACTCTCGTCCGTCTGCTCCTCCGACCCTCCCTCTGTGGACTCCTCAGAATCGGAGTCAATATCTATAGGGTCATCGCTACTATGAGCAGGACCCGCGGTAATCCAAAGTAAAGGTGCCCGAGGCGCACCAGCTCTCCCTCTGGCCCGAACTATCCCCCTGGCTGCAGATAGGAATGCCGGGGGTAACCAACTTCTATCCAACCACGGCCTCTGGCCCCCTCTAGCCTCCCGGGCGATCACATGGCCCGGTGCTGCTTGGAGGAAGCATGCCCACATATGGGAGGCCGAGGCTGGCTGAGGAACCTGCTTTGAAAGGATGTACCTCCACCCGTCCCACACGGTCAATAAGCTGCCCTGTGATGGAACAGGAGACCAATGTCATGGCCTCCTCTCCCCATACGCCGGCCATAAGCTGGTACGGTGTGGCCTCCATGTCTGCTATAGTGAGGGAGGCTACTGGCTGGTGAGGTGCTCTAAGCACCGACATATCTGACCATCTGGCCGCCCTCACAGCCCCAGGATCTGCCACCTCCACGCCTCTGCCATAAGGAATAAAATGCTCATACACCCAACTCATGACTAGAGTTGGGTGGCTCAACGACTGTCCCTGTAAACGGACCACCCTATATAAGTCGTGATAGGTGGTCCCCAAAATGTCTGCCCCCCAGGCGTATATCCGGCCATGCCCCTCTATCTGTGCAATGATGGGGGCCCAACAGTATAACAAAGTGTCCCCTCCCTTGTCCCCGATCAGTCTCGAGGCAAGGATCCCCATGATGGCCTGTCGAAATATGGGGATGGGCAAAGAAGGGATGGATCTGACTCTCACCCCCTTCTTCGACCCCGTGGAGATGACTGCATCTCCCATATATGTCGCCCACTGTGCAATCTGTGCCCGTGAGCCTGCTGTCTCTAATGTAAGTCGCCTCCCGATGATCGGGACCCCCAGAATGCGGTAGACGTCCTCTAATGTAATGGTCCACTCACCACGGACCCCTGGCAATCGGAAAGTGTTCCGATCTGCATCCCAGTATGAGAATAAGTCACAGAGTATGTGACTGGACGGAGCAACGTGAGGCACACGCGATATCCATGATATCTTAGGCCCTCTGCAATGTGTCCTCCTCATCTGCTGAGAGGGCATCCAATACCCCAGGCAGCCAGTCACACTCTCTCTCCCGGCTCCATCTAATATACTCCTCCTTCGCCTGCATACACCCAAAAACACACAAAACAGAGTAAGTTAGTATCTAAACGATATCAAGAGAGTCATAAAAACATACACAAATGCTAAAAATACAAGTGTAAGTTTTCAAAGAGGTCCTTTTGCATTACATGCAAAAACCGCCGCCCTGAGCAGGGGGCGGTTTTGTAACCGCCGCCTTGAAGGCGGCGGTCTCGTGACCGCCGCCCTGGACAGGGCGGCGGTCATGTAACCGCCGCCCTGGCCAGGGCGGCGGTCGCGGTCCGAAAACCCGCGCGGGTTTTTAACCCCAAAAAGTCCAAAAAATGCAAAAAATGACCATTTTAGCTAAAAACAAAGCCTACCCAGTAGGCGCCCCCCCTAGATGGACCTTTTAAACCTAACATTTTCAAAAATGACCCCCCCATTACAACAAATTTAGCATTTCAAAATTGAAGAGGGAAAAGCACAAAATTGAAGAAAAACCAACCTGTGATCTCGCGGGGTGGCGTTCCGCACGTGGAGGCATGATCACTATCTCGCTGTGGACGTTTTGACTCTACTCGCGTGAGAAACCGTTACCGTGGGCCCCAGAGCTCAAAATCTATCAAATCGACTCACGCAAATGAATAGGAAAATGGGCCCACTTTTATATATATAGCGCTCTAATTCGTTTTAAATCCCCTTTTCACAGGTTCGGAGCGCCAACGGAGGTAAGTTTCTATCCTCGCACTAATGGTACGTCCTCTTCCCCTATTATTTTAGCGTTTATTTTCCAAGTTATTGTATCTATCTGCACTTGAGTTCTCCTTTCATTTTGCAGGTAGCGGGAATTTCGGATGGCGTCATTTCGACACACGGACGTATAAGGTATAACTTCTAGCTTCCCATTTCGGGACGGCCATACTCGGACCCACCGTTTTATGCCTCTTCATGGCTAAAACGCTTCTCCGAGGGGGCAATATGTACGTACCCAAAATTGTAAGGTACTGTACTGCGGAACGGTGTAATAAATGCCCCAATGATGATACAGGTCTCTTCGCAAGGTGTTCGGGATCCAGAGAAGCTTTACGGATATGCGTTAACATCCCGCATGCCCCGCTTAGCCCCCGCGTGCTTTGTTTTCCCCTTTTTTCCCTCTTTTCTTGGCTTTTTGGTCTTCAGTGACGAAACCGCCGCCCTGAGCAGGGCGGCGGTCCTTTACGCGTTTTCCAGAACGTTCTTTTGACGGAACGCACGCAAAGTTCAACGCTTCACCAGCTTTTCTTGCCGACTTGAGCATGCATTTATGTTTTTGGTCCCCTGGAATAGTGTTTTTCCTTTGTTTATTGTTTAGGAGTTCAGTTTGGTTTTGATCTTTGGGTGTTTGAATTCCTATAAATGCATGGTTTGTGCACATGCAAATGGCCCCTCATTCTTGTTTCAAACTCACCACTTTCAGTAGTTCAGTCTTCTAGTTTGCTTAAGTTTGATAGTTTAAATCCTTTACATGCTTGGTTGCATTACTCAGCTGTTGGTAAGCCACAGATCCAACTTGTGCAAACAGTATTATTGTTTTTGGAGTAGAATAGTTTAGGCAGCCATTAAAGTTGCAGGTTTTGTCTTCATACAGACTAGTTTCAGGTTCTGGACGCTTTTTGTTGCATGATTCGCAGTAGACCCCGCTAGGAATTGCATAGGCCAAGCTCTGTACTCTTGCGCTATCCCTCTCCTATCCGCATTCTATTACATGCGCATTACAGAGAAGGCATCCATTGATCCAAATATCTATTCTGTTGATGCAAGCATTACACACTTTTACGGATTCACGTGAGCACAAAGAACGAAGAGATCATACTGAGGGGACAAGAACACACACACACCGTCGGATTTGCCAGCTTTGTTACTGCGAAATCCAGGTTCCATCTTTCAAAGTTTTAGTTAGAACTTATCAAATAAAGTAGTTAATCGCTTTATTTTCAGTTATTTCCATTCTCGATATTGCCAGGGAAGTTGTGGGGATTGATAGTTTCTGAGAAACTATGATTCATTCCTCACTTCTAAGGTAGGATCGAGAATCTTGCAAATAGATTAGTTATTTCGTTGTTTAGAATAGATATACAAAATTGCACAGACAAATAGCTACACTCAGTTATTTTGTTTGTTTTACGTTATTAGTTTAGTTGTCAATTCTAAATATTTTAAATAGCTGCTTTCTTATAAATTGCCAGAAAATACAAAAAAAGAAATTATATATGCTAGAAGTGTACTTAGATTTTACTTTATTATAGTTTGTTTCATTACTGCTTTTGCATGACAATTACGGGACCTAGGGAGCCCAGGGAATACATTTTCGAGCCAATTGTGCCCCAGCCCAATATCGTAGTGGCAATAACTGACATTGACCAAAACCTTAGGATCTGAAGTCTTCTAAACAACAACGGAGACTTCCAGCAGGTCAGGTCACAGTTGAGAGGGTTAAACATAGAAGACGACCAAGCACACACATTTTGGTCAAATCAGCCAAACTACAGGTTATCCTAGAAAACATCCGCATGACTGTAGAAGGATTTGAAAGAGAACAAATATTCGGGTGTGATCCTTTAGTTCCATGACCCAGACGGAGACACCCTCGTAGATATAGATACCAGCTTAAGAATTCAAGTTGCTAGAACACCTGTGAGGTATTCTGAGAAAATCACACAATTGCTGATTCTAAACGTAGAGGCTGAGAAAGCATACGATTACTGGATACTAGGGATTAGGACTTGATCTCACGCGTATGACCATAACGGGACCGCAACAACCAAGAGTCTACGGTTGTGATCCACAAATCCACGACCCAACGAATCCATAAGAGAATTAGATATAGACAGCCTGGCCTACGCACATTAGTATTCGGTCTACTCCGATTCCACCTATCATTATTCAACAATTGTCTTTGCTAGATATAAGCTAACAAAGCTAGAGAATTTTGGACTAGGCCAGAGAATCGTCCATAGAGTTGACTATATTCACCATATGACCCTATCGGAGAAATACACGAAACCATCCCGGTCATTTTCCACGCAATCCCACAACCCATAGATCGAATCACGCCGAGCTCGATATTGATTGGAGCCTTGAGCGATCATCCTCACTGATCGATCTATCACACCAGTCCAAGTTAGAAGGGCCTTCTTTGCCTTAGATTCACAAATACCATTAGTGCGTGTCGAAGACATTAGACTCCCTAACTAGTTTGTCTGCATATTCTACCCCCACCGGCTGTCTCGGCATGACCTCGGGAGGTCGGGTACGCGGAAGAGTCACTTGTTGATTCTCACGCCGCTTTGTTGTTGCTTTTCCGACGTACGGTGCCCTCGATATTCTTCTATAAACATTGAGCCACGATTAGTTCACTTGCGTTCATCCGACTTGGTCGTTAAGTTTTGTTACCCGAGGTGCGTGGCCATTCTTACCACCGTGTCTTGGATATCTCCGAATATCAAAGTACCTCGACCCCTTCTTGTATGCATATGCGGTGACGGTTTCTTTAATGGCTTCTTTGTCGCATAGGTCATCCTTTATATCTTCTCCTTCACAGATGAGACCTGTGAATTTTGAAATCAGCTGAGGAGTTATGTGCATCTTGTGCCCTACGAAGTGAAGTGATCTTCATGTATGCGCAACACCAACCCCTGATAGAGGTGCTCAGGATTCCAAAAGTAGGGAAACTCATAGAGTTGCAACAATCCCACCTTCTCCAACTTCACTTTTACTTTGTCGTTATAAATGGCTAACCCTTCTGGTGTCCTCTTGTTCATCGGGTGCACTAACTCCAGCACCATCTCTTTTTCAATCACGTTTTTACGATGGTTATAATCGCTTACTGTCATGTTTCTTAAATGGGACTCCCACTCCTTTCCAAGCAAAACCCCATTTGGGTACTACATTTCTACATACCATTCTTCATTTGTACTTGCAGTGGTTTCTTGTAGTTTTCCCTTGCCCTTGCCCTTTTTAGGTGTTACAACTAGTTTCTTGGGTGCCATTGTGTAGGTTATCTTTTCACTTCAACTTCTCTTGCTCTACTTCTCTACCCTTTCCAAGTTTAGATCTCAAACTTGTGAAGAAACTCCTTTCAACCCAGTGCCCTAGCTACCAAACCCTCGTTGGAATATCCCCTTCACAAGATGATGCTTCTCCACAACTCTCTCTACTCCCATGAACTATTTCCCCCCGATTTACAAATCTAAACTAGTTGCTCACGGTTAAATTTCTCCAATTTTTCTTCACACTAATCAACTCTGGAAACCCTAGTTCATAAAATATCTTCCTTCTTCATATTCGAAATGTAAATAATGAAGTGTCCAACCTTCTATTTATAGTTTTCCCACTTTTTAACATTAAATGCTACCTTACCTACCACCGTACTTCAACACTTAATGTGGATTTGTCAACAAAACCTGACTTTAGCACTTTAACTCATGTGCCCAATCCTGCACGGACAATCCCCCAACCTTCTGGCGTGCAACCAATACATCTTGACAGGAGACTCTTGCACACACGTCACCTGTGCGAGAAGGTATTCCGTCATGATTTTTTTCTCACCTACCTCATGTTACTTTTTTGCATTTCTTCCTCTTTTGTACGTGGATCCACAATGTAGCCTTATCCCCGACACCAACCATCATTTTCACCTTTCCTCTCATGTACTTACTTTCCCAGGGCCATCCAACCGAGGCATTCCAACGCAATCCTTCCTAGTGCATCACACTTTGTAATTTCATCCACCTTACTCCACCCCACACTAAAATGATGCATGTTCCTTTGCACATTCACAACCTTCAAAACTTAATGAGATTATCGATGCCCATGGTGCAACATGAAACAACAATGAGAAAGGGAAACACAAAGAAAAGAAAAATGCATTAAAGGAAATCCTAAACTAATTGGCAATACTGGCTTATTATAAACACCAAGAAGACTTATTTATAATAGGGCTTCAGCCTACTCCCATTGAAATGTCCTGGCAATCTCGTCCCATCCAGTGCTTCTAACTGGCACACACCTAAATCAAGGATGTATGAGATGATGTAGGGACCCAACCAATGGACTTTTAACTTCCCAGGATGGCGCAAAAAATTGAATCATATAGTAGCACCATCTTCCCAACCTCAAACTTTTTGTTCTTAATGTGATGATCATGCCATGCCTTTTGTTTTAATTTTTCCATCTTTTGGCTCCACTTGGCGAGTGATCATCTTTCATCCAATTGCATTAACTTGTCAATTCTTTCTTCCAATGCACTTGTTCATCATCTAATCCTCTTGTGCATGTTATACACAGAGAAGGTAACATGAATTCAATTGGTAGGATAGCCTCCATGCCAAACACCAATTGAAATGGTGTGGCCTTATTCAACCTCTTGTAGGTTGTCCTATATGCCCAAAGAACACCGATACTTTTTCATCCCAATCTTGTCTACCAACATCACATATCTTAGTCAACGTGTGACTAAGTATTTTGTTAAACACCTCAGCAGTTCCATTTGCTTGAGGGTGATAGGGAGTAGTTTTGTGATGGGCCACCATGAATTCTACATAGAATCCTGACATTTTTGATTGAAAGTGTGTACCTTTATCACTTGTTCAAACTCAATGGGCATCCATACCTGCTGATTATGTTTTCCCATAAAAATCTAGCAGCGGTAGCCGTTGTATAATCCTTTATAGGTGTTGCCTCTACCCACCTTGTCAAATAATCAGTGTAAGTGAGGATATACTATGAACTAGTCCTTCGCGCCACTGGCGAGATTGGTCTGACAAAGTCGATAGCCCATTTCTCAAATGGTTTGCACGCTGCTATTGGTCGTAAGGGCATTTCATCCCTTTTTCTAGGTTTGCCAAGGCACTGGCAATGGTCACAGGCCTTACAAAAATCAATGAAATCTTGATAAATGGTCTCCCACTAGAGCCCTATGAGTAGAATCTTCCACGTAGTTACATTTCCCACATAGTTTCCTCCTGTAATCCCACCATGCACCTCTTCCATAATTGCAATGTGCTCATGTTCTAGCATGCATCGGTGTAGAATCTCATCACGACCCATTTTGTACTTCTCCACTAATTAGCATGTAGGGTGCGGCACGTATGGCCAACTTCTTCTTCTCCAAGGCCTTCATTCCGACTGGTGCCACACCCGTTTTGAGAAACACTACAATATCTTCTAAGTTTGAGGGTGTGCACATCATAAATAAATAGTTGTGCATTTGGATGGTATCTCAATGCTTTACGCTTCCTCCCCTAAATCGATCCTAGACAAATGATCAGGTCGGGAATTACTTTTACCTAGTTTGACAACCATTGTGAACTCGAATTCTTGGAACAATAGTATCCACCGACATATGCGCCCTTGTAGAATGGGACTTGTTCACCAAATATTTCAATGCCATATGGTTAGTGTAAAATATAAAAGGAGTTGTCAACAAATATTGTCTGAATTTATGAAGCATGTAGATCATTGATAATGCCTCACGCTCAGTTGTAGTATAATTCTGCTCCACTGGCATCAACTTCCTACTTGCAAAGCACAAAGGATGATCAACAATCCCCTCACCAGGTTGTGTAAGTATTGCTCCAATGGCGGTTCTGAGGCATCCACATGAACATGGAAAGGCTTATCCCAAGAAGGGAAATGTAGGATGGGCGCGGTGATAAGCCTATCCTTCAAAGTGTCAAATGCCTTGGCTATGCCTCTCCCCAATGAAAGGTACTTTTATGTCTAAGTAACTCTTCTAAAGGTGTGGAAATCTTGGCATATCCTTTGATGAACTTCCTGTAGTACCCATATGCCCAAGAAATCCACGCACTGTGCTTTGACTAGTAGGCTCCCTCAATCCCACAATTACTGCAACTTTAGCGGGATCTACTAGTAGGCCTTCCTTACATATGATGTGTCCTAATAATGTCCCAAATGGGGTAAGAAAAGACACATTTCTAATATTGAGGGATATCCTCAACTTTTAACACCTTTCAAACATTAACCTTAAGTTGTCACAATGGTCCTTCACTAACCCATATACTATCTAATCATCTAGGTAGACTTGAAGAAATTTATGGATGAAGTCCTGGAAAGCTTGTACCACAATGCACGAGAACACAACAAGTGCATTCTTCAACCCAAATGACATGACTGTATAGGAAAAACTTCCCCACTCAGTGGAGAAAGTCATCTTCCTCTGGTCCTCCTTCGCGATCCTTACCTGGTGATAGCCTGAAAATCCATCTGTGAAAGAGTAGACCTCGCATCCTGCCACTCCCTCTAAAATTTCTTCAGTAAATGGGGTTGGGAAAGGATCAATGATACACACTGCATTCAGGTCCCTGTAATCAACACAGATCCTTATCCTTCCATCCTTTTTGATGCTAATTACCATTGGACTTATCCATTCTGACTCTTCAACAACTTCAATGATATTTGACACTATCATCTTGTCTATTTCTTCCTTGACCTTCATGCGTAGGTTAGGATTCATTCGGTATGGTCTCTTCCGGACTGGGTGTGCACCCCTCCTTCAACTTAATTCTCATTTCCCCAAGGAATGGTGAACACCTTTTAGTTCATGATACCCACACGGGAATAAATCCTCAAACTCATGTAAAAGATCAATGATTTTAGAGACTTCTTTCTCCGACCAATAGTCTCTAATGATAGCCTCTTTAGGCTCCTTTCTCCGAGCCAATGTTAACCTTCTTTGTCCTTAAAGGTTCATGATAGGCATGTGCCCCCCATTCATCAAAACTGTCTAACACCTCGTGCGTCCCCACATAATGGTCAACATCTAAGTTTTCCACTTCTTCTCCATCAATAACATACACCATCTTTCCTTTTTCTTTTTCCAAACACGCGTGCTCAAGTTGTATCTCTTCTGTTTATTCTTCCTCAAAGTGCATGTCTCTAGGCCAGGTTCACCTAGCAACTCCAGTAGCCTATCTTCTCCATGGCACTATCCCCAATGGTAAGGTGCTTGATAACCTGTAATGCCTTATCCACCAAGGGTTTTGTACTGATACTCGAATGCTTGAATGAGATCAGCACTAACTCTTTCCAATTCCCTATTTAGCGGCATGTCTCATAATGAATGTACCATGTGCGTGCATAACCTTATAGGGTGGAATATAACTTGTGAACCCATAATGAAGGTGGCAATGCTTTTGTGCTTCCCATCCAAGTTGTCTCACATGCTTGGATATGGAAGGAAGTGGTCTCTTTACCATGGTAGTATTTTATAGCCATGGGCGTTGCTCCTGCAAAACCTTACAGAGAAGGAAATTCTCACCTCATGCCATTCCAAGAGGTTATCTTCGATGTTTCACCCACCAACACGTAAACAGGTTCCAAGTAGGACATAACTTAACATCCCTCTTCATTCATTCTCCTTCTTCCACTGAGCTTCCATCTCCTGCAAAAAGACCTCAGGGAAGGCTCCTCCTGAGTACTTAGGTAGCTCCTTTCCCCAGGTGGCACCGGACTATATGCACCTTTGTCACCTTTGTCACTGATCCTCTCAAATTCCATCCATTAACTCATAGGTCCCATGTGCCCAATTATCACATGTTATATTGGTGGTGTCACTTAAGGACTGAGCATCCTCAAACTGGATAACTCCTTCTATGGGATGGATTACCTCTGGATCCTTGATTGAGTGCACATATATTCTATCCAGGACCTCTTCTCCCAAAGGTTCAATATAGGGTGTTGATTTTCCATCAGCCAGGGGTATGATGACCCGTTCCTCCTCATTTTCAAAGCTTATGTATCCCTTGTTGAACCGAAGATCCACATTGTTCTTATAGCACCATGGGCGCCCAAGTAATGCTGGGAAATTGTTTACCTCGGTGAGTGCCAAGACTTCAAATCCCCAGTAAACTTAGCCCCTTGAATGGTGATAGTTGCATCCTTTAAGACACCGATGGGCATTTCCTTCATTTTTTTCGCCATATACAACACATTCAAAGATGGTTATAATGTCTTCCCATCTAATGCCATGCATCCAAGGTGAGAACATTGACCTCTGTGCCTATGTCAATGAGGATATTACTAAGGAGCCATCCATCCATGACCACATTTAATGTGATCTCCCTATCATAGTCAAGGCTGTGAGGGGAAGGTTTACATGACAAGACCTACCTCTCACACTCTTCTCCGGCACGTGGTACCTTCTCTCTCAACCATGCTCCTAACAAGGGAATAATATTCTCTTGCCTTAGCATTTTACATACTTCCTTGACCTCATCCAGTCATCCTTTTGGTGCCTTGACCTTCCTTCTTTGCTCCTCCCTCCTGGACTACTCCTTTAGACACTGGATTTCTCCTTGTAAACTCCGAATGATGTCCATGGTTTCTTGATATACCTCCTTTTGATGCGCAGGGTCTGGGTACTTCCCATGTACCACTTCTTCCCTTGAAACTAGGTTCTTTTGCCTTGGTATTTCCTTTGCACGTGCGACCTCTACTCTTGTTGTTACCATAACAGTTCCAAGCCTACATCACGTGTCACCCGTGGCATCCATTATGTGTCATCCTTCTTAATGCTTACCATTACAGTGCCCTTGTCTTTCTGGTGCTGCTTGATTCATATGCTCAAACAACTCAGGGCACTCCTCATACTTGTGCTTCTTCTCGCACCATGAGCACTCAATAAATCTAGGCACTCCACGCTTGTAGTGGTCTATAGACCCACAATTAAAATAGGTTCCACGTGGGAACTCACTTCTTCCTCCTCTTGTGGTTACCACGACCATGAAATCCTCTGTGAAATCCCCTTCTACGTGCACCTCCATCTGTGTGCTCCTCATAATGGTAGTCATCATTCTTAGAACTACTGACAATGCTGGTTTGGATCACACACCATGATCAATGGCCTCATGGATCTGGTCAATAAGCCAAAAATCCTTGGTATCATGGGTCGTAGAGGTGTAAATCTTACAGTAGCAAGACACATTCTTCCAAATTACGCTGTTGTAACAAGGGACATCTACTCACATCATGGTCCCCATGAAAATATCACATCCTAATACTACGACACGTACTTTCTTTTAGAGGTAAACTATCCTTGACATGCCCCTCTACCTCTCAATCTATACACCACATTCCACTGCGAGTCCCATGAGCTAAGTTTGCAGAATTTTTTCAGGTTTCTTAGCCATAACAGTGATTTGAGCTTCCAAAATGGGCTAACACTAAGTATCACACTTCCCAACAACTTCAACGTGCAAAACAAGCTTCCAACGCCTTGCAAAGTCTCATGAAAGTCTTATGAGATAAAGCTCTTCTAAATGGAGTTATCAACCCTCCAAAAAACCATTGAGCATGTTGTGAAGGGTGAATGTCATATGAAAACTTTGACAGGAGAGTCTTAAACCGCGTCATACTCTCGCACACTCTTTGCCATTCCCTACTGAATTTCCTTAAGGGCATTGATGCTCTTTTGTTCAAACTCAAGGATGTGGAATTCTCTATAGGAAGGCATTTTTCAATGTGGTGTAATCTACCACCATCTGATGGGGGTCATACTTCTATATACCGATATGCATGCCCATCCTTGCAACGTCATTGCAAATTAGCCCGCCTTCCATTCTAGGGTTGTGATCCCCTTTGCATGCCATAGAACTCACACTTGTGAACATGCTCCATAACATCTTCAATACCCTTGTAATATGGAAAATGTAAATACATCTCAAAGAAGACTTGAGGAGGTGGTTGAGGCCCTTGTCCTCTGATCCAGTTCCTTGACTTCCTCCAGTGTTTCCTCCTCCACCAAATCCACTAGATCCACTCCTATGATCCACCGTGATCCTATGCCTCCTCTAGATCCACCAAAGAGCTCCAGAATGGGCTGAAGTGATCATGCCTAGGGTCCCAACGTCCCACTAAATTACACGCCAAAGGTTTGTGAGATTGTGTTACTGCCACAGGATGTGTGTCTCCATGCCACTCCCGATGTGTTACCAAAGCCTTGTATATTTTCTCCTTTGTCCAAAAATTCCTCCGAATACTTAATAGTATACATGGCCATAGATGGGAAATGAAAAATTATATCTCCCGGTGCAGATCTGTCATCATGAACTTCCACTAATACCAATAGGTCATAATACTCCTTCCTTGATCTAGAAAACCAAGCGCTATATTTTGGTCACTAGGTGGGTTCAAATTGTGCAACGAATCTTCTCTCTCACTACAATTTACTCTTGCCTATCGACCAAGCCAAAGGGGTCTCTCTTATGCACTTTCCAAGATGGGGTAAGACAATATCTCAGTTCCATGTCCTTTGCATGAACCTCAAATCCTTCCCCTGAAACATTTATTATCCAAACCTCCATATATCCATCACACTTACAACCTCGCATTGTCTAGCAATCTCCCTTTCATGTGGTTCACTATACTTGAGTCATCTCTCCTCCCTTTCTTTCTCCATCCTCCATTTTTCCATATTCCTCCACCTTAGCTTCCCCACCTTCCACTCGTTAAATTGGTTTTAGCCACCATCAAATTCCTCTAAACCCATGGTCATGATCAAGATCTTTATTGCCAAAGGGATTTTTAGAAATGATCCTCTGGGCTCTCGTACAAAAAGTCAACTTAGCGACCTCAGGACAAGAATACATATAAATAGCGTATTCCAGTGTAGCTTGAGCTAGTACTCCTTTCCACCAATGATCCACATCACGAGTCCATGTCGATCTACATCTTGTAACCTCTAGAATTCTTCTTGGGTCAATGCGCGTGATCTATAATACCAGATCATGATCTAGATGCATATGGTTTACAGCCATTCATACAAATTTCTCTATGGGAAGCAAAAAAATGCTCTTTTCAATACAAATCATGGTAGAGGTTCTCTTTGTTAGGAAATATAATGTTCACATGTTTGTGGGTGATTTACCAAGAGGTAAATAGTAACAAGTTGATATTTACCGAAAGGTAAATAATAATGTTAGTTGTTAACCGTATGGTTAATACGGTAAATATTGTTAATATTATATTGTTAGAAATAACAATATAATATCTCTTATAGTTTACTATTATATTGTATGTGAGTTTAGTTGTTGAACTAACTCACGAATATAGGAGTTTAGGAGATATTGTAGGAAGTTGGTTTTCCTATTGATATGGCTATATAATAGTCTATGAATGTAATTCTATAATATGATGAATAGAATATCTTTTGCTGTGTTAAATATGGTGTTGTGCTCACATTTGGTATCAGAGCAAGGTGCAGTCTTACAATGGAAGATTAAAATATGATAATGGGGCAATTTATAGTCCATAAAGTTACCTCAGATCTATGAGTAGCATAAGGAAACTTTATAGATAAATTTTCCTGAGTGGTGAGTGATTAATTTATATCTTAGAGGTCATTTTAGTGAATAGATATTTTTGTGCATCGATGCTTCAGCTGTGTATGTTCTGTTTCTAATTTTCTGCATGCACACTATCAGTTATACGTGTCCTGGTTCATGACTTCTCTCTCACTGAGTGTTTGATTAGTGTTCTTTCTTTGGAATTATCACCTTCAACAAGCCAAGGTGTATTCATTCTTCCTGCTACGCGTAGACCTGACACATGCTTCTCCATAGTCATTATGTGCATCTTTATTAATTCTAAGAGATCACTCAATCAATTGGCAGATGTGCATATAAACGTTTGGCAGCAGTACGTATTTCTTCATATGTGTGTAATTGACAAGTCTTCATGGCCAAGCTTAGAAATTGAAGGCACCTTACGTATGAACCTTTAAACAAAGATCACTGCAGTCCAGCGACGATTTGAAAATTTCACTCCAGTCGAGCCACCAACGTCGGCCACAGCTCCATGCCCACTACCACCAAAGCTCCGGACACGTGTCTTCCACGTCTTGGTCGACAGATTTGTAATGAAACATCTCAGTTCATTGATCCTCATCTTCCGTTGTTGAATCAATCTCTAAAGTTACATTGAAACCGCCTCCTACAAGTCTTCTTCGCTGGAAATTAAAATAAAACCACCGTTATCAAATATTCATGGTAAAATGGTATGGTTTCTATTTCTATTGTCTACTTACATTGAATCTTCTGCTACCTCGGCACGTGTCCCAAGTATCTTCATTCAAATCTCCAAGTTTTAACTTCACCGTTCATTAGCATTTTGTATAAGGTGAGTCAATAATGCCAATTGTGATTATTTGTTTGTGTCAATGTCTAGTTGGTTAAAATATTTAAAGGCGTTTATGATATTGCTTTTAATATTCAAAATTCAAATAGGCGTAGGGTCTAGGGATTTAATAAATATTGTCAATTATTCTTTCAAGTCTTATGTCATCATATCTTATTTGTCTTTAATATCAAAATAATGGTGTCAAAAAAATATGATAGTCATTCATCGTCAAATGTTAAGTGTCGTCATCATTTTATCACTTGTAAGTCATGTTAAGTCATGTGTCAAAATTCTAGTCAAAAATTGATTCATTAGTCTTGTCAAAATAATCAGATTCAAAGTGTTAAAAATATATTTGTGTCATTTTGTTATCATCATTTAGGTGATTATTAGGAAAATTGTAAAAAAATTTTGCCTCACGATACGCATTTTCAGTGTTACCCAACATCCGAAAAATAAAAAAGCGTTTCACTTTGCGGGACGGAGAGCAAAGAATAATATCAATGTGGAAACATATGTGCATCATGTTCACATTTTTATGACTAAGCATTGGGGAATGACAATGGAGGACGAAGGCATCGGAAGGTTGAAGGACAACAAACGACCTCTTTTCGTCACCATGATGAGGTCATGCACGAAGAAGTGGTGAAAAAATTAAATATGTGGTGAGTTTTATTTCAGCGATTTTGCTTGATTTCAATTGTGTGGGCTTATGTTTTTACAAATTTGCAATTTTCAATAATGGAAATTTCAGATTGAGGGGGAAAAAGATCAACATGATCAAATGTTTCATTTCATATTTTCGTTGAGTATGTGGCTATTCCTATTTCTCCAATGAAAAACATAGTGGGAAAGAAAATTAGATAGCTTGCGTGTAAAAGCACTTCATCATGAGTCTCCTGAGGTAGAAACCAAGTCAGATGTGTTCTGTTCATACCTAGGTTTGTGGTTAGCCTCCTAAAACCATCAAAGGTCTCTTAGATGTGTTCTACTTGAGTTCTCACTTACTAGGTCGGGTCATGTGTTCCCTAAAGTGACTTATTGATAAGTAGATGATTCCTAAGTGTGTTCTCATCCTTCCTCGGTTTCATATGTGTTCCCCAGTACATGGTCGATAAGAAGTTGATGTGTTCCTTCTTCTACCTTCAGTTCGAGTGTGTGCCAAGATCATGAGTGCACAGAGGTGACAAGCTGCAGAGGAAGTGTGAAAGTTCTTTTGTTACCATGTAAACATTAAGGGGGGAATGTTAGGAAATATAATGTTCACATGTTTGTGGGTGATTTACCAGAAATGTAAATAATAACATGATGATATTTTGCCAAAGGTAAATAATAATGTTAGTTGGGATAACCAAATGGTTAATACGGTAATTATTGTTAATATTATATTGTTAGTGGAAATAACAATATAATATGTAGCTAGCTAGTAGTCCTTTCCACCAATGATCCATTTGATCCACATGTGATCTACATCTTGAACTAACTCACAGAATTCATCTTGGGTCCAGTTTGATCTATAATAGGAAGTTGATCTAGATGGCTATATAATAGAGCCATTCATACGTAATTCTTTGGAAATGATGAAAAAATCTTTTGTTACAAATCATGGTAGAGGTTCTCTTCTACCCATCTACGAGCATCAAACTCAAGCCCAGTGTTGAATCTCTAAGAAAATTCATCCTCCGTGCTCTTAAACCATGATTCAACACTTTCCAAAGTTAAACACTTTGTCATCACTCATTACATAGATCATGATGTATGTTATTTCCCACTACAACTTTGAAAAGAGGTCCTGGCAATGGAACCAAGATGTAGTCATTTTTACACCCACCAAAGAACAAGGGAATCCCATGCATCACTGTCCTATCACCCAGTGGGTTTCGGGCGCTCACTCGAGGCACGCGCGGGCACGAGTCTCTCTTTTATGTGAGTTGAGTGGGAAACATCATCTATGATCCAAAATTTAAAGAAAGTGAGTGGGAATGAGACATGCAAACATCATAGAGCTCAAAACGGCTCTAGACCATTACAATCATTACAGACATAGAAATACTTTAACATACTTAAAGAACTGAATCAAAACAGAAAGGAAAATGCATAGGGATTCATATTCATCTTATAAACATATATGAAAAAGAACTATGAAGATATGGATGAATCAAAATCATTAAGGATCATATTCAAATAAGGTTGGTAACCTCATTACATTCATTAGATTCATTACAAAACATCACAAAGTATGGAAAACAAAGTCATACATCATAATTGGATCTACATTCCTTAGCTCCCAAAAAGAATTTTATAACCCCAAGCCCTTGATACATCCTTCTCCTATATTTATCTACCCAACCCAATAGAATCCAATTTCTATAGAGCTCCGCACATCATTTAATCTATATTCTCCACTCTTATCAACATCTCTCACACACACCTTTCTTCTTGTGGGCTTGTATTTATAGGCACCCTAAAGTGCCAACTCATCCTTCTCGCATCCTTAGATCCAACACCAAGTGTCTGAATGTGGTCCTCCATGGGCACATGCTCCTCCAGTTTTGAGCTCTCCACTCTTTTCCATGATGGCCTTCTAGAAGCCTCCATCCACAGGGCATATTCCTTCCTAGGCCAACTTTTACCAGTGGCACCTTATCCACTCCGCATGCGCAGTTGGGTCACGCTTTTCTCGTGTTCTTCCCGATACACCAAATACGGCTAAGTCCCAAGACCTTGTCTTTTGGTGCATAACACGGGTTCTTCTAAAACCCTCCTAGAACCCTTCCTTGCGCCTTCTCCTTACGCACCCACTCTTCAACTTAGGCCTTGCATGCGCTCATGCACCTTTGTGTACTTGGTCAATATTTTAGGGGCCCAACAGTATGGGCCTAGTTGATTGGGTTTGAATTTTCCTTTCAATTTTGTCTTAGCATTCATGTTATTTTGATTTTCTTTAAGAACTAGATCACCTACTTTAAACTTACGGGCATCTACCTTTTTATTATAAGCATTATTGATGCTTTCTTGATACATAATTAAATGTTCTAACACTTACACTCGATGGGAGTTAAACTCTTCTAAATCATGTAAACATTTCTCATGGTAATCGCTTCCCTTCATGATATCCTTTAAAGATATATGAAGTGAATGAATCTCTAATTCTAATGGAAAAACATAAGAGGGTGGCATTAAGTAGGTGTATAAACACTAACAATGTAATCCCATAGGGCATAGAGGATCTATTTATGCCATTCAAATTCATTTAGAAAATATTTTGTGGAGAATCTTGATAATGGTTTTGTTAGTGGCCTCATCTTGGCCATTTCCTTGTGTAACAAGGAGTAGAAAAATTATGATTGATTTGAAACTTCACATAAAATTTCTTGACAACACAATTTTTAAAAGAAGGGCCATTGTCTATAACAATAAAGTATAAGGGATACCAAAATGTGTTATGATGTGCATCAATAGAAAATGACATACATCATTACTAGTAGTGAGACTCTACCGATATGACTCTACCCGCTTAGTAAAATATTTTGTGGTTGTGATGATAAACTTGTGCCCCTATGCAGATTTAGGGTTAACCTTGCTAACTAAATCATATCTCCATATGAGAAATGACCATGAGGGTACAATAGGTTTTAATGCATGAGATGGGACATGATGGAGGTTATTGTGGCATCAAATTGATCATAATGTTTAACATATTCATGACAATCTTGTTTCATGGTGGAACAATAATATCATGTCATAATAATTTTTGAGACATAACCTTGCCACTAAAGTGACCACCACATTCACTATCATGCAATTGGGATGAATCAAGTCGACACCATGAGTCCTTAAAGAGTGCAATAATAACCCATTAAAAGATAATTTAAACAAATATCCTCTTATACGGACATAGGGGAGTGATCTCACAAAGTGTAAATGGGGACATTTTTGAGGTGAAACATCATTAGGGATTTTTAATAGAGGTAGTTATACATGTCAAGAAAGCATGCAAGATTATCAAACACCGAGTGTGGAGACTAAAACATCGAGAGAATAAGTAGTGGTAAGAGAAAAAAATCCTCGATATAGTTGTTGAATAGTAAAGATGACACAATCGTCAGTAATGTACAAATGAACTAGGTAAGAAACACTAGCCATAACCTCAACATGCCTATTATATTTTCGAGGTATGATAGTAATGGAATGGGAGTTAAAAGTTGGGATAAAATTATTGACAAGTGTCTTACATAGAATTAAATGTTCTTCTTTTGTGTTATAAATATCATGTACTTGATGGATAATAAGTTATGAATCTCCAAAATGTATATGTTGAATATTTAATGTACAATCAATATACAATCCCAAGATTAATGCTTCATATTTGTGATGTTATTGTGTACAAAAACCCTAATCGATAAGACAAGGGTAGAGTCTCTCCTCGTGTGTTATAAAGACGATGTTTCCGCACCATCCCTGTGAAAGACTCAGATCCATCAAAGTACATGGCTATAACTTAGAAAATCAATGTTGTAGGAAGTAAACTCATCTGCAATTCATCATCGATGGGGGATGAGTCAAAAGCACGGATTTGCCAAGATGATCTAGTAAGGACGTGTCCTTTAATTGATTTTTGAGCCACAAATTTGAGGTTAAATTCACTTAAGAGAAATACCCAACATGCAATATGATCTGCAGAAGGTATGTGTATGTCGAAAAATAATGTAAAGGGTCCACCTTGGTAATGACTTGTACTTCAATATTGAGCATATAATGACATGACTTGATGTAGAAAAAGAAGTAGTTAAGGCAAACCTTCTCAATGGGGGTATAATTGAGCTCATATGGAAGTAGTGTACAAATAATAAAATAGATAATGTGCTCCATGATCGCGCATCATCATATTGTGTTAAAAACCCACCAAGGGTGTGTTCTAAGAGAAGAAATGTAGAGTAAGAATGATTTTTTTAGGTATATGGACAAGACGATCACCAAAGAGATTGAGTAAATAATGTTAAATATCATCAAATGCTTATTAGAAAGTATAATCCCATGTAAATGCTACATCTTTCTTTAAAATTTGTGTAAAGGTTTGTGTTTTATCAACCGATTGGGCCAAAAAGCATCAATGGCCTACATTTTTCCTTAGAGGGACTGTAATTTCTTGAGATTTCATAGTGGTGGCATGTCAAAAATATCTTGAATATTTTTAGCGTTAACTTCTATTCCATGACTACGCGATAATATACTCCTAAGAATTTACTTGTGGTAACCCCAAAGACACACTTATGTGGGTTTAAGTGAACATTATAAAATTGTAAAATTCAAAGATGAAGCACAAATCTTGGGTATGATTGTGGTGATTAGTGGATTTGGCCAATATATCATCAATATAATCTAATGGAGGGTGGTCATGAAATATATGAGTCATGGTGTGTTGGTAAGTAGCGACCAACGCTCTTTAACCCAAAAGGCAAGACGGTGGAGAAAAATGTACCCTGTGGGGTCATGAAATATGTTTTTCTTGATATGCGAGGTTGATTTTAATTTGGATCTATCTAATAAACCCATCCATGAAAGATGACATGTCAAACCTCACGGTCAAGTCCACAATCATATCAATATGGGGGAGTGGGAAACTAACTTAGGGAAAGCCTTATTAAGGTCACAAAATTTGGTGCAACAATGGATATTTCATTAGGATTTATGACATGTGCTATATTATAAAATCAATGGGGGTAATAAATGGAAAATAAAATCAACATCTGTAAGTCCCTAAATTTTATTTTTGATAAACAAAACTAACTCTTAGAGTGCATCTTACGATTTTTTTCCTTATTGGTTTGATGTCATTGTGCAACACAATATGACGATGGCAAAGAGGGGCCGATAGTTAGGCATGTCATTATATGTCAAACAAAGAGGTCAGTAGGAAATATCGTAAAACATGTTATATATCATCCCATTTAGGAGGCACTAAGGATCGCGTAGTAAAATTAAAAGGCTAGGATCATCACTAGTGACACAATTTAAAATAAATCATCTCTTCATTTTGATAAGGTAGAGTGATATCCAACATATGGTTGAGTTCAAATGGTATCTAATGTATCGTGGTACTTGTCTCTAAAAATACATCCCCAAAATATGTTTGAGGTGATAGAATATGAGGAAACCTATTCTTAAGATAGTGGTTGGGAGGCCTGGGCATTAGAAGGAGAAAGGTCTAAGCACTGCATAAATGCTATGACATATTTAGGATATGTTAATATGAAGATGGATATGACTAAGGTCAAAGTGAAGATATCTTGTTGGCAGCAGGATAAATCTCGACATATTCATCAAGACTAATAGATGGAGAAAGAGAAGAAGATGTGAAGATGAGAAAAAAGAAGCATAAAATTAACTAGGGTTTAGAGATCAATAGTACTTAATACAAAAAGTACTAAGACTATCTTAGATTAGGTGAAGGGTTCGATCAAAAGTGGGTTCACCAAAAATTTAACCCTTAATTAAATTTAGGGTTAATTTAATTAGGTCTTGATTAGGTTATAGTTGATTCTAGATCTTTATAACAAAAATAATAATTCATATTTACAAGTTAGATAAAATATAAAGAATATAGCATATAAAAATTAACCTAACATGTAATTGAAGGATCAAAACATATGTATAAAGGAACTTAGTTCATTACAAATAACTTTCGAGATATATAGGATCAGTAGCATTGCCGGGAAATGGGTAATATGAGCTCGAATGAGCTTCTTAACTAGAACTTTGCCTATGAATCCACAAGGGTTA
>CM031243.1:666647050-666776804 GCA_018340775.1 Taxus wallichiana var. yunnanensis
TTATTACTTCAGTTCCAGTTACGTATTGCTTCTAAAGCCAGATTTTATCTACTATACAGCCATCTACGGAGTCTAAGTGGATAGGCATGAGTAAGGTGCATCCAAAACTATGAAGTCATTGGGGTAGAGAGATGACTTGTAGTTTTGATTTGGTTCACAAAGCTTAATCTGTCTTTCATCACTATCCTTATATATTTCATAACTACATGTCTTGTCTTGGTAAAACCCTAGCATCTTACTGGTTGCGTGGGAGTTAAAGGAGTAGAACAGTCAATCGATTCATCATCGCAAGTTTAATTCTCAGGTACTTTGCCAAAACAAATCGCAGAATTGTCAGGTGCTAAACAAAGAGATTAAGATTAGATACAAATATCTGAATATCTATATATCAGCATCATGACACAAAAAAGCAACATGCAGGCATCGCTCCATTGCAGCCAAGTGGCATGTCTGTACAACCTGAAAGGAAGACACAAGTGACAAGATCCCAAATCATTGATATGGTGCAATATTTATAGACTTGCCAGGAATACACTACGGCAAAATACTCAAGCCCGTAATACGCTACGAATGAATGCTTGGGCCAAGTGGCTCAACTCGGGTCTCGTGGGCCCTGCCCAGGACTGCGGCTGCGTTGGCATGCAATGAGATGGCTCCCTCTCGATAAGGCGCTCGGCTGCCCCTCGCAAGCTCAGTGTCCAACTCGTGCACGGAGTTCGACACCATCTTGGCCACATGCCAAACGGGAGCAAAGATGTCGGTATGCACAGCCATTTCTTTAAGGCTCCCAGCGATCTACGGATAGCTCCCTTGCGACGGTCTTATCCATAGGGATCATCGGAGAATCGACATACCCTACGGATTAGATCCCTTCCACTCGTCAGCAGAGTCTACTGTAAAACAAAGAAGAAAGATGAATTAGAAACTAGGCAAAGGCTAAAAAAATGCAAGATACAAATATAAGGGGGATACTTGAGTTAAATGCAAAGTCCTAAATCAAACTAACACTAAAGGGAGAGAGGATAACTTACTCGGATCACCCGGGGCCTCAAGATGGGTCACTAGGGCCGGCCCAGCCTTGCAGATGCGCACTTGTACGGAGGAGCTGCTCACTCGTAGTTGGGGGCAACATGACACCCGCGCACCATGGACTCATCATCTCTACCCGTGGCCCCGGAGAGTGGCTCTCGGAAGGCTCCGAGTCTCTCTCTCTGCGCTCTGCGCTCACGCCTCTCTCGAGTTTTCATGATATCCTGAGTGTCATGCCACTCGAGGATCCTCTCCGTCCATCTGCTCTCCGACCCTCCCTCTCGTGGACTCCTCGAGAATCGGAGTCCGATATCCCATAGGGTCATCGCTTTATGAGCGGGACCCGCGGTAATCAGTAAAGGTGCCCGAGGCGCACCAGCTCTCCCTGCCTCGGCCGAACTATCCCCCTTGGGCTGCAATAGGAATGCCGGGTAGCCACTGGGCATCGACCACGGCCTCTGGCCCCCTCTCGCCTCCCGAAGTCGATTCGTAAATCCAGTGCTACTGGGAGGAAGCATGCCCACATATGGGAGGCCGAACTGGCCGAGGAACCTGCGGGAAAGGATGTGCTCCACCCGTCCCACACCTCGAATAAGCTGCCCTCGTGATGGAGCAGAGACCAATGTCATGGCCTCCCCCCCCTCTCCCCATACGCCATGGCCATAAGAATGTGCGGTGTGGCCTCCATGCCTCATGCAGTGAGGGAGGCTAATAAGCTGGTGAGGTGCTCTAAGCACCGGCATATCTGCGACCATCTGGCGCCTCTCGCACGGTCCCGAGGATCTCTGCCTTACCTCCACGCCCTCATATAAGGAATAAAATGCTCATACACCCAACTCATGACTAGAGTTGGGTGGCTCACTGACTGTCCTCTGAACGGACCACCCTCATATAAGTCGTGGATAGGTGGTCCCAAAATGTCACTGCCTCACGTGCGTATATCAGGCCATGCCCTCTATCTCATGTAATGATGGGGCCCAACAAGAGATAACAAAGTGTCCCCCTCCCTTGTCCCCGATCGGGTCTCGAGGCAAGGATCCCCATGATGGCTTGTCGAAGTATGGGGATGGGCGAAGAAGGGATGGATCGACTCTCACCCCCTTCTTCGACCCCGTGGAGATGACTGCATCTCCCATATATGTGCATGCCCACTGTAATCTGTGCTCCGTGAGCTCTTGCCTCTAATGTAAGTCGCCTCCCGATGATCGGGACCCCAGAATGCACGGTAGACATCCTCTAATGTAATGGTCCACTCACCATGGACCCCAGCAATCGGAAGGGTGTTCCGATCTCGCATCCCAAGATATGAGAAGTAAGTCTGCAGTATGTGACCTGAGCAGGCGTGAGGCACACGCCAGATATCCGCAATATGCCGGCCCTCGAATGTTTCCTCCTCATCTGTTTGAGAGGGCATCCAATACCGGGCAGCCGGTCACACTCTCTCTCCCTCCCATCTAATATACTCCTCCTTCGCCTGCGCATACACCCAAAACACACAAAATGCAGTAAGTTAGTATCTAAACGATATCGAAAGTCATAAAAACATACACAAATGCTAAAAATACAAGTGTAAGTTTTCAAAAGAGGTCATTTTCAGCATTCTCATGCAAAAACCGCCACCCGGGTGGGGGCGGTTTTATAACCGCCTTGCCCAAGGCGGCGGTGCGTAACCGCCGGTGCACTGAGGCCATATAAGGCCATGTAACCGCCACCACTTACCTGGGCGGTAGGCCAGCGTCGGGTCCAAAAACCCGCGCGGGTTTTAACTCCCAAAAGCCAAAAACCCCTAGCAAAAAACGACCATTTTAGCTAAAAACAAAGCCTACCCAGAGCGCCCCTGTATTTGGACCTTTTAAACCTAACATTTTAAAAAATGACCCCCATTACAACAAATTTAGCATTTCAAAATCAGAGAGGGAAAAGCACAAAATTGAAGAAAAACCAACCTCGTGATCTCAATGGTGTGCGTTCATACGTGGAGGCATGATCACTATCTCGCTGTGGACGTTTTGACTCTACTCGCGTGAGAAACCGTTACCGTGAACCCTAGAGTTCAAAATCTATCAAATCGACTTCGCATGAAAATGAATAGGAAAATGGGCCCACTTTTATATATATGCGCTCTAATTCGTTTTAAATCCCCTTTTCACGGGTTCGAAGCGCCAGCGGAGGTAAGTTTCCTATCCTCGCACTCAATGGTACGTCCTCTTCCCCTATTATTTTAGCGTTTATTTTCCAAGTTATTGTATTCCTATCCGCACTTGAGTTCTCCTTTCATTTCAGCTGCAGTGGGAATTTCGATGGCGTCATTTCGACACACCCGACGTATAAGGTATAATTCTAGCTTCCCATTTCTGGGATCGACATACTCGGACCCACCGTTTTATGCCTCTTCATGGCTAAACGCTTCTCCCGAAAGAGGCAATATGTACGTACCCAAAATTGTAAGTGCACTCTTTGCCATCGCTTGAGCGATGTAATAAATGCCCCAATGATGATACAGTCTCTTCGCATAGGTGTTTGGGATCCGAAGGAGCTTTACGGATATGCGTTAACATCCCGCATGCCCCGCTTTTAGCCCCTGCTTAGCGTGCTTTGTTTTCCCCTTTTTTCCTCTTTTCTTGGCTTTTGGTCTTCGATGATGAAACCACCGCCTTCATGGGCGGGAATGCCATGATCGCCGCCTGAAGGCGGCGTCCTCACCCGCCCCCAGGCCGAGGCGGCATATGGTCCTTTACGTGTTTTCGAGAACGCTCTTTTGACGGAACACACGCAAATTTCAACGCTTCTCACCAGCTTTTCTTGCCCGGCTTGAGCATGCATTTATGTTTTGGTCCCACTGGAATAGTGTTTTTCCTTTGTTTATTGTTTTAGGAGTTCAGGTTGGTTTTGATTTTGGGTGTTTAATTCTATAAATGCATGGCTTGTGCACATGCAAATGGCCCCCTCATTCTTGTTTCAAACTCACCACTTTGATTCAGTTCGGTCTTCTAGTTTGCTTAAGTTTGATAGTTTAAATCCTTTACATGCTTGGTTGCATTACTTACCGTTGTTGGTAAGCCACAAATCCAACTTCAGTGCAAATGCAGTATTATTGTTTCCGGAGTAGAATAGTTTGGAAGCCATTAAAGTTGCAGGGTTTTTCTTCTTCATACGTGATTAGTTTGAGTTCCTGGACGCTTTTTGTTGCATGATTCGCAGAGACCTCGCTTAGAATTGCATAGGCCAAGCTCTCAGCTACTTCTTGCAACTATCCCTCTCCTATCCGCATTCTATTCACGTCACACGTGCGGAGGCTGTCCATTGATCCAAATATCTATTCTGTTGATGCAAGCATTACACACTTTTCTCGGATTCACGTGAGCACAAAGAATCGAAGAGATCATCCGAGGGACAAGAACACACACACGCTCGGGATTTGCACACTGCTCTCGCGAAATCCCGGTGTTCCATCTTTCAAAGTTTTAGTTAGAACTTATCAAATAAAGTAGTTAATCTGCTTTATTTTAAGTTGATTTCATTCTCGATATTACGAGTGAAGTTGTGGGGATTGATAGTTTCGAGAAACTATGATTCATTCCTCACTTCTAAGGTAGATCGAGAATCTTGCAAATAGATTAGTTATTTCTGAGATTTATTAAGAATAGATATACAAAATTGCATTGCAAAAATAGCTACACTCGGCTATTTTTTGTTTGTTTTACGTTATTAGTTTAGTTGTCTGATTCTAAATATTTTAAAATGGCTTTCTTATAAATTGCCAAAAACACAAAAAGAAATTATATATGCTTTAGAAAGTGTACTTAGATTTTACTTTATTATAGTTTGTTTCATTCTCAGCTTTTGCATGACAATTACAGGACCTAGGGAGCCTCAGGAATAAATTTTCGAGCCAATCAGTACCTCAACCCAGCTGATATCGTAGTGGCAATAACTCGATATCGACTCAAAACCTCGGATACAAGTCTTCTAAACAACAGAGACTTCCAACAGTCAGTCACAATTGAGCAGGGTTAAACATAGAAGACCCACCAAGACACACATTTTGGTCAAATCAGCCAAACTACAGGTTATCCCAGAAAACATCCGCATGGTACCGTAGAAGGATTTTGAAAGAGAACAAATATTCGGTGTGATCCTTTAGTTCCACACCAGAATGGACAAATGAGACACCTCGTAGATATAGATACCCAACCTTAAGAATTCAAGTCGCTAGAACACTGTGAGGTATTCTGAGAAAATCACACAATTGGGCTGATTCTAAACGTAGAGGCCGAGAAAGCATACGATTCATCGATACTAGTGGATTAGGACTTGACAGTCTTGCGTATGACCATATGAGACCGCATGAACCAAGAGTCTACGGCCAGATCCACAAATCCCACACCCTAACGAATCCATAAGAGAATCCGATATAGACATTCGCCTACGCATTAGTATTTGAATCTACTCCGCTCTCCACCTATCATTATCCAACAAGTTGTCTTTGCTAGATATAACTTGCTAACAAAGCTAGAGAATTTTGGACTAGGCCAGAGAATCGTCCATAGAGTTGACTATATTCACCATATGACCCTATAGGAGAAATACACGAAACCATCCCGGTCATTTTCCAATGTAATCCACAACCCATAGATCAATCACGCCGAGCTCGATATTGATTTAGAGCCTTGAGCGCTCATCCTCAGCGACTCAATCTATCACACCACCAGGTTAGAAGGGCCTTCTTTTGCCTTAGATTCACAAATACCATTAGTGCGTGTCATAGAAGACATTAGATTGGACTCCCCCTAACTAGTTTGTCTGCATATTCTACCCCCATCCATGTCTCGGCATGACCTCTGGGAGGTGGTGCACGCGAAGATTCACTTGTTGATTCTCACGCCACTTTGTTGCTTTCGTCCGACGCACAGATTGCCTCCGATATTCTTCTATAAACATTGAGCCACGATTAGTTCACTTGCGTTCATCTGACTTGGTCGTTAAGTTTTGCTACCAAAAAAAGTGCGTGGCCATTCTTACCACCGTGAGTCTGGATATCCCCAATATCAAAGTACCTCGACCCCTTCTTGTATGCATATGCGGTGGTGGTTTCTTTAATGGCTTCTTTGCCGCGCATAGGTCATCCTTTATATCTTCTCCTTCACGGATGAGACCCATGAATTTTGAAATCAGCTCGAGGAGTTATGTGCATCTTGTGCCCCACAAGTGAAGGTGATCTTCATGTATGCGCGACATCAACCACTTATAGAGGCCCTCATGATTCCCAAAGTAGGGAAACTCATAGAGTTGCAACAATCCCACCTTCTCCAACTTCATTTTTACTTCGTCGCTATAAATGGGTAACCCTTACCGGTGTCCTCTTGTTCATCGGTGCAAACTAACTCCAACACCATCTCTTTTTCACACGTTTATTCGATGGTTATAATCGCTTACTATCATGTTTCTTAAATGGGATTCCCACTCCTTTCCAAGAAAAACCCCATTTGGGTACTACATTTCTACATACCATTCTTCATTTGTACTTGCAGGTGGTTTCTTGTAGTTTTCCCTTGCCCTTGCCCTTTTTAGGTGTTACAACTGTTTCTTGGGTGCCATTGTGTAGGTTATCTTTGCACTTCAACTTCTCTTGCTCTGCTTCTCTACCCTTTCCAAGTTTAGATCTCAAACTTGTGAAGAAACTCCTTTCCAACCCAGTGCCCTAGCTGCCAAACCCTCGCTGGAATATCCCCTTCACAAGATGATGCTTCTCCACAACTTTCTCTACTCTGTGAACTATTTCCCTCCCGGTTTGTAGATCTAAACTAGTTGCTCACTGGTTAAATTTCTCCAATTTTTCTTCACACGAATCAACTCTGGAAACCCTAGTTCATAAAATATCTTCCTTCTTCATATTTGCAATGTAAATAATGAAGTGTCCAACCTTCTATTTATATTTTTCCCACTTTTTAACATTAAATGCTACCTTACCTACCACCGTACTTCAACACTTAATGTGGATTTGTCAACAAAACCCGACTTTAGTGCTTTAACTCACGTGCCCAATCCTACACGGACAATCCCCCAACCTTCTGGCGTGCAACCAATACATCTTGATAGGAGACTCTTACACGCATGTCACATGCATGTAGAAGGTATGTCCGTCATGATTTTTTCTCTTTACCTCATGTTACTTTTTGCTTCTTTCTCTTTTGTACATGGATCCACAATGTAGCCTTACCCTAACACCAACCATCATTTTCACCTTTCCTTCCATGTACTTACTTTCCCAGGGCCATCCAACCAGGATTTCCAACGCAATCCTTCCTAGCGCATCACACTTTGTAATTTCTTCCACCTTACTCCACCCCACACTAAAATGATGCATGGTCCTCTGCACATTCACAACCTTCAAAAATTAATGAGATTACCGGTGCCCAAGGTGCAACATGAAACAACAATGAGAAAGGGAAACATAAAGAAAAGAAAAATGCATTAAAGGAAATCCTAAACTAATTGGCAATACTACCTTATTATAAACACCAAGAAGACTTATTTATAATAGGGCTTCACCTACTCCCATTGAAATGTCCTGGCAATCTTGTCCCATCCAGCGCTTGTAATTGGCACATGCCTAAATCAAGGATGTACGAGATGATGTAGGGACCCAACCAATGGACTTTTAACTTCCCAAGATGGCGCAAAAACTTGGAATCATATAGTAAGCACCATCTTCCCAACCTCAAACTTTTTGTTCTTAATGTGATGATCATGCCATGCCTTTTGTTTTGATTTTTCCATCTTTTGGCTCCACCTAGCGAGTGATCGTCTTTCATCCAATTACATTAACTTGTCAATTCTTTCTTCCAATGCTTGTTCATCATCTAATCCTCTTACGTGTGTTATACACAGAGAAGGTAACATGAATTCAATTGTAGGATAGCCTCCATGCCAAACAACCAATTGAAATGGTGTGGCCTTATTCAACCTCTTGTAGGTTGTCCTATATGCCCAAAGAATGCACACGATACTTTTTCATCCCAATCTTGTCTACCAACATCACATATCTTAGTCAACGTGTGACTAAGTATTTTGTTAAATGCCTCAGCAGTTCCATTTGCTTGAGGGTGATAAGGAGTAGTTTTGTGATGGGCCACCATGAATTCTGACAATGAATCCTCGACGTTACATTGAGAAGTGTGTACCTTTATCACTTGTTAAACTCAATGGGCATCCATACCTGCTGATTATATTTTCCCATAAAAATCTAGCAGCTATAGCCGTTGTATAATCCTTTATAGGTGTTGCCTCTACCCACCTTGTTAAATAATCAGTGTAAGTGAGGATATACTATGAACTAGTCCTTCGCGCCACTGGTGAGATTGGTCCAAAAAAGTCGATAGCCCATTTCTCAAATGGTTTCCACGCTGGCTATTGGTCGTAAGGGCATTTCATCCCTTTTTCCAGGTTTGCCAAGGCATTGCAATGGTCACAGGCCTTACAAAAATCAATGAAATATTGATAAATGATCTCCCACTAGAGCCCTACGAGTAGAATATTCCATGTGGTTGCATTTCCCACATAGTGTCCTCTTGTAATCCCACCATGCACTTCTTCCATAATTACAATGTGCTCATGTTCTAGCATGCATTGGCATAGAATCTCATCACGACCCATTTTGTACCCCACTATTTAGCATGCGGCACGTATGGCCATCTTCTTCTTCTCCAAGGCCTTCATTCCGAATGGCACCACACCCATTTTGAGAAACACTACAATATCTTCTAAGTTTGAGGGTGTGCACCGTAATCTAAATAGTTGTGCATTTGGAATGGTATTCTAATGCTTTATTCCTCCCCTAAATCGATCCTAGCAAATGATCGTATTACTTTTACCTAGAACAAACTAATTCTTGGAACAATAAGTATCCACCGACATATGCACCCTTTGTAGAATGGGCTTGTTCACCAAATATTTCAATGCCATATGGTTAGTGTAAAATATAAAAGGGTTGTCAACAAATATTGTCTGAATTTATGAAGCATGTAGATCATTGATAATTCCTCACACTCAGTTGTAGTATAATTATGCTCCGTTGGCATCAACTTCCTACTTGCAAAGCAAAAGGATGATAAAAAGTCCCCTCACCAAGATGTGCAAGTACTGCTCTAATGGTGGTTCCTGAGGCATCCACATGAACATGGAAAGGCTTATCCCAAGAAGGGAAATGTAGGATGGGTGCGGTGATAAGACTATCCTTCAAAGTGTCAAATTCCTTCGGCTATGCCTCTCCCCAATGAAAGGTACTTTTATGTCTAAGTAACTCTTCTAAAGGTGTGGAAATCTTGGCATATCCTTTGATGAACTTCCTGTAGTACCCCGTATGCCCAAGAAATCCACGCACTGTGCTTTGACTAGTAGGCTCCCTCAATCCCACAATTACTACAACTTTAGCGGGATCTACTAGTAGGCCTTCCTTACATATGATGTGTCCTAATAATGTCCCAAATGGGGTAGCAAAGACACATTTCCTAATATTGAGGGATATCCTCAACTACCGACACCTTTCAAACATTAACCTTAAGTTGTCACAATGGTCCTTCACTAACCCATATACTATCTAATCATCTAGGTAGACTTGAAGAAATTTATGGATGAAGTCTTAGAAAGCTTGTACCATAATGCGCGAGAACACAACAAGTGCATTATTCAACCCAAAAACATGACTGTATAGGAAAAACTTCCCCACTCAGTGGAGAAAGTCATCTTCCTCTGGTCCTCCTTCGCGATCCTTACCTGGTGATAGCCCGAAATCCATCTATGAAAGAGTAGACCTCACGTCCTGCCACTCCCTCTAAAATTTCTTCAATAAATGGGGTTGGGAAAGGATCAATGATACACACTGCATTTAGGTCCCTGTAATCAACACATATCCTTATCCTTTCATCCTTTTTGATGCTAATTACCATTGGACTTATCCATTCTAACTCTTCAACAACTTCAATGATACTTGACACTATCATCTTGTCTATTTCTTCCTTGACCTTCATGCGTAGGTTAGGATTCATTCGGTATGGCCTCTTCCTAGAACGGGTGCACACCCTCCTTCAACTTAATTCTCATTTCCCCCAAGGAATGGTGAACACCTTTTAGTTCATGATACCCATGCAGGAATAAATCCTCAAACTCTCGTAAAGATCAATGATTTTAGAGACTTCTTTCTCCGACCAATAGTCTCCAATGATAGCCTCTTTAGGCTCCTCTCCTGAGCCGATGTTAACCTTCTTTGTCCTTAAAGGTTCATGATAGGCATGCCCCATTCATCAAAATTGTCTAACACCTCGCATCCCCACATAATGGTCAACATCTAAGTTTTCCACTTCTTCTCCATCAATAACGTACACCATCTTTCCTTTTTCTTTTTCCAAACACGCGCTCAAGTTGTATCTCTTCTGTTTATTCTTCCTCAAAGTGCGTCTCCAGGCTAGGTTCACCTAGCAACTCCAGTAGCCTATCTTCTACCATGGCACTATCCCCAATGGTAAGGTGCTTGATAACCTGTAACACCTTATCCACCAAGGGTTTTGTACTCCGATATTCAAATGCTTGAATGAGATCAGCTGCTAACTCTTTCTAATTCCCTATCTAGCAGTGTGTCTCATAATGAATGTACCATGTATGTGCATAACCTTATAGGGTGGAATATAACTTGTGAACCCATAATGAAGGTGGCAATGCTTTTGTGCTTCCCATCCAGTGTCTCACATGCTTGGATATGGAAGGAAGTGGTATCTTTACCATGGTAGTATTTTATAGCCATGGGCACGTTGCTCTTGTAAAACCTTACAGAGAGGAAGTTCTTTCCTCATGTCATTTCAAGAGGTTATCTCGATGTTTCACCCACCAAGCCGCAATGCATTCAAGTAGGACATAACTTAACATCCCTCTTTGTTCATTCTCCTTCTTCCACTGAGCTTCCATCTCCTGCAAAAAGACCTCAGGGAAGGCTCCTCCTGAATACTTAGGTAGCTTCTTTCCCCCTAGGCACCGGACTATATGCGCCTTTGTCACCTTTGTCACCGATCCTCTCAAATGCCATCCAATTAACTCATAGGTCCCATGTGCCCAATTATCACATGTTATATTGGTGGTGTCACTTAAGGACTGAGCATCCTCAAACTGGATAACTCCTTCTATGGGATGGATTACCTCTGGATCCTTTGATTGAGCGCACATATATTCTATCTAGGACCTCTTCTCCCAAAGGTTCAGTATAGGGTGTTGATTTTCCATCAACCAAGGGTATGATGACCCGTTCCTCCTCATTTTCAAAGCTTATGTATCCCTTATTGAACCGAAGATCCACATTGTTCTTATAGCACCATGGGCGCCCAAGTAATGCTAGGGAAATTGTCTACCTCGGTGAGTGCAAGACTTCAAAGTCCCTAGTAAACTTAGCCCCTTGAATGGTGATAGTTGCATCCTTTAAGACACCGATGGGCATTTCCTTCATTTTTTTCAGCCATATACAACACATTCGAAGATGGTTGTAATATAGGTCTTCCCATATGATGCCATGCATCCAAGGTGAGAACATTAACCTCTGTGCCTATGTCAATGAGGATATTACTAAGGAGCCACCCATCCATGACCACATTTAATGTGATCTCCCTATCATAGTCAAGGCTGTGAGGGGGAAGGTTTACATACAAGACCTGCCTCTCACGCTCTTCTTTGGCACGTGGTACCTTCTCTCTCAACCATGCTCTTAACAAGGGAATAATATTCTCTTGCCTTAGCATTTTACATACTTCCTTGCCCTCATCCAGGTCATCTTTTGGTGTCTTGACCTTCCTTATTTGCTCCTCCCTCCTGCACTACTCCTTTAGATATTGAATTTCTCCTTGTAAACTTCGAATGATGTCCATGGTTTCTTGATATACCTCTTTTTGATGCGCAGGGTCTAGGTACTTCCCATATACCACTTCTTCCCTTGAAACTAGGTTCTTTTGCCTTGGTATTTCCTTTGTGCACATGGCCTCTACTCTTGTTGTTACCATAACAGGTTCCAAGCCTACATCACGGGTCACCTGTGGCATCCACTGTGTGTCACCTTCTTAATGCTTACCATTGCAGTGCCCTTGTCTTTCCGGTGCTGCTGATTCATATGCTCAAACAACTCAGGGCACTCCTCATACTTGTGCTTCTTCCCGCACCATGAGCACTGCAACAAATCTGGGCACTCACGCTTGTAGTGGTTTGTAGACCCACAATTAAAAAAAGTTCCATGTGGGAACTCACTTCTTCCTCCACTATGGTTACCATGACCACAGAATCCTCTGCGAAATCCCCTTCTATGTGCACCTCCATTTGTGCACTCCTCATAATGGCGGTCATCATTCTTAGAACTACTGGCAATGCTGGTTTGGTGCACACCATGATCAATGGCCTCATGGATCTAGTCAATAAGCCAAAAATCCTTGGTATCATGGGTCGTAGAGGTGCAAATTTTACAGTAGCAAGACACATTCTTCCGAATTACACTACCAGTAACAAGGGACATCTACTCGCATCATGGTCCCCATGAAAAATGTTATCACGATCTAATACTACTGAACGTCTAACTTTTGGGGTGACTATCCTTGGCATGCTCCTCTACCTCACAATCTGTACACCACATTCCACTGCGAGTCTCCTGAGTTGAGTTCATAGATAAATTTTCCAGCTGCCTAGCCATAGCAGTGATTTGAGCTTCCAAAAATGGGCTAACACCAGTGTCAACACTCCCAACAACTTCAACGTGCAGGGCAGATTCCAACGCCTTACACGGGTATGTGAAAGTCTTATGAGATAAATCCCTTCTAAATGGGGTTATCAACCCTCCAAAAACCATTAAGCATGTTGTGAAGGGTGAATGTCATATGAAAACTTTGACAGGAGAGTCTTAAACTACGTGTCATACTCCCGCACACTCTTTGCCATTCCCTACTGAATTTCCTTAAGGGCATTGATGCTCTTTTGTTCAAACTCAGGGATGTGGAATTCTGCTAGGAAGGCATTTTTCAATGCGGTGTAATCTACCACCATCTGATGGGGGTCATACTTCCTATACCAGCTATGCACCATCCTTGCAACGTCGTTGCAAACTAACTAGCCTTCCATTCTAGGGTTGTGATCCCCTTTGCACGCCATAGTAACTCACACTTGTGAACATGCTCCGCAAGATCTTCAATACCCCTGTAATATGGAAAATGTAAATACATCTCAAAGAAGACTTAAGGAGGTGGTTGAGGCCCTTGTCCTCTTGATCCAGTTCCTTGACTTCCTCCAGTGTTTCCTCCTCCACTGGATCCACTAGATCCACTAGGTCCTATGCCTCTAGATCCACCAATAGGCTAGTAACGAGCCTTTGAAGTGGTCACGCCTAGGGTCCCCAACGTCCCACTAAATTACACACCAAATTTGTGAAGATTGTGTTGTTTCCGGATGTGTGTCCTGTGCCACTCCCCGATGTGTTACCAAAGCCTTGTATATTTTCTCCTTGTCTCAAAAATTCCTCTGAATATTGGAATAGTATACATGTAGCCATAGAAGTGGGAAATGAAAAATTATATCTCCTAGGTGCAGATCTATCACTTCCACTAATACCAACTGGGTCAACAATACTCCTTCCTTGATCTGAAAACCAAGCGCCAGGGTTTGGTCACTAGGTGGGTTCAAATGTGATGCCAACGATGAATCTTCTCTCTCCATGACAATGAACTCTTATCGAAGCCAAAGGGGTTTCTCTTATGTGCTTTCCAAGATGGGGTAGCATAGACTGCTCAGGTTCCATGTCCTCTGCATGAACCTCAAATCCTTCCCACAATTTTTGCCTCCATATATCCATCACACTTACAACCTCGCATTGTCTAGCAATCTCCCTTTCATGTGCTTCACTATACTTGAGTCATCTCTCCTCCCTTTCTTTCTCCATCGCAATGTTTTCCATCTTCCTCCACCTTAGCTTCCTCACCTTGCACTCAGGAAGGTTTTAGCCGGCCATCAGAAATGCCTCTAAACCCATGGTCATGATCAAGATCTTTATTGCCAAAGGGATAACATGTAGAAATGATCCTCTGGGCTCCCGACAAAACTCGAACTTAAGCGACCTCAGACAAGAATACATGGAAATAGCGTATTCCAGAGTGTAGCTAGCTAGTACTCCTTTCCACCAATGATCCACAACACGAGTCCATGTCAGATCTACATCTTGTAACCTCTAGAATTCTTCTTGGGTCCATGCGCGTGATCTATAATACCAGCTTGATCTAGATGCATATGTTGAGAGCCATTCATACAAATCTGACTCTCAAAATCTTGGAAGCAACGTAAGAAAAACATTTCATGCAAATCATGGTAGAGGTTCTCTTTGTTAGGAAATATAATGTTCACATGTTTGTGGGTGATTTACCAAGAGGTAAATAGTAACGGAGTTGATATTTACTAAAGGTAAATAATAATGTTAGTTGTTAACTGTATGGTTAATACGGTAAAAATTGTTAATATTATATTGTTAGAAATAACAATATAATATCTCTTATAGTTTACTATTATATTGTATGTGAGTTTAGTTGTTGAACTAACTCACGAATATAGGAGTTTAGGAGATATTGTAGGAAGTTGGTTTTCCTATTGATATGGCTATATAATAGCCTATGAATGTAATTCTATAATATGATGAATAGAATATCTTTTGTTGTGTTAAATATGGTGTTGTGCTCACATTTGGTATCAGAGCAAGGTGCAGTCTTGCGATGGAGGATTAAAATATGATAATGGGGCAATGTTATAGTCCATAAAGTTGCCTCAGATCTATGAGTAGCATAAGGAAACTTTATAGATAAATTTTCCTGAGTGGTGAGTGATTAATTTATATCTTAGAGGTCATTTTAGTGAATAGATATTTTTGTGCATCGATGCTTCAGCTGTGTATGTTCTGTTTCTAATTTATGCATGCACACTATCAGTTATACGTGTCCTGGTTCATGACTTCTCTCTCACTGAGTGTTTGATTAGTGTTCTTTCTTTGGAATTATCACCTTCAGCAAGCCAAGGTGTATTCATTCTTCCTGCTACGCGTAGACCTGACACATGCTTCTCCATAGTCATTATGTGCATCTTTATTAATTCTAAGAGATCACTCAATCAATTGGCAGATGTGCATATAAACGTTTGGCAGCAGTACGTATTTCTTCATATGTGTGTAATTGACAAGTCTTCATGGCCAAGCTTAGAAATTGAAGGCACCGTCTGAACCTCCCAAACAAAGATCACTGCAGTCCTGCGACAACCACAGTAGCTGTTCACTCCAGTCGAGCCACCAACGTCGGCCACAGCTCCATGCCCACTACCACCAAAGCTCCGGACACGTGTCTTCCACGTCTTGGTCGACAGATTTGTAATGAAACATCTCAGTTCATTGATCCTCATCTTCCGCTGTTGAAGCAATCTCTAAAGTTACATTGAAACCGCCTCCTACAAGTCTTCTTCGCTGGAAATTAAAATCAAAACCACCGTTATCAAATATTCATGGTAAAATGGTATGGTTTCTATTTCTATTGTCTACTTACATTGAATCTTCTGCTACCTCGGCACGTGTCCCAAGTATCTTCATTCAAATCTCCAAGTTTTAACTTCACCGTTCATTAGCATTTTGTATAAGGCGAGTCAATAATGCCAATTGTGATTATTTGTTTGTGTCAATGTCTAGTTGGTCAAAATATTTAAAGGCATTTATGATATTGCTTTTAATATTCAAAATTCAAATAGGCGTAGAGTCTAGGGATTTAATAAATATTGTCAATTAGTCTTTCAAGTCTTGTGTCATCATATCTTATTTGTCTTTAATATCAAAATAATGGTGTCAACAAAATATGATAGTCATTCATCGTCAAATGTTAAGTGTCGTCATCATTTTATCACTTGTAAGTCATGTTAAGTCATGTGTCAAAATTCTAGTCAAAAATTGATTCATTAGTCTTGTCAAAATAATCAGAGTCAAAGTGTTAAAAATATATTTGTGTCATTTTGTTATCATCATTTAGGTGATTATTAGGAAAATTGTAAAAAAAAAAATTTGCCTCACGGACGCATTTTCGGTGTTACCCAACATCCAAAAATAAAGCGTTTCACTTTGCGGGACGGAGAGCAAAGAATAATCTCAATGTGGAAACATATGTGCATCATGTTCACATTTTTTGAGCTAAAGGCTTGCTACATGATGACAATGGAGGACAGAGGCATCGAAGGTTGAGGACAACAAACGACCTCTCTCGAGTCACCAATGATGAGGCCACACAAAGCTGTGGTGACAGTGTGTGTGTGAGTTTTATTTCAGCGTTGTAGTTGATTTCAGTTGTGTGCTTCAATTTTTAAAATTTGTAGTTTTCAATAAGTGGAAATTTCACATTGAGGGGGGAACATGATCAACATGATCCAATGTTTCATTTCCAAATTTTTCGATTGAGTATGTGGCTATTCCTATTTCCCCAATGAAAAACATAGTAAAAAGAATGGGATATAGCAATATGACAAAGAAAGGCAAGCATCATGAGTCTTGATGAGGTAGAATAAATCGATGTGTTCTGTTCATACCTAGGTTTGTGGTTAGCCTCCTAAAAACCATTGAAGGAAAGCTGGCATTGCTTAGATGTGTTCCTACTTGAGTTCCCACACTACTAGGTCAGATGTGTTCCCTAGAGTGACTGGTTGATAAGTAGATGATTCCTAAGTGTGTTCCCATCCTTGTCGGTCAGATGTGTTCCCGAGAGTACATGGTCGATAAGAAGTTGATGTGTTCCTTCTTCTACCTTCAGTTCGAGTGTGTGCCAAGATCATGAGTGCACAGAGGTGGCAAGCTGCAGAGGAAGTGTGAA
The DNA here is from genome assembly GCA_018340775.1 of Taxus wallichiana var. yunnanensis. Classification (NCBI taxonomy): domain Eukaryota; kingdom Viridiplantae; phylum Streptophyta; class Pinopsida; order Cupressales; family Taxaceae; genus Taxus; species Taxus wallichiana. Next base: position 666,663,976 of record CM031243.1, read on the forward strand.
AGTTCTTTTGTTACCATGTAAACATTAAGGGGGGGAATGTTAGGAAATATAATGTTCACATGTTTGTGGGTGATTTACCGAGAGGTAAATAGTAACAGGTTGATATTTACCGAAAGGTAAATAATAATGTTAGTTGTTAACCGTATGGTTAATACGGTAAATATTGTTAATATTATATTGTTAGAAATAACAATATAATATCTCTTATAGTTTACTATTATATTGTACATGAGTTTAGTTGTTGAACTAACTCACAAATATAGGAGTTTAGGAGATATTGTAGGAAGTTGGTTTTCCTATTGATATGGCTATATAATAGCTTGTGAATGTAATTCTTTAATATGATGAATTAAATATCTTTTGTTGTGTTAAATATGGTCTTTGTGCTCACACTCTTCTACCCATCTGTGAGCATCAAACTCAGGCCTAGTGTTGAATCTCTGAGAAAACTCATCCTCCGTGCTCTTAAACCATGATTCAACACTTTCCACAGTTAAACACTTTGTCATCACTCATTACATAGATCATGATGTATGTTATTTCCCACTACAACTTCAAAAAGAGGTCCTGCAATGGAACCAAGATGTAGTCATTTTTACACCCACCAAAGAACAAGGGAACCCCATGCACATTGTCCTATCACCCATGGGTTTCGGGCGCTCACTCGAGGCACGCGCAGGCGCCGAGTCTCTCTTTTATGTGAGTTGAGTGGGGAAACATCATCTATGATCCAAAATTTAAAGAAAGTGAGTGGGAATGAGACATGCAAACATCATAGAGCTCAGAATGGCTCTAGACCATTACAATCATTACAGACAGAGATACTTTAATAGACTTAAAGAACTGAATCAAAACAGAAAGGAAAATGCATAGGGATTCATATTCATCTTATAAACATACATGAAACAGAACTATGAAGATATAAGGATGGAACAATCATTAATGATCATATTCAAATAAGTTGGTAACCTCATTACATCCATTAGATTCATTACAAAACATCACAGTATGGCAGACAAAGTCATACATCATAGCTAGATCTACATTCCTTAGCTCCCAAGAAGAATTTTTATAACCCCAAGCCCTTGATACATCCATCTCCTATAGTTTATCTACCCAACCCAATAGAATCCTTGCAGCCATTTCTATAGAGCTCCGCTCTCTTTTAATCTATATTCTTAACCAACTCTATCAACACCCACACACACACACCTTTTCCTTCTGTGCTTGTATTTATAGGCACCCTGAAGTGCCAACTCATCCTTCTACAGCCTTAGATCTAACACCAAGTGTCTGAATGTGGTCCTCCATGGGCACATGCTCCTCTAGGCCTGAGCTCTCCACTCTTTGCCATGATGGCCTTCTAGAAGCCTCCATCGCAGGCATATTCCTTCCTAGGCCAACTTGTTGCAGTGGCACCTTATCCACTCCGCATGTGCAGTCGGGTCATGCTTTTCTTGTGTTCTACCTGAAACACCAAATACGGCTAAGTCCCAAGACCTTGTTCTGCCGGCGCTGCGTAACACGGGTTCTTCTAAAACCCTCCTAGAACCTTTCCTTGTGCGCCTTCTCCTTACGCACCCACTCTTCAATTTAGGCCTTGCGCACCCATGCACCTTTGTGTACTTAGTCAATATTTTAGGGGCCCAACACGGTATGGGCCTAGTTGATTGGGTTTGAATTTTCCTTTCAATTTTGTCTTAGCATTCATGTTATTTTGATTTTCTTTAAGAACTAGATCACCTACTTTAAACTTACGGGATCTACCTTTTTATTATAAGCATTATTGATGCTTTCTTAATACATAATTAAATGTTCTAACACTTACACTCGATGGGAGTTAAACTCTTCTAAATCATGTAAACATTTCTCATGGTAATCATTTTCCTTGATGATATCCTTTAAAGATATATGAAGTGAATGAATCTCTAATTCTAATGGAAAAACATAAGAGGGTGGCATTAGTAGGTGTATAAACACTAACAATGTAATCCCATAGGGCATAGAGGATCTATTTATGCCATTCAAATTCATATTTAGAAAATATTTTGTGGAGAATCTTGACAATGGTTTTGTTAGTGGCCTCATCTTGGCCATTTCCTTGTGTGTAATAAGGAGAAAAATTATGATTGATTTGAAACTTCACATAAAATTTCTTGACAACACAATTTTTAAAAGAAGGGCCATTGTCTATAACAATAGCATAAGGGAGACCAAAATGTGTGATGATGTGCATCAATAAAAAATGACATAGATCATTTCTAGTAGTAGACTCTAGGGGTATGACCTCTACCCATTTAGTAAAATATTTTGTGGTTGTGATGATAAACTTGTGCCCCTATGCAGATTTAGGGTTAACCTTGCTAACTAAATCAAATCTCCATATGAGAAATGACCATGGGGGTACAATAGGTTATAATGCATGAGATGGGACATGATGGAGGTTATTGTGGCATTGAAATTGATCATAATGTTTAACATATTCATGACAATCTTGTTTCATGGTGGAACAATAATATCTCGTGTCATAATAATTTTGAGACATAACCTTGCCACTAAAGTGACCACCACATTCACTATCACGCAATTGGGATAAATCAAGTTGGACATCATGAGTCCTTAAAGAGTGCAATAATAAGCCATTAAAAGATAATTTAAACAAATATCCTCTTATACGGACATAGGAGTGATCTCACAAAGTAAATGGGGACATTTTTGAGGTGAAACATCATTAGGGATTTTTAATAGAGGTAGTTATACATGTCAAGAAAGCATGCAAGATTATCGGCACCGAGTGTGGAGACTAAAACATTGAGAGAATAAGTAGTGGTAAGAGAAAAAAAATCCTAATATAGTTGTTGAATAGTAAAGATGACACAATCGGTAATGTACAAATGAACTAGGTAAGAAACACTAGCCATAACCTCAACATGCCTATTATATTTTTTGAGGTATGATAGTAATGGAATGGGAGTTAAAAGTTAGGATAAAATTATTGACAAGTGTCTTACATAGAATTAAATGTTCTTCTTTTGTGTTATAAATATCATGTACTTGATGGATAATAAGTTGTGAATCTCCAAAAATGTATATGTTGAATATTTAATGTATAATCAATATACAATCCCAAGATTAATGCTTCATATTTGGTGATGTTATTGGTGTACAAAAACCCTAATTGATAAGACAAGGGTAGAGTCTCTCCCTCATGTTATAAATACGATGTTTGCACCATCCCCAGGTAGCACACTAGGATCCATCAAAGTACATGGTATAAGCTTCAAAATCAATGTTGTAGGAAGTAAACTCATCTTGAAATTCATCATTGATGGGGATGAGTCAAAAATCATGGCTTTGCCAAGATGATCTATAAGGACGTGTCCTTTAATTGATTTTGAGCCACAAATTTGAGGTTAAATTCAATTAAGAGAAATACCCAACATGCAATATGACCAGAAAGGTATGTGTATGTCAGAAAATAATGTAAAGGGTCCACCTTGGTAATGACTTGTACTTCATTATTGAGCATATAATGACATGACTTAGATGTAAAAAGAATAGTTCAAGGCAAACCTTCTCAATGGGGGTATAATTGAGCTCATATGGAAGTAGTGTACAAATAATATAATAGATAATGTGCTCATGATTGACATCATCATATTGTGTTAAAAACCACCAAGGGTGTGTTCGTAGAAGAAATGTAGAGTAAGAATGATTTTTAGGTATGGACAAGACGATCACCAGTAGATTGAGTAAATAATGTTAAATATCATCACATGCTTATTAGAAAGTATAATCCCATGTAAATGCTACATCTTTCTTTAAAATTTGTGTAAAGGTTTGTGTTTTATCAACCGATTGGGCCAAAAAGCATCGAATGGCCTACATTTTTCCTTAGAGGGACTGTAATTTCTTGAGATTTCATAGTGGTGGCATGTCAAAAATATCTTGAATATTTTTAGCGTCAACTTCTATTCCATGACTACGGATAATATACCCTAGTAACTTACTTGTGGTAACCCCAAAGACACAATTATGTGGGTTTAAGTGAACATTATAAAATTGTAAAAATTCAAAGATGAAGCACAAATCTTGGGTATGATTGTGGTGATTAGTGGATTTGGCCAATATATCATCAATATAATCTAATGGAGGTGGTCATGAAATATATGAGTCATGGTGTGTTGGTAAGTAGCACCAACGTTCTTTAACCCAAAAGGCAAGACAATGGAGAAAAATGTACCCTAGGGGGTTGTGAAATATGTTTTTCTTGATTTGCAGGGTTGATTTTAATTTGGATCTATCTAATAAACCCATTCATGAAAGATGACATGTCAAACCTTGTGGTCAAGTCCACAATCATATCAATATGGGGGAGTGGGAAACTAACTTTAGGGAAATCCTTATTAAGGTCACAAAATTTGGTGCAACAATGGATATTTCTATTAGGATTTATGACATGTGCTATATTATAAAATCAATGGGGGTAATAAATGGAAAAAATAAAATCAACATCTAGAAGTCCCTAAATTTTATTTTTGATAAACAAAACTAACTCGAGTGCATCTTACGATTTTTTTCCTTATTGGTTTGGTATCATTGTGCAACACAATATGACGTATGGTAATAGAGGGTTAATGTTGGGCATGTCATTATATGTCAAAACAAAGAGGTCAGGGAAATATTCCAAAACATGTTATATATCATCCCATTTAGAGGCACTAAGGATGAGTAAAATTAAAAGGCGAGGATCATCACTAGTACACAATTTAAAATAAATCATCTCTTCATTTTACAAGGTAGAGTGATATCCAACATATGGTTGAGTTCAAATGGTATCTAATGTATCAGTTTCGTTCTAAAAAAAAATACATCCCCAAAATATGTTTGAGGTGATAGAATATGAGGAAACCTATTCTTATGATGAAGGGAGGCTCATATTAGAAGGAGAAAGGTCTAAGCACCATAGCCATGACATATTTAGGATATGTGTTAATATGAAGATGGATATGACTAAGGTTGGTGAAGATATCTTAGAAAATAGGATAAATCTTGACATATTCATCAAGACTAATAGATGGAGAAAGAGAAGAAGATGTGAAGATGAGAAAAAAGAAGCATAAAAATTAACTAGGGTTTAGAGATCAATAGTACTAATACAAAAAGTACTAAGACTATCTTAGATTAGGTGAAGGGTTCGATCAAAAGTGGGTTCACCAAAATTTTTAACCCTTAATTAAATTTTGGGTTAATTTAATTAGGTCTTGATTAGGTTATAGTTGATTCTAGATCTTTATAACAAAAATAATAATTCATATTTACAAGTTAGATAAAATATAAAGAATATAGCATATAAAAATTAACCTAACATGTAATTGAAGGATCAAAACATATGTATAAAGGAACTTAGTTCATTACAAATAACTTTTGAGATATATAGGATTGTACATTGTTGGAAATGGGTAATATGAGCTTGAATGAGCTTGAACTAGAACTTTGCCTATGAATCCACAAGGGTTATGACCGTACCATTTAGTAAGTACCATACCATATGGTTTAGCCAAATTTTTATGGTCTTGTACCTATTCTACTTCTATGCCTGATAATTTCTAGGTTGGCCATCTTCCAGATTTTTCTGTCTCTATCAAACCCTAGTTGTCACACATGTAACAAAGATCTATGTATGGAATGGTCATCATCTCAAACCCTAGTCATCGATTAATATTCTAATAAAAGAAACATTATAAGGGTCAGTGTGAACTCGTGTCCCATCGATGTTATACAAAATATAAAGAGGCCTCAAACTACACATCATTCTCCACCTAATATGTGATATCTAGATAGATTAATCAGAAACACCCTAAAATACCACCTTATGCATTCTAAACTTCACTCAAATCATTATGTAATTACTTCACAATACATTTAAACCATTTTCAACCACTTTTGATATATTTTACTATTTTATAACCTTTAGTGACATTTTACGACATTGTCTCACAACTCCCTAATCATTCCTATCACTCACACATGGTCTCAAATTATTAAATATTCGTATTATGAACCTTATCGAATCATTTCCTATTCCTAGGATTAATTAATTAATCACACTCTTATTATTCATCCCGATCCCATTAGCTAATTTTATTAGCTAATTTCATATTAAAATAATTAAATAAATCTTACATATATCTATTTCCACCTCACCTCTTATTCACTTTTACTTTACTAATTAACTGTAGACACCAATTTTTGGTATCACCACCCCTCACCCCACGTTTGCTCTTTTCTCACATGCATGCACTTATTCGAATCTTCCTTTCCCTCTAAATCCCATTTATTCCATTTTATTATTATTTCCCACCTTTAATCCTATCTTACCCATCCCATTATTTTATCTATCTTAATTATCCCTAATCTCCATTAATCAATCCTAATCATCACCTAATTTTTTATCCTCCCTAAACCTCTATTTTCCATCCCTAGGATCTCATTTAATAATTTCATCATCCCTTTGCCTTTATTTAATGCTTTTACCTCTCACCTACTTGTTTATCTTCCCTAGAGACCCTAGCTCATCCTTATCACCCAAACCCCTAATCTGATCTATTTGGGATAATTTTGTCTCAAATTGGGCATCATTCCACCACATGAATGGATGGATCTCCATAGTTTCCAATGACTTACCCAGGTCTCCATCGACCCTATAAATCCACCTTCACCTCCTCCTTGCAAAAGGATGGAATTTTGGGTTTCTTTTGGATTTGGCTTGTTTTGTATGGTTCTCCTCTTCTCAGCAGTAGTTTCTCTCATCTTGGAGACCCTTTTGAAGACCTCTTTCATCATTGTGGAGATCTTGGACACTTTGTGTTTGTTTGAAGCCCTCTTATCATTTTTCCATCATTATCCAAATCTTGTCATTCTACCCTCTACCATCTCGAAAATATATATTTTTGGTCGTCCATCCCCGATTCTTTGTTGACTCATCCATCGGTCACCATCCCAGGACCTATTTTTATTACATTCATCATCATATTTAATAATTTTTTGCATCCTTTTTGTTAGATATTGTTCCAGATCTCTTACGCAGTTCTAGTTTGTCATCTCGATTGCATCATCAAATTTAGATCTACCTCCAAAGCCTTTAGATCTACATTTTACATCGATGTTCTAGTTAATGTGTCCCAGCTTACCATCAATGACCCTCTACAAAATCTTGGGTCATGGTCGATGCACCCAAGTCACTTTGCTCATCGCGGAAAAGGATCTTCATTTTGCACCCGTATACATTGTCATCACATCTCGAGGTACCTTAAACCCTCATATATTTTTAGTTACTTATTTTATTTAGTACTAGTTCACTAACTGAGTAGGAACGAGGGAATTTGGTCAACATTAACATCTCAAGTTAACTAGAGAAAAAAATTAATTAAAGATAAAATCATTAGATATATACAAGAAGACAAGTTTAGATTAAATAAAATCATGCATTTGAGTTAACTAAACATATCCCATAAATCATGACATTCCAAAATTAAATTAAATATCCCTAAAGCTAAACGTCACATCATTTTTTTGGGTGAATCAAACAAAAGACATGAATTTAACATTTCAATACAAAAGCTAAAAAAAATTCAAGAGACATGCCACCTTTTCCCAATCAATGATAACTCATTCAATCAAACTCAAAACAATAGTTCAGATCCTCCATAAAATTGGAAACTCAACCTGAAAAATCCAACCATGCTTTAGTTAACTTCAGATCGTAAAAATCAAGGATTCGAGATTCTCTTCCCTTATCTATAAATAAAGACTCATTCCTCTCCATTTTTCATCTTTGTAAGCTTTGAAATTTGCATCATTAGTATGTCAAATTGTCATTCAATTTCACACATCATTACATTATACAATTGATCATGAATTCAATAATAAAATCAGTCATTTAATTACTTTACTCGTACCTGAAATCTACTTCCATTCAGAACATCTTTGGACCATCCACACACATTTGACCACCGAGATTCAAACATATAAGTGCTTCATTCCAGCTTCAAATTCTTCAAACCTCACTCGAGGTTGCGAGGAGATATAAATAAGGACTGGATTTGTAATTTATTGTTTTCTTCTTCTATTATGTAGTATTTCTCTAGTATAGACAATCACATTTGGCATTTAATTTGATCATGTTTGCTTTGACTCTTGCTCTTACTAAAATACTTAGAAAAGGATGTTTGAGTGCTCGTAGAGAGATATGGTTGCCTTGAACTGTTTTGTATCTTTAGACTTGATGTGGGTGATGTCCTAACGACTTCATATGTGATATTTTGAGCTTTAGGGAGCTTTTGATACCTTTTGCAAGTGTATGAATTGTGTGCTTTAGTGTATTCCCTTATGAGTCTAGGTTAGCAAATGAGGTAGTGTTTACTTATTTATATAGGGTTTTGTAGATGATTTATCTAAGAAATGCCAACCTAGATGAAGTATAATACCCCAAAATGATATTAATTTGAATGTATAGCTGGAATATGTGTTGATCCAAAACCGTACATTGATGGGCCAAGAACGGATATGAATTCTTGACCAAATTATACGATCCTAAATTGGAGAAAGAAATATGCCAAATGAAGTTTGGAGATGATAAACTAATGTTTTTTATATTGATTTTGTGAATTGTATTCTCAAAATGTGTTGATGTGTCGCATGCAAGGATAAACGGTTAACATCGAAAATTTCTAAGTAGAAATGGAGAAGTATTTATCATAAAGCAAGAGTGCAAAATCAAATCAAGAGTTTCTAAGGTGCAAATTACAAAATTTGAGTGTCTATACCATTTATATCCATAGATATTGATACCCTCATGTTCCCTAACATGCTTTCATGATTTTTTTCCTCTCATGATAATGTGGGTTTCTATATAATGCAACATTAGTATTATCAACCTTTTCCTCATCTTTATTTTCATCTTTCACCTTGTTGTTTGTTATTTCTTTTTTCTCTTATGTAGTTGAATTATTCTTTTCTTATTTTTCATCATGTTCTTCATGTTATCATTTTGAATCATCCTTATTCCCTTCTTCACCATCTTCAAATTCATCCTCATGCTCCATCTTGACATTTCTTTGTTCCTTGCTAAGTGTGATATCTTGCAAGGTAACCTTATTTCTCTTGTACCATATCTTCATAAATTTCTTTTGCACATTAATATTTATTTTTACCAAGGTCTCTAAACAAGTATATACAAGAAAATATCCATATATTTCATATCTAAAGCATAAAAACATTAATGCAAAACATATTTATCCATAGAGAGTTTTAAATCTTCAAAGGCTTGAATCTTCTTACCATCCACTTGAGATTCCTTGATATTATTTTCTAGAACATGCAGATGTTGAGCTAAATCCATGTTGATGATGTTATACTTGTTGCTTTAGAGTTTATGGAAACAATTACCTTATTCCTTTGAATGCACCCTTCAAAGTGAAATATTGAAGCTTCCTTCTTTGAGATGCATTATATGAACTCTTGTCTTGATATGTTTTTTCCTCTCTTTTTACATCATTGGTAACCTCATCATCATCATCATTATCGTATGTTTCATCTTATCCTTAATCATAAAATTATTTCTCTTCTTCCACACCATTTTTATCCATCCTAAAATAACCCCATTTTTTCTAGTGACTTCTCCATATTATTTATAAATTCATCATTTTGTGTAGACATTTTAGGATAACTTCCGATCCATGAAAACTAGGGTTTTAAGGACATAACCTTTGATCAATATTTTTCCAACCTTTTTCAGCCATATGTCGCTTGAGTAACCACAGTATGAAAACCCTAATTATATTTTGGAGAGGTTTTGAAACTATAAATAAATAAAAAAATTAGAATATTTTGACTGTGGAGAAAATTTGTCAAAAACCATAAAAATGCAATAAATCTAACAAACCAAATACAATTTTTTTTTAAAATATAGAGTTTCACCATGAATCAAATTCAACATACCAAAAAAATAATCACTAAATAATTCACCACCATTAAGAAGATATATAAAAACCATTAAAATTAGGGTTTCAACCCTAAAACTAAAATATATTTCTCAAAACAACTCCAAAAAATCTAAATTTTATAGTGTCAATATCTTGCATTATTTTTCCACTTCACACAAAAAAAAATCTGAAAAAAAACATGGTATATCTCAATATATAGGTGAATCACTAAAAGTAGGTTTCATTCTACAAATTTCCCGGATCGATGATCGATACCACTGTAATTAAATTACTTAGATAGATCTAAATATCAACAATAATAGAACACCAAAATATAGATAAATGATCACAATATGAAATTAGAATGACTTATCCACTTGAGGGGCATCCTCCAAACCATAAAATAAGACTCAAGTGCTCAATATGATGATTATATACCACTTACTAACTCCTATATATACCCTACAATATGATGTAAAACACCAAGGCTGGCCTACTAAGCACATGAAAGCATAAATAAATATGAAATGACATGTTAGGAGATAATGTTAGCCACACGTCAGCTATACATATCCTAATATATGACCTAGGACTAAGGGCATAGTAGATTCTTTCTAGAAATTGATCAATAAATATAAATTTAGATTTTGGAGAAAGTATATTGATGAAATCTAAGATTTTTGGGATTTTTCGAAGGTATTATTCTCTCTCTCATGTCCATCCGTAGAGATTCCACAATGTAATTTTTGTAATCCTATCCATTTTCAATACAATAATATTTTTTACTAGTCGATGGTGTAGAATAAGGTCAATTCCATTCACTATGAAAATATTAACCAGACGAGATCAATAAGGGAAATGTGCCCAATAAATGCTATTGACTATGATCTATTTCATCTAAGAGGGAAATGAAGACATGAGAAATCCAATAAAGTAGCTTAAACTATTAGGAAGATATGTTAGAGTAATGAGAGAGATAGTGATGAAGGTGTTGGTGTGTTGAAAGTAGGTGTAAGAGTGAACACAAGGAGATAATAAGATGATGTTGCAAGGAGACTCTAAAATATGACTATACATGATGAAAAATATGACATGTAAAGGGTATTACAACATGTTTGAGATGTTATATAATCATATTGCACATTAGAATTCTCTTAAAAGGAACCATTGTTAGAAATCCAATAAAGTAGTTTAAACTATTAGGAAGAGATGTTAGAGTAATGAGAGAGATAGTGATGAAGGTTTGGGTGTGTTGAAAGTAGGTGTAAGAGTGAACACAAGGAGATAATAAAACGATGTTGCAAGGAGACTCTAAAAGATGACTATACATGATGAAAAATATGACATGTAAAGGGTATTCCAACATGTTTGATATGTGATATAATCATATTGCACATTAGCATTCTCTTAAAAGGAACCATTGTTGACCAACCCAATATTATGTGAAGGACACACAACCATTTTTTACCACTCCTCACTCACATAAATATCCTTGGGGACACCTCTCGGGGAAGTTAATTCACCAATGGTGCTTGTGTATAATTTTTTTAGTAAAGTAAAAAAATATGTGTATACATATAGCCTAACCACGAATCATCACATGTCAAAACAAGTGTATATGAGATGATATTTGAGAAAGTAATTTGTAACACTAAAATCAAAATGTTGAAAGACATGTGCGAGAACAAAAAGAAAGAAAGGGTGAAAGCATGAAATTAAATAAATAATACCTACATGTATGGTTACGTTCCCAAAAGTGTGTTTATATATTGAATAACTAGAGTGTAGAAAGAGTTGTTATGATAATCCAAGCACAAATGAAAAAAACATTACACTATAAATTAGATACAAGCAATAAACCCTAGTCAAATATGGGGCTAATGTGAGGATGAGAGATTCAAGACATTGTGATGGTGAGAGGAAGTGTAAGAAGGCATAATCAGAAATGGAATGAGTAGGGATTTTGGGCCTGAAAAATAAGAAAACTTTAAAGACTTTTAGAAAATACGTGTAATATTTCATTGGATCACCTTCGATAGTATGATCATGACGCTTCTTCTAGAATGAAAATCAGAATTACATTTAACCGATATAATGTTTTGAAATCAAGAAATTATAAGGGGTGTATGTAAGAATTTACTATAAATAGTAAGGCATGGGTTTCATTTTTCATTTTGTGCACTTTTTTGTTTTTGGAATCCTCAACTTTGGTTTATCTAGTAGAGATGAAATGAGACCCGATGGCCGTAACTCAAGGTACAAGTATTGGTGAAGGTGATGACTATGGAGGAAATATGCATTGAATCATCTAGTAAATTTTGTATTTAAATTGGGAAGGGGTAGTTAGGAGAAAGGAGAAAATAGAAAAAAGTGTCATGGGGAAAATTTGGTTAGTGAAATTTCCCTAGAAATAATTAAAATATAGATCATGTCAATATATAAGTGGATATGGGTGCATTTTGAATTTAAGTGTCATTAGGCTGATTTTTGAGAAAAAGTGGAAGAAAGGTGTAAGAGAATTTTATGGATGACATCAAATTTGTTAGGAATATAATGTTTTAGGGTAGTCAATGGTGTAAAAATACTTTGTGTAGTTGATACCATTTTTTGGTAAAGGCTAATGTCATAGGTAAAGTTTGACATAGACGATATTAAATGTCAAGAGGGCCAATACCGTCAACATGAAATTAGGTTTTTATAGGGTTTATGTTGTCTACAAAGAGGGTCAATGTTGTAGGTATGATTGAAAGGGGATGATGTAATATGGAAAGAGGGATGATGTCATCAAAATAATGATGTCTGATATTTGATAGGGGCCAATGTCGCTAAATAAGAGGTTCGATGTTGTGTAGGTAGTTTTGTGATCTATCAAAGCTAAATATTAATCAAAGGAATGAGATCAATAAGATAATATCATAAATATACAAGATATAGCATGCAATAACAAGAAAGCACAAGCAAAAAAGGGTGAGAGTGAATTAGATGATAACTTGATGTTTGTATCGGATTTGGGGTTTAAATATGATGGAATATGCTCAATCTGGATTGTGCATGCTCTATTTGGAAGATAGTGATCTACGATTATCTTTGGATAGAAGTGCTCAAAAGGGGACAAGACCACCCTAGGTGCTAGTTTTTATATTGGGCGCTAGTGTCCAGGGCATTGAGTCTGGAACTAGATATTTCGGGTCTGATCACATCACCTTCACTTCACTTTATGTCATTCCAACTTCTTTGTTGGGTTTTTATGTCACACATGTACATGCAAAACAAACCCTAACTACCTACATAAGGCTTGAGCACACATTATATGGAGTAAAATGTGTGTATTCTTGAGTTATAATGACCTTGAAGTCACCCCGATGTGATTTTTTCCAAGCACTACACTACATTTTAGACTCATTGTAGTTCCAGGTGTGTGTGTGTGATAGAATTATGTCCCTTGAAGCTAGGTTTCCCTTATGCCAGTCACACCAAGATAACAGGCTATAACTAATTTTCCCCATGATCATGTGTGTGATGGAATTTAGAATTTTCCTTCCTATGTAGTGAATAATGTAGCCCAAATGCAATTCTCAAGTGTTTCTTTTTCCAAGTAGTAGATAGAAAGTAATAGCCCAAATTTCCTAGTTGTCCTCTTATCCCTTATAATAGTTAGTAAGTCATGTATATATATGATTCCTTTTCTTAAAATAAAATTGTAAGAAAAGGTAAAATTTGATGGCATTTTAAACATAAGAAAAGAGGGGAAAATGATAGAAGTTCCCAAAGGGGACAATAGTGCCTAGGTGCTCCTATTCTATAGGGTGCTAGTGTATGGAGAGCCCCAAAGATAAAACAAGAAGTACAAATTTGGGTAACATATGTAATTTCCAAAAGTAAAGGGATAATTCCGAGAAAGAAAAGGATGAAAGCATGAGAGGATAAAACAATGCCAAAGTAAAGTAAAACAAGTGTTGTCAATGTCTAGTTTTCTTTCTTAGGAATCATGCATATAATGACATACTAGAGGTGTGATGTAGTATTACTATGTGCATAATTTCATGTCTACATTTTCCCCCAGTGTATGTGCCAAGTGAGGTTCATGTAAGTAATTGCACCCTCAACAATCATGTTTGAACCTAGAACAAGAGTGTGTAAATGGGTAACAGGGGGAAATTGTATGCCCCCTAAGTATGAATTCCTAGTTTATATATCCAATAAAGATAGAGGGCAAGGGCCCACTATATGCTAATGTGAGAGAGGAACACATGTGGACATGATCCAAGGACCAACTATCATGTGAAAGTGCATGTGTCAATATGTGCGGAGTAGGACTATGTCATACATGTGGATAATGATACCGTGAATTGGGCCTAAATGTATGATGTGGGGCATGTAACTTGTGTGTAGAACTATCCCTATGGGGAGGGCTATGGTACCAGTAAAGACGTCGTGGGAGAGAATAAGAACTCGTATGTATATGATATCTAGGTGGAGGTATGAGAGACACACAAGGAGTGATTGGAGATCTAGATTCCATAGTAGTACATGCCAAATCCATGGGACTAGAATCAAAAAAATTAGAATTAAGTTCTATGCGCACCCAAAATGAGATGGTGCTGACACGAAAAAATGTGATATATCTCCTATGATGATAAAAACCTCTTATAAGGTAAAAATAAGATCCAAATCCCTCCATCTATCCTTTATATCCCTCCTTTGACTCAAATCAACCCTTTTTCTTTGTTCCTTAGACTTTAGTTTTACATGTAAGACCATTTTTTGGCTTTTAGCATTATTTTTTGAGCAGCGGTTGCAGTAACCACCCCATCGATTACACACTCATCATTTCTAAAGAGTGGTGGTTGTGCAATTACCCTCTCTGTAAAAAATGATGGTTCTTTAATGTTTGTGGTGGTTACGTAACTTCCCTCTCATCAACAATGGAGGTCATATCACCATCTAATGTGAAATTAAAACCCTCATTTTTGAATGCGTGTTTTGATTTCGGGCATGATTTTCTCCCTCATTTCTCAACCAAATTGTCTATTTTTGGGCTTGTTAGATTCATTGAATTCCTCTTCTTCATTTACTAAATTTAGAAGGTTGAATCCTTCTCCTTCAGATGATTTGTCACTTCTTGTTTGAAACTTGTAGATTGACTTATTCTTTCCCAACATTCTATAAAAATCAAAACTTTTACCCATATGATGGGTTGGATATCTTACATTTTTGGTGAAGTGTTATGCACTGAAATTTAGAGGGACCACATAGACAACCAGTTCTTTGCTCTGTTCTTTCCTGTTATATTCTCTTAGTCATTTCTTGCAACCAAGCCAGCCATAGTAGAGTTATCAATTTTATTTTCTATCGGGATCATTTGGATTTCATATTTAGAAGAGGAGACAACAAACACATCCCACCTTTGGGAAGATACCATAGTACAAAGATAGTAACTGTGCCTGGAGTTTTACTTAAATTGTTTGAAGCTTTGCATAGTTGTTATATGTTTTAATTTAGAATAAGTTGTGTATTTAGATTATTAGAAGCGGAATATTCCATCACTTCCCACATACATTTTTATTTAGTATTTATTTCAAATAATTTATTACATAAATCTTCCCTTGATAACTTCTTCCCGGATTATCCTTATGGATCTGCTCGGGAAATTAGTTGGAGGAAGAAGTGAAGAAATCCTTGCACTTATTTTATTATTTATTTCTTTCGATTAGTTTAGATTTACTTTTACCAGGGAAAGTTCATATGGAAAAGAGGAAATTACTTCCAAGAATATTTTCCCTTCCAGAAAACTTGAGGCAAAATATTTTCTAGAAGAAGTTTTATTTTATTTTATTTAGATTAATAACTTTTGAATACATTCTTTTAGAATAGCATTATCAGACAACCCTGCAATAGAGGAATAGCCACATCCAACTACTCCCTATTTTAGTTTTATTTTAATTAGAAGCAATTATTTAGTTTTAATTCTTTCTTTGTGTCTATGTCTATAGAAGTTATTTTGTTTATTTTTTTATTTAATCTTGAAAAATACAAAATCAATAGTTGTTTAATTAGTTTCTTTTAATTTCATTTCTTTTAAAAGCTTGTTAGAATACAAACAAATAGAATAGATAGTTTATTTTGTTTTATTTAATTAATTGGGAAGGAATTTAGTTAATTAAAAGATTAAAATCACTTGTATTTTATTTAAATTAGACTTCTTTCCATTATTTATTTAAAACTAGGATTTAAAGTAGTTTAGGAACTCAAATCGAAACAAAAAACCTAGTCATTAGGAATTCATGCTACCTATTCATATCCTTTGACTATCCTTTGACCAACTTAGCTATTGGGAATTCACTCTACCAAAGGCATAACATTTGATTATCCTTTAGCTACCTATCATGTTCTCATCCAGTCATCCATAATTCTGTTGTCTCGGCATGACCTCGAGAAGTCACGTACATAGGGAATCTCGTGTCAATTTTCCTATGTAAAAATTCTAGTGAAGTCGACGTGAAGGACTAGTTCCTTCTTGTTTATTTTTAGTTCCATTTCCATTATTCCACCTTCCCCCTATTCCCCTATTTGGTGGATATTTTATACCTCCCTAAATATGTCGTGAAGAGAGTTTATTGGGTGATTTGGCTTTGATAGATATTATTCCCATGTTCAACCTCCATGATCCCCTTCCCTTCCAAGATGGGATGACAACTACACCAATAACGTGTAAGCCTCCCCTAGATATATTTCAAATCCTACCAATCATATGAGGATGGAGAAGGTCGAACACCCCCTAAACATTCAAGACAATCAATCTAATTCGAATAATATGACTTTTATGAGTGAAACTAGTACTTACACTAGGGTCTTATCAAGACCCCACATTAGCATGCAAGTGACAAAGGATGACATTTTTACATGAATCATTGATCCACTTCACACAATAAATGAGTATTTAGAAAGGATGAAGACTCGTACCTCTGAGATGTTCAACAATAATGTAGTGGTTACAAGCCCTAAAATTCCTACTTTCAAGGAAAATAAGGATACAAATGTTGAAAAATTCATAACAGGTATCACACATCCCGTCAACCAAACCCCACATAATATGCACCCAAAAAGGGACTCAATACTCACCAATGATGTTATTTATACCTTGGCAGGGAGGATTAGAAAGTTAGATAGTTCCCAAACTTTGCAACCAGACTTTTGCAATAGGGAAGGACATGGGGTATCCCATAGACAACAAAGGATACACCCCTACCAAAACGTAATAAATGCAACACCCTATTTAATAAGTTCATCTAGTTCAATCTAACCCAAGTTATCTTCCCACGGGATTTGACACATTGGGGATGGGTCCTCACCTATCTCATGCTTACCCCACACAAGGATTAGTTGGAAATTATTTCCCATACACTACTCCCAACAATGCAGGATTTTATAACTAGACACACGTGAATGCATTTCCTAATGATATTCCTCCTTACCTGCATATGTACTCAAAATCCCCACAACCATATATATATATATATATATATATATATATATATATATATATATAGTTACCTAGCTCATTTATATATATATATATATATATATATATATATATAGTTCCTAGTTCACACCATTCTAAGGAACTTCGTATGTCTCACCAATATTTACATTGCAACTTATCTAATTCCTCCTCCCCCCTTCATTAGGGAGCTTCAATGGTGGAATATTAGGTTACTTGAAGGAACTCGCTTGATTTCACCATTCGGTGTGTTATTATTTCACATCTATTACTCGATCTTTCTAAATTTAAAGGAGAGGGGGTCCTAATGCTCATATCAAGGCTTATGCCACTACACTCAAAGAGATGTTTCCTTAAGATGAAATAGTGGCTACAATATTTTTGAAGACCATCTAAGGAATCAATTTGTATTGGTATTATCGAAAACTTAAGGCTTCCATACATTCCTTTAAATAGCTTATTTATGAATTCATCAAAGCCTTGATATAAACAATTTGTTGTGAATGGGGATTAGAAACTTCGCACATTAAACTTGAACAAAATGAATATGCCACTCATTTCATTCAGAGATGGCATAAATTTATTTACTCTTCCATAAATGTGCGTAACATGGAACAAATGGAACTATGAGACTTCTTCCTCCACTCTCTCAACCAAGAAACTAAGGAGGAAGTGTAGAATTTTCCTTTCCGTAGCTATGAAAAGTTTTGGAAGGTGTGCTTTAAATTCACTAAACCGATATTGATAGTGGATGTAAGACCTATGGTCTCAATGGAGAATTGGTATCTCCTAATAAAAAAATGGAAAGTATCAAAATAATGGAACCAATAACCAAGGTCCCAAGGTCTTGAATCGCAATCATGGTGTTACCATGGAGGGTGTTACCAACCAAGAAAAGAATACAAATACTACAAACAATGGTAACACTAACCACAATAAAAACATCAAGAACCAAATAGGTCCTAATTATATCCCCTCACGTCAACGTATTTGATTTCAACCACCCCCTCTTTGATAGGCTCAAACCCGAGGCAAAAAAATATCAAAATCCTAGCCAAGGGTAACAAACTACAATTATAATAATCGATTCAAAACATCAACCCGGTTATAACCAACAACAAAATTTGAATCAAAGGACAAGGGACTAAAATCCCAATCTATATTGTGGTTTTCATCGTGTTGTTGGCTATGATGAATGCTCTTATAGAGACTATAATAAGTTCATTCAAAGACTCCTATAAAATCAATGACAACTCTTTGTAGACATGTTTCTATCAAACCCTAAAGAATCTTCGCAACAAGGTTATATAGTCCGTTGCACATCATAATACAAATTTAGGAATATATTGGGATCCATCCCCTAAACATCCTGAAAATGAAAAATTAGGTCCTCAAAACATAAAAAGGGTATTCATATTAGGACCAATGATCATGAATCCTTGACATCTAAAAATTCTTGAGTTTCCCCCAACCTATATCTAAGAAATAAGATAAAGATTTTGGGACAAATCAAGTTAGAAATTGAGCCAGAGATCAATGCTATGACTCGAATAAGGGAATACACTCTGCAACCTCTTCCCACTAATTCCCTTTTGCAGTATGACACTCCTATAGTACCAAAACTTATAGAAGCTTATGATTTGATTTCAAATTTAAACAAGGCCTTTTCTCACATTCTCGTTTCTATATTTGTTGAAGAATTCCCAACACATTGTTGCACGTTGCTAGATGCATTGGGGATTGGTCATCTAATCCATGTTATGCTTCCACCCGAGGCTTAAATAAATCATATAGACTTTGAAATACATCCTCCGGACAAAGTGATAGGGATATCAAGTTTGTGTTTGATATAAGCAAGATGCCCTTCGATGCCAAAATAGCTCAAGAGGAGATCATGCATTATACTTGCAAGTGTGGGTCTATAATAATTTCATCAAGAGAGCCATGATTGATAATGGGTTGTTGTGAATGTAGTCCCCTTTTCTTTCTTATAGAAGTTGGGATATGGGAAGACTAATTACTCCTCTAGTAGAAACACATTGCAAGGATATGACATTCTTAAGGCTACCTCAATGCATGTTTCCCTTAAGCCAAAAATTGTTCTAACTGATTTTTACATCATCGATAAGGAGACAAATTACAACATGTTCTTGGGAATACCATGGATTCACGGGATGAAGGCCATCCCTTCCACTTTGTTCCAAGATGTTAGATTCCTCCATCTGAGAAAGGTCTTTGTTTCTCAAGGGGATCCTAAGCCCTTCGATATACATTTGGAGGACCTTAAAAGAAACTTGTAATCCATTATGAGTTTGAACTCCATGCAAACTAAATTAAATAAGCCACCTCTCTCAAAATAATTGGTTGCGACCACCAAGGGGGTTCCAAAATTCGAGGTCGATAAATTAAAAACAATTGAAGTGGAAAAAATAGATGAGAATAATATTGCGTTTGTATAAAGCGTGTCCACAAAAACCACAAGAGAGATTGTAAAAATTTTAGAGAATGATTCATTAATCACCCTTCCCTTTGACCTACAAGGATTTTGCAATCTCCTCGATAGTCTCTCTTCTTGCTAGTGATCTCATTGATATATGCATGGTATAAATATAAGAGGAATGAGAGGAAAATTCTAAAATTAGCGTATAAGACTCCATTTTCCCCTGTTGGTATCTAGTTTTAATCTCCTTCACAACTTGAACAACATCATGAAATTGCACAAGACACTTCAAGGGTAGATAGATGGTTTGTGTGTCATTTGTAGAGGGGATCACACCTATCTGCTTGTTTGCATTCAAGATCTGAGGGAGTGGACAACACCTTTAAAAGGGTTTTGATCTAACCCTCACTATTTTAGGTTGTGCCTATCAACCAAGGCAAGAGAACCTATGTTGCAGCCTTTGTATGGTAAAGGAGATGGAGATATCCTTATATTTTGCATATGATGAAGAAGATGGCCTTGGAAAACATGATCAAGTATCCATTATTCAAACTCAAAGGAGTTGTCACTACTAAATGATGGAAATGCTTTCAAAACAAGGCTAAGGCTGTTGAAGACATGATGAAACCCTGATATACCTTGTGCATTTTTGTGAAAGGATTGTATTCTTTGTTGACACACAATGCAATGCAGGGGTAGTATGGGTAGGATGAGTTAGTTTGAAATGAAATTTTGTGGGAGATGTTAGGATAAGACTAGTTAGGAATCACCAACTTCTTTGAGAACCTTTGCAAGAGATTTGCAACACCAAAACAACAGAGATGTTTCAATGAGTTTGAAATACTCCTTCAACTAGGATGTGTGCACCAAATGGAGGCCCAAATCTGCACTATTCCACACAACCTTTGATAACCTGCCACAAAAGCTTGAAGAAAAATACATACAAAGCATCTAGAAATCCTTATTTGATCATGACCTAAGGTACACCCAAAGGTTTACAAACACCCTCAATGTTCAAGGACAGTAAAATGAATTTGAATCTGTTTATTCTGCATTAGAAATGAAAGATTGCGAGATGCCATTAAACTCTCTACAAGAAATGAGACCATGTATGATCAATGAAGATCCCACACACAAGATTGCAACATGAGCAACAAACACAAACCGAAAACATTCTCAAACCAAAGCATGTACAAATTTTTACAAGAGATGAAACCAAGTAATCCAAAAATTGATCAAATGCATCGTGAGGGAATGTTATTAGAAAAATCTCGAGCCTATTGATCTTTACAGGCTGAAACCAACTCAACATGATGAAATTTGATACATGTGGAATTGAAAATGGCTCTCGGTGGTTTTCTCAAAAGAAACGGACTTCTTCCAGTTTTCCTCGTGAAAATTCTTAGTCTCTTTCTCCGAGAAAAACTCTCTCCGAGTTCTCTCCCTTCTTTCACAAATGCTTCAAAAATACATTTTATACCTTATGCCACTCAGAACCTTGCATCCCAAGCAAAGAATATGCTCAAAGGATCAAATTTGTTATAAACACTTATCTATTTCGTGAAAACGACATCAAACCGCAAAATAGATCGCGAGAATGCCGAGGATGCACAAATAGTTTAAACTATTGCAAATATTTGAATCCTTATCCATCCATGGTCACATTTTTCATCATTCGGGTATGCCAAGTATGCATTTACGCAATCATTTTTCACCTTTTACCTTCATCATTTCATCTTTACAAATTTTAATTTTTTACTTTTCACGTGTTTTCATAGGTTTGAGGAAAATATTTCATCAAATACATCATAGGACACCAATTTGATCAAGAATCGATGCACCCAAGCATCTTGGAGCTCCCATGACATCCCAAAAACGAAATTGCAAAGTAACCATTGATTTCACCAACCTTTAATGTCACCCTCCACGTGGAGGATGAGATTCATGAATATTCCCCTCTTTTTCCTTTGGATGAGGTGGGACGCGTGTCCAAATACCATTAGACCGGGCCCATGTCTTTAAATTTGCATTTGTAACATTTTTAAACTTTTGGAAAATTTTGAAAATTTTCCCCGCTGGGCCCGAACACCCGCTCTCTCCCTTGCCACGTGGCAGTCTCCCATTCGCTGCGGAGCCGACCCTCCAATTTTTCTTTCAAACCTCCACAAGCATCAAAACTTCTTGTGGGCCCATGCTCCCCCTTTTCACCCTTTGAAATGTGCCACGTGTCACCCCCTAATTGGGTGCGGGGACACCTTCAACTTTTCCGTTGGGGCCATGGACAAGTTTTTGGTTTTGAGATTTTTCACCAAAATTTGTAAATTTTTCCATTTTCTCTCCGCGCTCCAAATCTCCGCCAAATTTTGGACACGTGTCCTCCTCCAATTGGTCACGGGCTCTCGGCCAAATTTTAACTTTAACATTTTGAAGCTAAAAACTTCAAAATCTTCAAAACCCCCGCCCCTCCATTTCATCCCTTTGCATACGTGTCACTTTGTGATTCGTTGCGGGCCTTCTGGAGTAGAAATTTGACTTTGAGATTTTGCCTCCGAAGGCAAAAATCCCAAAAACATCCCGAACCCCACTTCTCCTTGGCTCCCCTGGACACGTGTCCTCATCTCATTCGATGGGGGTCCTCGGGTCAAAATTTTCCACTGACACCTTGAGCCAAAAAGCATCAAAATTTTCCAAGTCCTCGCTCTCCGTTTGAATTTCCGGACATGTGTCCACTTCTTATTAGATGCTAGCCTCCAGGTCAAAATTTTCCCTCGACACATTGAGTTGAAAACATGAAAAAATTCAACTCCCCACCGCTCCGTTTGACTTTCCGGACACGTGTCCACTTCTTATTGGATGCGGGCCTCCAGGTCGAAATTTTCCCTCGACACATTGAGCCGAAAACATCAAAAATTCAACTCCCCATCACTCCGTTTGACCTTCTCGCCACGTGTCCACTTCTCATTCGTTGCGGGCCTTCGGAAAAATATTAACTTCGAGAATTTTACCAAAACGAGGAAAAATTTTAAGTGCAACCCGCGACCCGCCGATTCCTCGACCAATCAAATTGTGTACCACGTAGGCATTTTACTTTATAGCAAGCGAACAACGGAACAAAATTTTCCCTTTGCCAAAATTTCAAAAAATGACAAATTATAACTTTTTTTCAACCATCCCGACGATAGGAGCCTGCCACGTTAGCATAAAGGTTGCAATGATAAATTTGATGGCCCGAGAGCCCGTCAAAATGTGAAAAATACAGAGGATGCCCTAGAAATCAAATTTTTTCATAGGAAAGGTAGATTTCTCAATTTTAAAACAATTGAATCATGTTTTGACATCAATTTTGGCTTGGGGATTAGGATTTTCAACTTCTAGAAACTCGGATTTGATCCATCATGGTTTTTCATGATTTGACAATGGAAAAAACGACACAACCCATATAAATGAAAAAATTAGGGCACAACAAGGGGGAAACTTGGATTTTGTTTGAATATAGGGCAAAATAACAATATTGAGGGCACTTCAAAGGCATTTAATCAAAAAAAATGAGTTGCAGATCACCAACTTGAGCAATTGAACATTTCAGAGCAAAAATGGATATAGAAATTGGAACAAAAGACATTTGAATCCTCATATAGAAGCTTGTGATTCTAAAAACAATATTTTGTCACAAGTCGATGGATGTAGGGATTGGCTTATTGACACACATGCTAATTCATAACCTAACATGTATCCTTATTTTGTAATCCCTAGTAGTCGGATCAATCACCAAGGCCCCCTCCAATGCCTTAAGAATGCCCGAATCACATCCTGTTCCCAAAACTCCACACGAAGAGCAAGTAATTTGGCCCATATAGATATGCACGATAATGGGTCCATGAAATTTTCTAGGACTCCACATGATCGATTCAAAATTATCCTCCTAAAGAACTAGGGGCCCTCAAGGAAAACTCTAAGAAAATCTTCCTCCAAAGTAGAAAGTTAAACAAAAGGGACTTCTTGGTAGAATAAATCACCTCTAGGTTGTCATTTATCCTACATTTCCTCGATTCTAATTTCTCATGGCCTTGTTGTTAGGTATGGAGCCTACACATCTTCCCAATAGAGCATGCTTAAATCTAGTTTTAGATCTATTAATAACCTCATCGTGATCAAGAGGGAAGGACCCTCCTCATCCCGGAGGGAAGGAACAAGGTATTGGGGAGAATCTTACTAGTTGTGACACGAATGCACCCAACTACTTTGTTATCCAATGATGCAAAGAACAACCTTCAGGGGAGACAAACCGAGACCCATGGATCTTCCCATGCCTTGAGTCACCCAGGCTTAAAACTTACTTTCCCACCCACATCCATTCTAATTTCCATCCATTGATTGATTTAATTGTTAACAATATCTTAAAATGAATTATAGAAGTCTACATTAAATACTTTAATTTGATAGCTCTGTGAAGTACAAAAGAAGATCCCCATTCCAAATTAATTACAAGAATTAAAGGAAAGCTTTTGATAATTGACAAAAAATAAAAACATGTTATTAATTTTTCTTATAGTAACAATTTACTATAGTGTTGAAAATGATAAGGGTTAATGATTTGGGTGGTATTGTAATATTCAAGTAACACGCCATCATATTTAGTGTGTTGGTTAAAAAGGTTATACAACCTCGAAGAGACTTCATAATGATGGTTAGATAACAAAATAATTCAGAGAACTACTTTTTGTGTTATTCCAATTTATTATTGCATTATTTGGGTTTCAAATGAATGCTTTAGTTGTTTCCCTCCTACCTACATAAAATTTATGTAAAATAAAAAAAAATCATATCACCATCACTAACCAACAAGTTCCTCAAATAAACATTAAATCCTATTTAAAAATGTGTAAATGCCTTAACTCGACTATGACATGAGAGTACACTAATAGTTCTTGATAACATTTTCTATCCATGAATTTAATTCTTATAGGTCTTACTCACCTAGATATCTCGGTGTTCCAAGGCATTGCCTCTTCATAACGATTGTCTCCATGATTCTAAATAATCAAATATTCCTTTATACTTCTCTTCGCATTTATTTCTAGACCAAGATAATATTTTATGAAACTAAAACATACTTTATTGTTATAGGTATGATTAAAATTAGTTGTATAAATAAATTAGATGTATAATATTGTTGATATATATCCTCTAGAACATTATGGTGAAATTGCATTTTATCCGTGTTTGATAGCCATATAGTGCTTTAGATATTTCTTGAATTCTAATTGATAAAATTGTTACAAGGATAGAACCATTTTTATAAACTAATATTATTAGTCTTTATTGAGTGAATATTACGAGATAATTTTCTTAGCTTCAATATTATAATATTAAAGCCAACTTGAAATTGTTTTTTAACACCCCTAATTGTTTACAGGGTATTTTACAAAAATATTTTTGACACCTTCTAGTAAAAATGGATCCTCATGAATGTTAGAATCTTGTTGACATACCCTTTTACTTTTGAGCTAATTCCACATAGCTTTCACCACCATTAGTTTCTCATTCAAACACAGTTTCAATTTCAATTTTCATAATTCATCCATTATACCTATTTATAAATATTTATTTGTTATTTTTTAATTTTTGTATTCGCTAAAAAAACTAAAAGATCTATTTGATAACTAGTTATAAAACCTAACCACTAGAAAAATCTTCTAAGAATCTCATCACCAAAAGAATCTGGCATTCATTTTTAGTCACATATCTCTTAATCACCATTTCCAAATTTGAGAATGTTTAATAGGTAGTCTATACTTTAATTTGGGATTGATTTGGATGGAAAATTATTCTATATTAAATTTTTGAATATCCTCTAGAGTTATTGTTAATAACCTTAAGGCATTCATCAACATGACGCATATTGAATAAATTAAATAAAGGTTAAAATAAATCTATAACATAATTTCATTATTCAAATGGAATTACTATGTTATAAAAGATATGAGTTTAATTCACCAACATACCCATAATTTTTTTACCGCAATAAATTTCCTCTAGCACTAATTCTTTACACTTTAATGAAAATATGTAAAGTGCTAATGTTTATAATGGGTGCTTTAGTGTCCTAGCAAAGAGTCTGGATATAACTCTTTTGGGTCTGATCATGTCACCTTCACTTCACTTTGTGTCACCCCAACTTAGTTGTAATGTTTTCCTGTCGCACATGTACCTACAAAACAAATCATCACTACCTACACAAGGCTTAAGCACGCATTATATGGATTAAAATATGCATATTCTTGAGTTAGACTGACCTCTATGGTCACCCCAATGTGATTGTCACCCAGTGATGCACTACATTTTAGACTTGAAATGTAGTTCCTCTATGTGTTTGATATAATTGTGTCCCTCGAAGCTAGGTTTCCCTTGTGCCAGTCACACCAAGATAATGGCATATAGCTACTTTTCCCAAATATCATGTATGTGATGTAATTTAGAAGTTTCCTTCCTATGTAGTGAATAATGTGGCCCAAATGCAGTCCTCAATTGTTCATTTTGCCCAAGTAGTAGATAGAAAGTAATAGCCAAAATTGCCTAGTTGTCCTCTTGCCCCTTAAAATAGTTAGTAAGTCATGTATATATATGATTCCTTTGTTTTAATTTCATCATTACAACCCTAAAATCCAACCCAAAGTGATAAATAGAATTTTAAGAAAATATAACAATTGATGTGGCATTTTAAACATAAGAAAAGAGGGGGAACTGATGAATCACTCAAAGGGGACATCGGTGCCTCAGGTGCTCATGTCCCTACTAGGTGCTAGTGTCTTGAGAGCTTCAAAGATAAAATAAGAAGTACTGAGTTGGGTAACACATTGTGCAATGTCCAAAAGAAAAGGGATAATTCCATAAAAGCAAAGGACGAAAGCATGGGAGGATAAAACAATGTCAAAGTAAAGAAAAATAAGTGTTGTCGATGTCTAGTTTTCTTTCTTAGGAATCATGCATGTAATTGCATACCAAAGGCATGATTTAATAGTACTAAGTGTATAATTTCATGTCTACATGATGTATGATTGTTTTACATGTTTTTAGAGTATGTTTGGTTATGTTTTTGATAATTTATGATGTTGTGATTGATTATTTTGGATGTTTTCTTAAACTAAGTATAATTGGTGCTTGTTGTTTGATATTTTATGAATCCCATGAGGATCCAAAGCTATAGATCAATAGACATGACATGGTTTCCATATTTATTGTAGACATTTTCATTTGTATATGGGACCCAATTACATGGATTATGATTTGAAGGGATCATGCAAATGGCATATATCTCCTTGGATTTATATTTGCAAAAATTTTAATTGGTGTGTGGGAGTACCATGCCAACACTTTTAGGTGAGATGATGGTAGGGACATCATAGAGATGACTTTTAAGTTGGAGGATGTCCATGTTATTTTGGGACTTACGATTCGGAGGAAGAGATGTTTTGTGATGTACATAACACAACATATGACGAAGAAATCTTACATAATGGGCTACATGTGAAAGGGATTCTCACCACCACTCACTCATTATTGTATATGTTTTAGACATTTTGGATATCGAAAAATACATGATTGGAATACTTGTGACATGGATTTTATGTCATAAATTAAATGGCAAAGTACCCTTATTTTCCTTAGGGGCTTGTAAGAAGGCATAAAATCATGTTATTCAATTTAGTTGGGACATAGCTATTTGGGTACAACTAGCTCATGATTTGTATAGAGTTAAAGTGAGATAGTAGTGGATGATCGGACCCAACAATGTGTTTTCATCATCGTTTTATGAGATATTTCCCATGTATAGACCAGTTTGTACCCCTTTGTCAATAGGCGGGTGCCCCAAGGATGTTAGATTAGGAAAGGGGTCAGTAGTGGGTGATAGAGTTTGTTTTCTAGTACTACACACCATGTAAAGAGATCGGTGCATATGAACCCTATATGTGGGATTGAAATATGGATAGGACACATGTCCCATGACATCGTGACATAGGAAATCATTAGTATCACAAGTCACTACCACTATTGGATAGATACATCTTGTAGATAGAGTGTCGGGGAAGTTATGGAGGCCACATTTTATTGCAACATTTCTAGTCTTACTTGTATCAACTAAGGCATGTTAGAGATCCATGAGGATGAAAAGGGATGGAATAGAGGCCATCGTACCACTATTAAAACCATGTCAAAGATAAGTGATATCATAGGAGATGATAATGAAGGAGAGAAGAGGGGCTTGTAGGGTAGGTGCATATTATAGAGGTGGTAAAAACCCCAAGAGGGATGCCACATTTCGGAAGAGTTTATATAGTGACCTTGTGGTTAGAATTGAGATTGGATATTGATATGACCAAGAGGAGGTTGATTTTCTCTTGGGGGTGCCAAGATATGTGTTTTCTATCTAAGGATCTAGTGAGAAAACACGAACTTAGAGAAAGGCACCCATGATACTAGATATGAGAGAGATGGAAACAATTAGTTGTTGTGAGGTGGCAAGATGATGAGGATGACATTTTTTTAAATAGATGAGGATACATGGCATTCATAGTGGATCTACTCGATTCGTGAGGTAAGATTGTGTATTTGAGTTGTTTCCTTTCCTACATTAGATGATGGTATATGTTGGTAAGTAGAGTGATGAAATATATTCCTAATGTTTGTTATTTGTGTCGTGTTTTTCAAAAGACCCTACAATTAATTGGAGGGTCATGATAAAAGACATGCACCATTAAATTTTGGACCCAATGCTCTAGAGGATAGATTTTACATTGATGTCGAAATTTGGTTTTTCCCTTAGTGGGAGAGTACATGGGTATGTTTTAGTTGGTTAGAGAGGTGGTTTGAGATGTGGGTCAATAGTTAGTAACACTCATAGTTATAGTGCGGGAGATATGGGTGCATTATATGCATGTTAGGATAGAATCAAATAACACTAGTAGTGGAGTAGGTCGAACGGTTAGTTAATGCATGTACTATAGTAGATACGATCATTAGGTTAGAGGTGTGAGGCTACATGAGCCATATCTATGAAATCCTTCTTGGCCTCGCTTCTACCCAAGTAGTCATTAAAACCCCATTTTCACAAAGCATAACACCTCCTAATCTAAGGGGATAAGGACTGTGAGAGATAGGATATTATATATTATATGATAATGATGTTATTATGTACCCATTTTGAAACACTGATATATATATAACAATATTTTGGCCCATGTGTACATATAATATGGGATTTTTAGTGTTTGTGTTTTTACCTACATTTTACCTATCTTTTCATTTCTATGTTTGCACAACTATGATGATATATATGGTGTATAATAAGTGAAAAGGTAAAAATAAGATCAATGCTAAAATTGGACATCTAATAAAAAAGATAGGAAAATATAGATAAAATATGTGTTAAAAATGTCATAGATAAAATTGTATATCATGAAATCTAAGCGAGGTAATCAAGGAGATAAAAAAACACACTAAAATAATATAATATACGTAATAAAATATAAGAAGGAGATCAAAGAAATAAAAAGATGTGCAAAATGAGGGCTATAAGACATTTAATAACTCCAAGCAAGATAATCAAAGAAATTAAAAAAGAAGTGTAATAAATATCAAATGAAATCTAAGACCTAGGAAAAGTAAACATAATATGTGTTAAAAGGAAACATTGAAAAAAATAGAATCGCAATCAATACTTACACTATGTTTTCTCAAGATATTAAACACTTCTATATAATGTCATGACTAGGAGGAGAAATTATGGAGCATATAGATGAGTAAATATTGGTGAAGAAGTCCGACATACTCAGACACCTAAATTCTGCTTTTGCAATCTTATTTCCAAATGCACACAAATCACTCTCATTCTTGCCAATTCCATTATAATTAGTGATCTTTGCTAATTAACTAACATTTCTTACCACTTTATCTAATTAATAGCACTTTTTGATTGTGTAATCTCGTTTTCATTTAGGATGCCACTTTACGGCAAATCAAAGGCAAAACCCTCTTCAAAATAGACAATTAGCGATTATAGGCTAATTAAGCCTATTTTTCCCTTGATTTGGTCAATATGCCCTAGTATTGACTCAAACCCCTCTTATGACCACTCAAAATCACCCCATTCACCTCCACAACGTCTCAACAAGCTTCAAAAGCTTATCTTAGCCTCTTAGTTGACCCTAAGTGGTTGATAAGGCTTCATACCTCTTAATCACTTGGTAATTCACTAATTTTGATTAGCAAGGCCTAATCATGATTAGTCAATTCTAATCAAATTTGAGGCTTTTAGTCCCACATGGACCAAAATACAAGTTTCTCCCAAAATAAAAACTATAAAAGGGTGCGTGCCTCATTCCTTTATATTTTACACCATGCTTTGATTTGCATCTCATATAATACATATGATTTCTAAGCCAAGTCCAATCATTGCTTAAAACCTTCAACAAGGTTAGCAAATGAATATCTAAAGTGATTTAACAAGTCATTTGGAGAGGTAATTTCACCATTGTTTGAGTAGCAACCATAACCATTTGATTTCCCCTTAGGCTTATTTAGGCCCATGTTAGGTAGATTAATCATATTAGTAGGCATGTTTAGTTAGTTTTGCATTGTTTTCATTCTAATTAGGCATTCTTTTTAGCTTCTATCTTGATGTTGCATTCCTAGACTTAGAATCCTTAACTATTAGGTGGCAATGGTGTTAGCCTTCCTTGATTAGCTTTTTTATTTGCTTTGTAAAGCTTAGGGTGCCATCACATACTTACAATCGTACTCACGACTAGGAAATGTTGAGCATGAGATAGGAAGGATAAAAATGAATAAATTCATGGTCAACTATTAGAAATATCCATTAACTGGAGTAAAGGGATTGAATATGGATAGAGAAAAAGTAAGGTTTCACAGATCTGATAGATCCTTAGCGGAAATGAGCCACTCTAGTCAAAAGTATATGAATAAAGGTTATAATCATCGAGGAGAGAAGGATTCCAAAAGAGGGTTCCCAAATGAGTGATTTATGCTTAGAAAAACTAGTAAATTATAAAGGTTGTCCCAAAGTAAGATACAATAATGTGATATATAATATTATAGTTGATCCATAACAGATTTCTGAAAATCCATTTTTGAAAATTCTTAAGGTTTTATTTTTAGCAGTTTTTGGAAGCTTTTAATATTTTACATTTTATAGGGTCTTCGAGTATTTATGGGCTTCAAAATATTCCACAATAGCCAAAATTATATCATTGTAACATTTTTTTAGTTCTCTATGCCATATTTCTAATAATTCCCAAATTGGGTCAACGAGCTAGTAGAGATTACCCCAACAAGGAACTCCAAAAATAATAGTAATACTAGGATATATTTCATATTTTTTCCACTTCTTTATTTTTGAATCCATCCCTAAGGTGGATACAAATGGTCTCTATGTAGTATGACCTTTTGGTTCCCATATGGAACCCTTCATATTCTATTTTTAGCAATTTTCATATTCTCCATTGTATAGCTATAAAGTAGTTTGTTTTGAATAAAGAGAGATCTCGATAAACATCTCTCCTATAGAATTTTCCAATTTATATACATTTCAAATTTTCATGAAATTATTTTTTTCTATGATGCTTTAATTACACACATGTGTGTGTGTCTATATATGTGCTCACAAATATGCATTTACATGTGCATATGCATATACATGTGTATGTATGTGTATGTGTATGTGTATGTGTATGTGTATGTGTATGTGTATGTGTATGTGTATGTGTATGTGTATGTGTATGTGTATGTGTATGTGTGTGTATGTGTATGTATGTGTATGTGTATGTGTATGTGTGTATGTATATGTGTATGTATATGTATATGTATATGTACATGCATATATGTATATGTATATATGTGAAGACTACTAAAAGTTTCTAAAAAGCTAAACAACTAGACTAACACCACATAGTCTATTAACAAAGCTAGGAATTTAACAATAGTAACATCAACAATTAAATCTTAATGGAGTGCTTAAAATAACTAATATGATATACCAATCAATCTTAACTAAAGCATGTCTACTTAGTATCAATTGCTAACTAACATAGACCTAAATAGATCTACCTGAGCAATCAAATTGGCGTTTTTGCTACTTCAAAATGGCGAGAGGCTCTCTCCAATAATGGCTACAAGGCCATATTGGATATCCTCTACTAACCAACATGAAGATTAGAGGAAAATATTGAGAAATCTAATCTTAGAAGCAAGTAAGGCTCATATTCATATTTCTTATATGATATGCAATTCAAAGCATGGTGTAAAGTTTAAAGGTATGTGGTTAGTCCTTTTATAGTTTTCCATTTGGGGAAAACTTGCATCTTGGTGCATGTGGGACTAAAAGAAAAAGTATATTAAGGTTTTTAATCATGATTAGTGAATTAACAAGTGATTAGGATGTGAGGATCCTTAATCAACCACTTAGGGTCAATTAGGAGGCTATGATAAGCTTTTGAAGCCTTCTAAGATGTTGTGGAGGGAAGTGGGGTGATTTTGAATGGTTGGAAGAGGGTTTTAAGCCAATAATAGGGTTTATTGACCAAAACAAGGGTAAAATAGGCTTAATTAGCTAATAATCGCTAATTGTCTATTTGGAAGAGGATTTTGACTTACGATGTGTCATAAATTGGCATCCTGAATGTGAAAGAGGCTAGGTAATCAAAAAAGTGTTGTTAATTAACCAAAATGGTAAGAAATGTTAGTTAATTAGCGGAAATCACTAATTATAATGGAAATGGTAAGAATGAGAGTGATTAGTGTGCTTTTAGCAATAAGATTGCAAAAGTGGAATTTAGGTGTCTACATTTTCCCTTGTTTGAGGTGAAGTAAGTGATGTCACTTCAAACATAGTAGACAAACATAAAAAATTTTTGAAGAAAAATATTAGAATGAAGGATGCCTTCGAGTGTCGATGCGGTGATAGAAGAAGTCAATCAATAATCGAAAATATGGTCGAAATGAATATAAGAGATAGGATAGGGATAAACATGATTGTTTATTGCCCCGAGTGTGTTTTCAAGAAGAATGAATAGTGATAATATATGATAGTGGAGAATAGGAATAGCTCTTGCATCCAATCTTAGATAAGCAAATTTATTTCATCATGTTGCCCTATGATCTACATCATCGACCCTTATTAAAATAAACAAAGTGTAAAATAACATGAAAAGATATATTAGTAACATTTTCTCATTGCCAAAAATGCTTAACTCCATCCAACATACATAATGTAATGTAATATGAGAAAGTAAACCAACTAACCTAAAAGAGAAACAAGTAAAATCACACATACTCAAATGAAAAACATTCAAGATAGTTGTACTAATCTTTTTGTTATCCGGCTTTAATTCCTGAATTTTCATGTTGTAATGAAAAGGGTTAAAAATGGTGCCCCAAGCAAGGATACATGCGAGGGGAAGAGCGAATGGCACAAGAAGCATTCCCATGGAAAGCATTCATGCACTATGACATAGTCTCTAACAACTTGTTATTACATGGAGTACCGCCACAGTAAGCAAGTCGGCTTTGTTAATGGAGGTAGATCATGATGATCCACAAGTCATTTGAGACAAGAACAAGCAAGAACCTAAGAAATATATTTTTGTAGGACAAATTTTGATGTTTGAGGATAATGCATTTGATACAGCTTCACCTACATGCATGTCATTTACCAATTTTGAAAAAAATTTAAAATTCTACAATTTTTTTGAATTGTAATGATTTTTACCAATTTTTTTTTTTAGTTTTCTTGAAATTTCATACTATTTTGATTTTTTTGAATTTTTGGGAAGAAAATATTGTAGAATAAATGACAAAATCATGGGCCATCACCAAAAGACGTTGGAAGGCAAAAATATGCCCCAAGTAGCAGAAAAGGGTCACTGGGAAGATAAAATATGCCCTAACATAGCTAAAACAGGAAAAATAATTATTTATTAAAAATAATTATCGCGACGAGTGTCGAAGAATTACGATGGTCTCATGGCACTTTGGAGATGACAAAATGATGTGGAGGGTAAAACGGGTACATAAACCACGCCACGAGGGGTAAAAACCATCATAACTAGTTCATTTGTTACCCACTTTTACCATTGTTAGTGTTGAATTTGCTCTAGCATACAAGAGAAAATGGGGAGGGTACAAAATCAGAAACATCGTGTGAATCACGTTCGAGACTACATGATATTTCCAGTGAATAGCCCATAGTGTACATAAAGCTAAACTTTACAGCCTTGCCATTTTATAGTGCATTTGTTATGTTTTAATCGCATTAATTAGGGTAGGAAATGGATGTGAAAATATTAGAGCAGCCCTTGGGGTTTTGGCATTTGTGGGGATGTGCTTTGAGTGAAAGCATGCAAGTGTGGGCACTCATGGGTTAACCACAATGGAGGTGTGTAGGTGTTGGTGCTCAAACATGGGAGCTCTTGTGCAAAGTGTGGTATGGCACGAACGTTCGCGCGTAGGCATGAAGATGGGTGCGTTAGTGATGTCTAAGATGTGTTGGTGTAATCTTGGGTAGAGGGGAAGAATAGGATGCACTTGCGTGTAAACGTAGGTGCTGATGTGAAAAAGGGGACGTTGGCGCTTGGGATCCTGTGCACAAAGAAGAGGGCGTTGGTGTTGTCGGGGTTGTGTGGCATGAAGCGTTTAGTTAGAAATTAAGAATCTCTTTAGAAAAACTAGATGATAGAATAAATGAATAAGATGATGAAAATAGAAGAATAATGATTTTTAACACGTGTTGTGTCTAATTTTGTAGATTAGGCTACCTCCATTGGCTACACGAGAGTGACATGGGTAGCTTCGGGCCTATGAGGTAACATTTAGATGACGTGACCAGATTTTCTTGAGATTACACTAAAGGTGATCGGTTTATCATACGTGGCTCATATGCTGCACAGATTACCTTAAATCACACTTGCTCCAACAACTTAGGCGAGAGATGGCGTAGTGAGTGTTAGATGTTTTTCCTTCTTACATATGAGATGAGCATTACATTAGAGGATGTTTGGCGGATTCTATGAGTTCCTATCCAAGGTTAGTTGATTACTTATGATGGTCGTCAGGACCATATTTGGCAGAGCGTAGCTGAGATGTTTGAGTGGTAAACATAACTCGTTGGGCTATATCCATTAACGTTACTGGGTGTATGTAAAATAGTCGGTTGGGATAAATTCCCGTATTTCTAATAGCCCTTTTCAAAGTGAACATATTACCGCCTAAAAAGACTAGTGTTCAATTTCCTTTGGGCCTCATTGGAGTGATACACAACCTTATTCAGGAGAAGTTTACCGTTGTGGGCGGTGTATACTAGCTCACTTATATACAAATATTCATTTGATAACGAACCACGCCGAAAGACCATGGCTCCCGCTACATTGTTACAAATATGGGATTAGGATCATATCACCATAGGATGCCCCATATGAGCATTATGAGCTTTAGTTTTTGGTGAGTCATCTATCATGGGTTGGGTTCTAGATGGAGATGATATTCACAGTCATATGAGAGAGATACCTTATTACATGTGGGCTCTATACGAGTTACAACCCCATATGATTACATGGCGGCCTTACGAGTGCTATATCAATGGCCTTAGGATGTAATTGGGTTGAGCACCACTATAGTTGATTACTTCATTCTTGGGACTAGGAGTCTATATCCTTGAGTAGTATAGAGTGGATAGGGTCTAGCAGCGCTTTGGTCTCATTCAAGGTTATTCCCAATGATGAGATGCGGTATGCTCACAGGTTAAGAGAGATATCAACTCATGATAGATTGGGATCAGCAGCCACAAAGAGGGAACAACCGTAGGGTGAGAGGGATTAGGCTTTATCGTAAAAACCTAGGCTGCATGTAGAGTTATCTTTTATGAGAGGGGAGCATTATACACTTCAAGAGGTAGGTGCCTCTTCAAGAGTACATCTTTTGATTGGCCAAAGTGCTTCCCCAGGTAGGTGAGGCCACCTCCTATAGGATGTAGTATCATGTGGTCATCCCAACTGAGAAGAGAGATCCAGACTATAGTTAGATATCCGGGTATGTCACGATCTAGATAATATAGGCCATCACAATGATCGACATGGTCCTTTAGCACAACAAGCCTCATAGCAGCATGGATCATCATAACATGGTGCAGCGCCTTACACATGGCCATCTCAAAGCAAATTCCCCACCTAAAGAATAGACCTAAACCAAGTAGTCTCAAGAGGGTGAGAGTTGTGGTTGACTCTCTTATTGATATACTAGATGTATATTTTTGGTGTATCACCTCGATATGAAGGCATACTTTTTACTAATGTATATGCATTGTTTTTATTATGCCTCATGATGAAGGCATATTTTTGGTACATATGTACTTTATGTATTATTTTTTATTATGCCTCGTGATGAAGGCACATTTTTGACCCATGCCCATGATGGCATTTTGTATCTAATATGTATCGAGACACATTGATTTTGTACATGGACATTTATATTTATGATGATGTATGATGATTGATGAATTACTAATATATCACATTTTTTATGAGATATCATGCTTAATCTACATGTTTATTGTGGTTTATGTTTGTTTCACATGTTGATAGATTACAATATATCATCCGATGGTATCACTTTGTATGTTGATGAGATACTTTGTGTTTAACCTATCACATTCTTTGTATGAGATAACATGTTTAATCCATGTTTTTATTATGGTCTATGTTTGAGGGGGACAAAAGGTGGTGCCTCTTGCCCCTCTTGGCGATATTATATGATGTTAGCTTAGCATACATGTTTAATTTTCATGTTCATGATTATATAGCTTATCCTTTATTGATATAATGATGTAAAGATGTGATGATAGATAATATGATGATGAAATGACAACAAACTATGCAAGAAAATAACAAGCACAAATTAATCAAATCTAACCAAAGCAATAAAACTATCTACAAACATGTAAGTTTTGGGGTTAAACCATATAACAATGTTACACATATCTAATATCGATAAAGCATACAAGTAATGAATGTGGAAATAAGCCGAAGATAAAATAAACAAGAGAAAGATAACACTAGATTTAGTGTGGTTCACCTACTGATGTGGCTACGTCCACAAAGAAACAAATATATCTATTCCCAATATTATTATTTAGTGCTTTACAAGAGAAATACAATGAAGATCTGCACTGAGGATGTTCAATGTTTTTCCCTCACTCAATCTACTCTTTCTTGCTCACCAAGAAAATTAACATGCAAACAATTTCTATTTTCTTTTCTCATACCATCAAAAAAATGCATACATGCATATATATCTATTCTGGTAACTAACTATGATTTTACAATCAAGAAATCATCTTAAAAGAAAAATATTTATTCTAATTCTCGCCAAAAACAAAAAACAAATCATCGTCGCACAACCCATGTTGGTTGATAACTCCACTAATGCGACCATCGCCAGCTATCACACAGACTAATCGCATCGGTCACTTCCTGACCCATGATGGTTGATAATCGACCAAAGATGTCGGTCACTTCTGACCGCTTTCCTTCAGTTACTTCGACCATTTCGAGTTACTTTCTAACCATCACCGGTTACTTTCTAATAGTTAGAAAACTTGTCACTTACCCTCCGTTTAGGTCGCAAAACCAAAAACATGTAAAAAAAAAAACCTTGTAAAGCGATTAAGCTCCATACTTACCAATCTCCCACTTGAGAGACCAATTGTTGCATTGAAAATCATTGTGCATCACCATCCTTGGTTTCTTTTCCTTGGCCCATTTCTTCCTCTTCAAGTCTCTAACTTCAGCATTTCCCATCCTCTAACACATGTTGTATGAAGTGATACCTCAACTAAATGTGTTTCATTCTTGAATGAAATGTTGAGTTCTTTGTCAGATGAATCGCGCTCTGACTATCAATGTATAATCTACAATCCTCTTGCTCCTTTCCCAACTCTTCCATGAACCTACTCATCCATATCATCTCCTTGCTAGCTTCTATAGTTGCAACATACTCTTCCTCCGCAAGTAGACAAATCCACAACCTTCTGCAATCTTGAAATCTAGCTAATTGTCATTCCACCTACTATGAAAACATATCCAAAATTTCTCCGTGGTGCTCCTCCTGCCATCCAAATCTCCACCATATTTGAATAAACATATCTGCATAAAGAAGTATCTAACCCTCCATAGCATAATTCCATGTCAAATGTCCCTCTCAAATACTCTGAGAATCCATCAACTACTTTCCAATGTTCTTTACTTAGAGTAGCCATAAACTTGAACACAACATCCATCGCCATCCAAATCTCCACGCAATGTCTAGTCTAGTACAAACCATGGCATACATAAGACTTCCTATGTTCTTTACCTGTGAAGCATAGGGAACATGTGCCATGTACTCAACCTCCTCGTGTGATGAAGGACACTGATCTTTTCTCAATTTGA
This sequence comes from Taxus wallichiana var. yunnanensis, assembly GCA_018340775.1. Taxonomy (NCBI): domain Eukaryota; kingdom Viridiplantae; phylum Streptophyta; class Pinopsida; order Cupressales; family Taxaceae; genus Taxus; species Taxus wallichiana. The sequence continues at coordinate 666,702,397 of CM031243.1, forward strand.
AGTGTCCAACCATAGGTGTACTAATAGGTTTTGAATTCTACATGTTAAACCTTTCCAATACCTTATTGATATAAACCTCCTGAGACAAATACAACTTCTTATTTTTCCTATCTCGGTGAATTTACATGCCAAGGATTTTCTTTGACTCTCAAATCCTTCATTAAAAATGTGTGAGCTAACCTTTTCTTTGAGTTTACTAATGTCTTGTATACTAGATCCTACAATCAACATATCATCCACATACAGTAACAAAATAACATAGCTCTTATTTTCAAGCTTCTTAAAATAAACACAATGGTCGATTCACATCTCATATAACCATGTTCATGCATAAAACTTTCAAATCTCAAATATCATTGCCTTGGATCTTGTTTGAGCCCATATAGGCTCTTTTTCAATTTGCACACAAATTTTCGCCTTACCCTTGACTTCATAACCAAATGGTCACGCATATAAATCTCTTCCTCCAAATCACCATGAAGAAAAGTTGTCTTAACATCAAGTTGTTCTAAATGCAAATATTCTATCAGCATCCAAACTTAGAAAATTATGAATAGAATTCATCTAAACTATAGGAGAAAATATCTCATCAAAGTCAATACATGCTTTACTGCAAATCCCTTTGCACCACCCTCTTCTTCCTCTTCTTAAACCCATTTGTTCGGTAGTATTTTCTTACTGCTGCAGCAACTTGACCAAATCCCATGTCTAATTTTTTTCCAAGGAGTCCATCTCCTCATCCATGCCATGCTCCCACTACTTGTGGGTATCTACCTACATTACTTCTTCAAATATTTTTGGTTCACCACTATCAGTCAATAATAAATAAGAAAAGGAAGGTGAAAATCTCTTTAGAGGTCTACTTACCCTTTGTGACCTTCTCATTGAGATTTGGGGTGTTTGGGGCTCATTCTGTTCATGTTGCACATTCATGTCAATCTCTATCTGTGGTGACCAACATCGGTCACCAGAATCGACCATAGTTATGTAACCATCCATGGTTCCTATTTCTACCGATTGAATGTGGTTTCATTACCGACATCGGTTCGAGTAGTACCGATGTTGGTTCCACTGGCTTTCTGTTTTGAACCCGATCTTGTCTCACCGATGTCAGTTATCTTTGACCGACATCGGTTTCTGTAGAACCAACATCGGTGTTTATGGATGTTTTTAGGTCTGAAAATTGATTTTCCTTCAAAATCTCATCAACTTGTTCATGTTTAGGCACCAAACTTGATCCCTGTACATTCTTTTTTCATTCCAATCAACTTCATGAATCCTAATAATCTTATAATCTTATAAATCCCAAAATCGATATCCGAAATCACCAGATCCATAACCAATGAAAGTACATCTCTTAGATTTAGCATCCAACTTCTTCCTATTTTCCCTATCAACATGCACAAAAGCTTCTAAGCCAAAACTCTAAAAAAAAAAATCTACCTCTTTTACAAACCAAGCTTCTTCTCGGTATTCCACCATCCAAAGTCTTTATTGAAGGGTCACGGTTGATCAAGTACATTGTTGTATCCATTGCTTCTACCCAAAAATTCAAATGTAAACTAACATGTATCCTCATGCTTCTAACATGTTCCATGATTATTTTGTTCATTTTTTCTACAACGCCATTCTCTGTGGAGTTCTAGAACTGTTCTTTCTCTTCATATTCCATTCACTAAACAATAATCATTAAAGCCCCGCTATAATACTCACCACCATTTTCAGATCTAAGGCACTTTATTTTAAAGTTTGTTTCATTTTCCACAGGGCTTTTCACCTTTTAAAAGTCTCAAAAATCAAAATTCAAGATCTAATTTTTCAAATCGATAACTTACCCTTAGCCTCTTAAGATTTGCATTCTTTTTCACTCATATGGACCAAGATTGATTATGCCACTTTAATGGTTGCCTTTTCATCTCGAAACTTAGCCACATGGTAGATAAAGCGTAAAAATAATTATTAACATAGGTAGACAGAGATATAAAGTTCCTACCTTCTTACCTCTTTCCACAATAAGAGATCCCTTGGTAACCTTCCAAGAGTCGGTTGTGAATGTAACCACGCATCCAGATTCACCTAGTTTCCATGTAGATATTAGATTTCTCTTGAGGCTTGGCACATGCCTCACATCTTTTAATACCCATGGATTTCCATTCTACAACTTTAGATGAACATCACCTTTACTAGTAATATTGCATGGCTCATCATCTCCTAAATAAACTTGTCCAAAATCACCCTGAACATAATTTTTGAAATAACCCTTATTAGGGGTAGTATGGAAAGAAGCTCTAGAATCTAAAACCTAAGATTCTAATTTATTATCCAAGGAGAGAATAAGGGCATCTTGCTTTACCTCACTTGCAACGTTTTCCTCTTTACCTTTGTCTGATGTATTCTCTTTGTTTTCCTTGGACCAACACTCCTTCTTTACGTGTCCTCTCTTTCCACAATTCTAGCAAAGTAAATCTTTGTACCTAGATCTAGATCTACCATGTCTTGACTTTGATCTCCCATTATTCTTGCTCTTAGATGATCTCTCCTTAGATCTTCCTCTGCTTTCTACATTTAAAGCATTTCCAGATGATGCTTCTCCTGAGATTTTCCTATGTATTTCCTCATTAAGGATTACACTAACCACATCATCAAATTTCAAACCTTTAGAAGTAGATGTTGTATTACTTATAGCCATTACCAAGTTATCCCAACTATCTGGAAAAGAGCATAAGAATAAAATTTCTTTCACTTCATCATCAAATGGAATTTCTACCAATTTTAATTGATTTACAATAAACCGGAAATCATTCAAATGATTAGATATAGATCCACCTTCTTGCATCTTAGAATTAAACAATTTTTTCATCAAATAAACCTTATTTGAAGCACTAGGAGTTTCATACAAATTTTCTAAAGATTTCATCAACTCTACCGTGGTTTTTGCATCTATAAAATTTGAAGCCACTGATGTTGTGATCAATCTTATAGATCCCAAAGCCTTTCTGTCAATAACCTTCCATTCTTCATCATTCATCATGTCTAGTTGTGCATGCTCATCCAATGGTAAGTATAGATCCTTCTGATACAAATAATCCTCCACCTACATCTTCCATAGTTGATAATTACAACCATCAAATTTCTCTACTCGGTATTTACTATCTTCTTCCATTGCTATGCTCCCACTCAATCAAAAACCCTCTGTGAGTAAATCCTGTCAAAAAAACTCCAAACAAAGCTCGATACCGGTTGTTGGGGTTAAACCATATAATAATGTTGCACATATCTAATATCGATAAAATCATACAAGCGATGAATACGGAAATAATCCAAAGATAAAATAAACAAGAGAAAGATAACACTAGATTTAACGTGGTTCACCTAGTGTGGGCTACGTCCACCAAGAAATGGCCAATATTATTATTCAGTGCTTTACAGAGGAAATACAATGAAGATCTGTTGTCTTCCAACACCTCTCAAGATGTTCAATGTTTTTCCCTCACTCAGCTACTCTTTCTTTCTCACCAAGAAAACTAACATGCAAGAATTGCTATTTTCTTCTCTCATACCCTTATACAATGCATACATGCATATATATCTATTTTGGGTAACTAACTATGCTTTTACAATCAAGAAATCATCTTTAAAGAAAAATATTTATTCTAATTCTCGACCAAAAAAAAGCACTATCACATAGGTTAACCGACTACGACCATTGGTCACTTCCTGACCCATGTTGGTTGATAACTGACCAAAGGTCAATCCACCGCCCGACCATCATCACCTGGTTACTTCTTGACCATTATCGGTTACTTTCGACCGTTTTGGTTACTTTCGACCATCATCGACCACATCAGCATAACTAGCACATGTAAAAACAAGCTTTTTGTGAAGCAATTAAGCTCCATACTTAACAAGAAGATAAAATGAGCTGAATATAATGCCTAATGATTAAAATTAACACTCAATCTAAATAAGAAAATTTATCCAAATTAACTCACACAAGACAAAAAAATCAATGCAACTAAAACCATATAAGCCAACAACTAAAAGTAATCAAACTACTACTTTGTTTTTGACAATTTCTAAACGTTTTTCCATTGTTTTTGGTATTATCTCGAGATAATTTTCTATTGTTTTGTATTTTTCTACAAAATGTATTTGAAAGTTTTTATTTTCTCAATTAACATATATGTATGTTTTGGGATTTTCAAAAGGTTATACGAATGTTTTGGATGTTTTCTAGGAAATTTTCCAAAGTAAACATGCAAGAAACAAAGAAAATGGATGCCCCTAGGGTTAGATAGGATGTACAAGGGCAAAATGCCATGTGTTATGTGTAAGAAATAATGATGCAAGTTTCCCCAATGAGATGGGAATATTCAAAGTCAAATTCTTCGTATTCAAAAGTAGGATCAGCCATATCAGGGTAAAGAGGGACAAGCTCACAAGGGACTTAGATGAAGGTAAAGACTAGCTTAGGACAAAGTTATCATACTCCTAGACCTAAAATTCTTGTGAAAAATAGACCCTCCAATGGCACCAGAAACTGGTTTTCACCAAAGGACTTACCCAAAGTGCCACCATTGAGTGGTTTTCACTATTGGACGCACTTGTTTATTTCTCTTTTTCTTTTTCTATTTTTTATCATTTTCTATATTTTAGGGACCCACACCTAAGCATAGAAATGCTTAAGATGCATTGTTTTCATGGGTTCCCGAAGCACTTGACCATTTAAGTAGGCAATCTTATAGGCACTTGTGAACTTGGCAACCACAACATACGGCCCTAGCCAATTAGGCTCAAAGTTTCCCTTCTTTTCATGGTCCTTTATGGTGTTGAATTGATTTTCTTTTAACACCAAGTCTCCTACCTCAAATTGATGAGGTATCACTCTTTTATTGTTGCTTCATCCATACTTGATCCTAATACACTTTAAGGTGATTTAGGGCATGAATATTAGGTTGTGGAGCCTATTTTCATGTGAGAAAGTGTTGAAGACTATACACTAAGAGTATTGTACACTTTCCACATTTGTCTCACCGGGGTTCGGGGTCGGGTCGGGCCCCAGTTGGGTCCGGGGGCAGCAACCCCGATAGTAGGGGTTCGAGGGCACAACCCCGAGAGAAAAAAATTGGCCTTAAAATGTGCCCGATATACCAGGAAATGTGATTTTCTCATATGGGCGGGATTTTGACCCATAGATTTATGGGATGGTTTTGGCCCATGGTTTTGACCCATGGTTTTGTAAAACTACTTAAGCAGTTGTCTACTTATATGGTTTTATACATATGGTAGGTATTATGTAACATTGCAGATGTGTTTTGAATTCGGGTGTGAATTCTATAGAGTTTTGTTGACATAGCTCCAAATAGATATGGGTATTGTATTGAGAGAGTGGTGACTTGTAATAAAATTTGAGCAAGTGATTCTTGGTGGATGTAGCCCAAATTGGGTGAACCATGTTAAATATTGTCTCTTTGTGTTATTTATTTTATTTTACAATTTTATTTGAGATCTGTAATATTTTCTGAATATTAGTTTCTATTATTGCAATTCTCGTGAGGGATTATTCCACATATTTTAACCCTTATTTCCTAACAAAGAATTTTTTTCCATCTAATAGCTCTAACTCTACTAGTTGAGCTACTATGTAGTCTTCTTCTTCATTCAGGTAATCTCTTATCTCAATACACAAAGAGGGGATCTCGATCTCTAGGGGTAGCACAACTTCTGTGTCGAATACTAAGGAGTATGGAGTGGCACCTGTAGGAGTGTGGATAGACGTTCTGAATGCCCAAAGGGCAAGGTGAATCTGTAAATGCTAGTTATGGCATATCGTATTCACCATCTTCTCCATAATATGGATGATGGTTTTATTAGAAGCTTTGATTTCCCATTACCTTGAGGGTAATATGGGGTTGAAAACTTGAGAGAGATTTGAAAACATTTATATAACACTTTCACAATTTTGTTTTTAAAGGGCTTACCATCATCAATGATAATGGTACAGGGGATATCATATCGACAAATGATATGGTTCATTATAAATTTAGATATATGGGCACCTTCAACATAGGTAAGAGGAATAACCTCTACCCATTTCGTAAAGTATTCAGTAGTAGTGATAATGAAATTATGGCCATCTGAAGAGACAAGTTAATCTTACCTATAAGATCGAGACCCCACTTTAAGAATGACCAAGGTGTCGTGATAGGTTGCAATGATTACACCGACGCATGTATCAAATTTTCGTAGTTTTGACAATCCAAGCATTTCTTCACATGTTTGCAGTAATCATTTTCCATATAGGACAATAGTAGCCTACTATGAGTATCTTATTTGCTAAGATGATCCCATTAGTATAAGCCCCACAGATTCCTTCATGCACCTCTTTGATTGCTAGGATGGATTCGTCTGAATTTAAATAGTGTAAAAGATTCTCGTAATAGCCTCAACGGAAGAGGGTGCCCCCAAGTAGGGTATAATGGGCTATACGTTGAATGAGGTTTCATTTATTGGCATGGGAATTGTTTACGGAAAGGTTCCATCGTGAAGGTAATTAAATATGTCACAATACCACGGGAAAAGGAACTAACAACTTTGCATACCAAACGGGATTCTAGCATGTCATATGTTGGCATTCGTAGATGTTCAACAAAGAACGACATATCATTGTTCCCAGGTGGGATGCTCAACATGGACCCTACTATGGCCATAGCATCCACTACTCTGTTTTTTTCTCTTGGTATTTGTTCAAATGTTATCTTCTCAAATAACTCCTTTAAATAATCAACCATTCTCTTGTATGGAAGAAGTTTCTCATCTTTAACTTTGTATTCATCTATCACATGTTTTATAATCAGCATGGAATCACCGATTACATTTACTTGTCTGATATCCCACTTAATAGCTAGCTTCATCCCCGCAATAAGGGCCTCATACTCTGCTATATTATTTTTGCATGGGAACCCAAGTCATAATTCTGAGGATCAAGTCTCCTGTAGGAGTGATCAACACAACTTTGGCACCTAAACCATGAAAGGTAAAGGAGCCATCAAAGTATAGTTTTCATATGATAGATTCCTCGAGGTACATCATAGATGTGTTCAGGGAGTTCCAAACTCAAAGGTTCGGTACCTAGTAGTGGAGCTTCAGCTAGTTGATCTGCTAGAACCTGTCCTTTCACTAATTTTTGGTGTACATACTCAATGTCAAACTCGTTGAGTAAGATGATCCAATTAGCCATCTTTCTTATGAGTGCGGGATTTGACAATAAGTATTTTAATGGATCTAATTTTGAAATAAGCTTGACCTTATTGTTGAGTAGATAATGACATAGTTTCTAAAAGGAAAAACTACGGCCAAGCAAGCCTTTTCTATTTGTGGATAGTTGAGCTCGTAAGCTATCAATGTTCGGCTTAAGTAGTACACAAATTTTTCTCTCTCTCGCTTCTTTTCATATTGGGCCAACAATGCCCCAATTGTAAAGTGTGTGGTAGAGATGTAGAGTAACAAGGGTTCACCTATCGTGGGTAGCATTAGAACAGGGGGTTTAGCTAAATAGTCTTTGAGCAAAGAAAATGCTTGTTCTTTACTTTGGTCCCTAGTGAAAACTAACATCTTTCTTGAGTATATGTGTAAAGGTGTGACACTTTTCTATAAGATGAGAGATGAACCTTCTAATGGCTTGGATCTTTCCTTGTAAGCTTCGTAGTTGTCTAATATTGGTAGGAGGAGGCATTTCTGTTATAGCAGCAACCTTTGTAGGATCTACTTCTATTCCTCTCCTTGAAATAATGAATCCTAGTAGTTTTCTAGATAACACGCCAAAGACACACTTCTTCGGGTTTAGTCGGACTTTGTAGTCCCTTAGACACTTTGAAAAATATGTCATAGAATCTCTAGGTGCTCTTCATGAGTCTTGTATTTTCCAATATGTCATCCACGTAATCTTCCATGATGTCACTGATCATATCATGAAAGATAATTGTAATTTCCTGTTGATAGGTAGCACCTGCATTCTTGAGGCATAAGAGAATGACTTGATAATAGAATGTCCCCCATGGGGTAGTAAAATTTTTGTGTTGGTCTTTCTCAGAAATCTTTATCTTATTATATCCTGAGAAGCCATCCATGAGTGATAGAATCTCATAATCAATTGTTGAATTAACAATCATGTCGATGTTGGGAAGAGGAAAGTCATCCTTAGGAAAAGCTTTATTAATATCTCAAAAATTGGTACACACTCTGATACCGAAATATTTTTTCTAAACTAGGACCACATTGGAAATCCACTATGAATATTCGATAGGCCTGATGAATCCTACTTCTAATAACCTTTCTAGCTCTTTAACCAGGATGCATCTTTCGGATATTTTCTTTTGTTTTATTGGTTTCGCGTTCGGGTGTACAATAATATTGTGCACCACTAATGCAAGATCAAGTCCTGACATGTCTGCATAAGACCAAGTGAAGATATCTGCAAATTCTCTCAAAATCCTGTAAAAATTTTTTGTTCTTGAGCTAAGAGTGAAGCTCCCAACTTAACCATTCTAGGCAGCTCCTCCATGCCAATGTTGACATCTATTGTCTCTTCCACCAGTAACTTGGACTCATCTTCCATGCACATATGATTAGGGGAGATTAATATCCTCTTCTACCACAGGTGGCTCAAAGAGATTTTCATCTTGAAGTGGGTCCACTATCTTATCTATGGGTTTTTCTGTTTGTTTGTCCACAAGCGCCTCAAAGAGGTTTTCGCTATAGGACTTGGAATTTTTCTTTCTGCAAGGATTTTCTATAGGAATTTTTCCCTTGCTTACTTTTTTACTTAAGTGACCACACAACTTTACCTCCTCCCCAAAGTATGCACATGTGTTGAGCTAAATGAAGAAGCCTTTCTTGTGGTCATTTCTAGGAATATTATCACGAATACCAAGGAACTCACCAATAGCCTCATCATTCGAAAAAATTGATTGACACATGTTGTTGTTGGTCCCAATTCATGAGTGATGGGTAAATGAGGTTTATTTTCTGAGTTATAGGGATACGATGGGGGTTATAGTTAGGATAGCCACGTCAAAAAATAGGATCGTGGAGGCAAGGACTTCATAAAGACTACACTGGGAATTTGTTTCGCTTTCACCTTCGGATGAAATATCTTTGCATTAATAAGACGTATCCTTGATCTCAGAGGGGTGAGACTCATACAAATGGACGTCAATGCTAGAATTACCCATTATTCATCGAGTTATTGGAAGGGCTTCTAGCATACCTTGTTCGTTGCAGCCGCAGTCATGTCCTTTATACCCCATAGTAAACATCATTTGATTGGGGATAACATATCTAGGTGATTGGTAGCATAGATCCATTTCATCATCTTCATGGCAAAAGATGATATCTTTGAGTAATTTTTGTCTTCTAATAACCCACCAAGGGTAAAATCATCAAAGGGGTAGTTCTCCCTTGATCTTTGAAACTTGTAACACGGCCTACCATGTGCTTTGGTAGATAGAGGAATGTTGTGAACTAGAAGATCCTATTGCAAATCATATTCTCCACATCCGCTAGGTCTAACCTTCATCTCCCATGCAGTGAAAGGATTTTTTGAAGTGGAAGCACCATTATCATTGGGAGATAAGGTATCTAGATCCACTCGTAAAGCGAGGGCCTTTAACCGAACAGAGAAAAGATCTCTATAGAAGGACACTGTAGATGGGGGAAACTAGCCCAACAATGCTCTCTGTAATGAGCAAATGGTTTGGGATCCCCCTATATCGTAAGGGTTTGTCCTTCATGGTGTAACTTTAAACATTGATGATACGTTGAAGGTATGGTTGGCATGACATAAATCCAAGGGTGATTGAGTAATATGTTATAAGGGATCTCCAATTCCAAGACATGGAACTTTGTATCATGATTTATAGGACCTACTTCCAGTGAGAAAGTGATCATACCATCATTTGTTGTTCTTCATTGTCATACGCCTTTATGGTGATGACCTTTTCTCCAAATCAGATTATGTGCACCCTACCTGTCAAACTAGTTTAAGAGTACAAATATTTAGACCCGATTTGCCATCCATAAGAACTCTTTTGACCTTCTTACATTTGATTATTACTTCAATATGTAATGGAAGGTTATGGGAGGGATTTTCTTCTAGTATTTCCATGGGGCTAAATGTTGTGTGTTTTGAAGGAGTGATTTGTGCTACCATTTCTTATAAGCATGTTGGGTCTATATCAACGGACACCCTTGATCTCTCGTAAGTTTTTGCAAAGGATTTCCTTATAAACATTAGAAATTTTAAGAAGGTCTAAGATTGAAATATTAGTTGTGGTTTTCTCTAATTTATCTAATACGTCATAATGAATCTCTTGAGGAGGAGGGGGACAGGTTATGAAATAACAAGGTGAGCTCATCTTATTACGACAACACACTTCCTTAATTTTATCTTGATCGTGTTGATATGCTCAACGGTGAATCAACACAACCTATTAAGGCATCAAAATGGTCTGTCTTTGATACATAATTGGTACTCTTATTTTGAGATGACTGTCCCTGATCCTGATTTTTCTTTCCTTTGTGCTTGGGAAAGGTTCTTTAAAAATCCCCATGTTTGTGTTTGGATATTTGGTAAGGGTGGAAGAATCTATTTCTACATCGCCACTGTTGATTAAGTCATGAATATAGTGCTTTAATTTCAAGCACTTGTTGGTTTTGTGACCCTTAACGTGGTGAAATCCACAAAATCATTTTCCCTAAACCATGATGGCTTAGGTGTGTCATCCCCATAAGGTGTTGTTTCAAGGCATTGAACCATGTTGATGGCCTCTAATTGCTTTAGTATTGATGATATTGAGTCAGATAGAGGGGTGAAAGCACGATGTTTGTACTCTGTAGGCAGAGCTCCCTTTGCAATCTTTAAAGGAGCGTGGTTTTGAATGGCTTGTACTTGTTTAGAGTCTACTATTCCATCACCAAATGTTTTTATTCTTATTAGGAACAAAATTTGTCTTGTCATTAGTTTTGGAATCGTTATGATCGCGTGAAAAGGGTTTTAGGGTCCCTCTAGCTAACAACACTTTTTCATTTGACTCCCCTTTTCAATCACCTCTTCAAATGTGTTACCACAATGCATTTGTAAGTGGAATGTAATGTCAAGGTGAAGATTGGGTAAAAATATACTTATTAGTTTTTTTCAAGTATGGAGCAAGGGAAGCAACTAGTTAAGCCTCTCCATCATTATAAGAAAGCAACAAAGTTATTGTTGTTTCAGTGTTTCACATTACATAGATCTAGCATGGTGACATCACTCTCTATATTAAAAGAAAAGTGACGTACAAAATGTTTTGCTAGTTTCAGCCATGTAGATATGGATCCCTTGGGGATGTGTAAAAACCAATCTAGCGCTTGTCCTCCTAAACTCCGTTAGAAGAGACAAATAAGATAGTTGTCGCTATACACGACCTCTTGACATGTCATATAGAAGTCTTTGATATAATATCGGGGTCACCTTTTCCATATATTTATCAAAATTTAGGCATAATCAAAATATCATCGGAAAGGTACCTATAACATGGCTCTATCAAATGGATAAGGGCATAACTCATCAAACTGGTACTTTTTTGTTGTTACTAGTTTTGCCTTCTTCACGATGCTATAAGGGCATTCTTAATGGCGGACCATTCTTGATTGAAGAGTCGGTCTTGTGTGGTTGGCGTAGTCATGTATAAAGGGTTGAATATAGGTGTATTCCCACCCTTATTCTCTGCAAAAAGGTCCTCATAGGGTTCTTTCTGTGTCTCTCGATGAAGATTATTTGTTTATAACTCATGGTATGAAGCTTTAGGTTTAGCCTTTGGTATAGCTTATTTTAACGGTTTCGGTTGTTCCTTGTTTATGTGTGAAGCCAAACTTGTCAATTGCGAATAAGAGCTTGCACATGTTTTTAGTTCTCAAGATCACATAAGGTCAAGAGAAGAGTATACACAAGTTTTAGCCTTAGTTATTTATGAAATGAAAATCTCTTAAACTAAAAGATCATAAACATGCCCAAAATGAAAGTTTATTCCCTTAAGCATAAAAATGAATAATGAAGTTTCCCACTTACTCTAATGTTAGCAAAAGAAGATTTAAGGTTGTTTTGTTTCTCAAGATCACACAAAGTGCAAGAGAAGAGCATACACAACCCTATTCCAAACTCATACAAAGCATGAAAACAAAATTAATTCATCAAACCCTAAGCTAATATGTTAGAAAACCTGATCTAAATCAGAAAATCCTTGATAACAATAGCGAAAAACCCTGGGAAAATGACAGAAAAACAAAAAACCAGAAGTTGAAATTTTGAAAGTTGAGCCAACTTTACCTTATCACGTTAACACGTGCCCTTAGCAACAAAGCGTGTCCTTTGTATTAGTAGTGTGTCTCTTACAACACATGTGCAGCCTTAAAAGCATCAGTGTGTCTCTGTCAAATTTACAAAGTCAATTTACGTGGGCACGGCCCGAGAGGTGTAAGCGTGCACTTCTAAGCGACAACACGGCCAACACACGAGATGATGAAAACTTAATAGAATGCGGGCGTGGCCAATGAAGCGTGAGTGCAACCTTTAGAGCATGAGCGTGACCTTGAAGACATGAGAGAACATCTATGAACGTGGGTATAGCCCTAAAGACGTAGCGTGCACCTTCAGGTGGTCAAAACACGGGTTTTGACAAGAAAATTTTGATAAAGCTCAAATCTTTGGTTTTTTGATGGAATTTTGACAACACTTTACCTCCTTAAATTCCTACAAATAACATCAAAACAACATCTACTACTAATCTAGTTGAAAAACTATCAATATTGAAAATTGATCTACAAAACTTTTAAATTTACTCTAAAAAGCTTGAAACTAATCTAAAAATCTTGAGGGACTAATCTAGAAAGCTTGAAACTAATCTAGAAAACTTGAAACTAAATACTTTGAAACTAAGTTAAAAAGCTTTAAAATGAATGCAATGGGGTGGGTAAGTGCAGCAAGTTGGGGGACAAAAAAGTGGACATCAAATCCCAAATTTTACGAACCGTGATCACGGTTTATAAACCATGATCATGGTATTAAAAACCGTGATCACAGTTTGTTTTGCTAGACTTGGGAAATTTTGAACCTAAAAGCACGATCGCACTTTACAAAGCACATTCATGCTTTATAAACCATGCTCGCACTTTATAAAGCGTGATCACGGTTCTCTGATACCAAAAACATTTGTGACCCTCATTTTTCCCACCATTTTAGCACCTCAATCACAGATTATTCTTGATCATCAAATTCGACCCTCAAGGCTCAAGAAATCTTTGTTTTTTCCCGAACCAAAGCTTTGGGAGGTCATTATGGCATGTGAAAGGCCAAAAATTCAAATTTTCTCTTCCTCGAACTTGAACCATGCCGAAAAATCAAAAACATGTCACAAAAATGGTACCATCACGTAGGGGAGAATGTTAGCTTCGTATAAATATTGATTTTAAAGTGAATAGAATAAGATAAATATCATTTTATAATTTTTTACTAACAATAGGTCTTTAAGACACTTTTTCCCATGAATGTTCATGTCTACGTTTAAGACCGTAACTTTTTTTCACTTTTCGAATGTGATAAATCTATACCATCCCGAGCGTGGAAAAATGCTATACACATTAAATAAAAAAATTATTTGATTTTGATATATTTTTATGTAGTTATGGCGGCAAACCAAAAGTGCTCCGTTTTCTAAAAAAATTTCAAACCACTTTCATAGAAAAGATCATTAAAAAATATTGTTAAAAAAATACAAAATAAAATCCATCCCAATATAGATAACGATATCTAACTTTTCACCAAAGGGGAAAAAAATAACAAGTTTTGGTCATCCAAATCGTGGGCAAACAGACTGCAATATTATAGGTATTTTCAAAAAATAAAACCAAGTCATAGAATTTTGAGTGTTTAATATAGCTAAATTTTCCGTTTTTAAAAAAAATAGTAGTTTAGAAACTATATTTCGATGATACGATTCATATTTATATAACTTTTTCAATTTTGAGTGTACATATTGCTAATAATCCCTACAAGTTGAGATTTTGTTGTTTTTTACAATCTAACGTCCACTTATGACCCCTTTTTGTCCCCAACTTCGCAGCACTTACCCGGGTAAGGTCCCACCTAGCGTGCTAAATGAAGACTACTAAAAGTTTCTAGAAAATCTAAACAACTAGACTAACACCACATATTTTATTAACAATGCTAGGAATTTAACAATAGTAACATCAATGATTAAAGCTTAATGGAATGCTTGAAATAACTAACATGATATATCAATCAATCTTAGCTAGAGCATGCCTACTTAGTATCAATTTCTAACTAACATAGACCTAAATAGATCTAAGAGAGCAATCAAATTGGGTTTTTTTACTACTTCACAAATGGTGAGAGGATCTCTCCAACAATGGCTACAAGGCCATATTGGATATCCCTCTACTAACCAACATGAAGATTGGAGGCAAAGATTAAGCAATCTAATCCTAGAAGCAAGTAAGGTTCATAATCATATTTCTTATATGATATGCAATTCAAAGCATGGTGTAAATTTTAAAGGTATGTGGTTAGTCCTTTTTATATTTTTCCATTTGGGGAAAAATTGCATCTTGGTGCATGTGGGACTAAAATCACAAAGTAGATTAAGGTTTGTTAATCATGATTAGTGAATTAACAAGTGATTAGGATGTGAGGAGCCTTAATCAACCACTTAGGGTCAATTAGGAGGCTAGGATAAGATTTTGAAGCCTTCTGAGATGTTGTGGAGGGAAGTGGGGTGATTTTGAATGGTTGGAAGAGGGGTTTAAGCCAATAATAGGGTTTATTGACCAAAACAAGGGTAAAATAGGCTTAATTAGCTAATAATCGCTAATTATCTATTTGGAAGAGGATTTTGACTTACGATGTGTCGTAAATTGGCATCCTAAATGTGAAAGAGGCTAGGTAATCAACAAAGCGTTGTTAATTAACCAAAATAGTAAGAAATGTTAGTTAATTAGCAGAAATCACTAATTATAATGGAAATGGTAAGAATGAGAATGATTAGTGTGCTTTTAGCAATAAGATTGCAAAAGTGGAATTTAGGTGTCTACAATATACATGTGAGTATGTCAAATTGTGTGTGTGTGTGTGTTTTATGTGTGTACATATGTATATGTGTGTGTGAGAGAGAGAGTATATGTGAGAGTGTATACTCTTTTTAGGGTTTATATATGTGTGTAATACTTTTATATAGACATATTCACATTAGTATATATACATATAAATAAGTATTTTTAGTTTTATATGTAAATTATATATATATTTAAAAATAAATAAATAAATATGTGAAAAATGTATATATGTGTATATACACCCTCACAAGCCTCCATAATAATATTGCTAAAAAATCCCATTAAACTCCTTCAATAACTTACAAAAACAAAAGAGACCAAAATGGGAACAAAATACAAAGGAAAAAACTTATATTACTCCAAAGAGAAATTTTAGGCAACATTTTGAATACCTATATCCTAGAGTTGAGATTAATTTAATTTAAAGGCTTAGATTAAATCCTACAAAAGTGACTTAGGAGAGTTAGTCTTTTTTCAAACCTAGCTTACAATTAACAATCCTACTTTTTAACTTATGTTGAGGGCTCTCATATATTTTATCGGTAAGTTATTTTACCAAGTTAGAATGTTCGTGACTATTAATTAGCTAGTAAGGAATTAAAGAGATAAGCAATAGTGTATTTATTAATGTGTTTAATATAAGAAATTAATTAAATTGTAAAAGTAATGTTAGATTTGTGTGTCTAACCCAAAATCAGTTTAAGGAATGTGATATCCCATTACGACTTAAATGCATGGAAGATCATATATTCTAATTTTCATGTAAACTACAATTAAACCTTCAAAAGAAAAAAAAAAGTGTTTTATTATTGAATTTTATGGGCATTACATCAAGTATTTCTCTAGTGTTGCTCCTTGAAGATTTCATATATGTTATTGTGCATTAATAATGATCATGAATGTAGTGAGAGTACTTGAAGAGAGCATGTGGTGTCTAAGAGGGGAATAAGGTGAGTAATGACCTTAAAAGTGATTTGCATATATAGAAGACTCTTTTTTAATTTCCCACATAACTGACCATTGAAATGTGACTAAGCCCCTAACAAAGAAATACCAACTTGAAAAGTAGCAGTTCAAGGCCCTTAGACATTATTGAAGAGGAAGGTCCTTTTGATGATGGGCATTATTTTATAAGTAGTTTCCTAGTAGTGTAGAATGGGGATATGAGATATAGATAGTGTATGTTTAGGATTTTGAAGGTGTTCATCTATAGACTAGGTTGGTCATTAATAGATATGATTAACGAGATAAAGGTGGCTAAGAAAGTGGATGGGTGGAGTGATAGGGAAAGTGTGTTCAAGAGTCAAATATATGTGAACTATCCAAGTGTGCCAAAGAATGTCAAATTAATTCGAAATTACTTTTTCTAAAGTCTCAAAGACCAAATGCAAGTGTCTACAACTAATAACATTATATGTGTTTCTTTCTATGTATTAATTAGTGTGTATACTTATAGTAATCTATTGTTTTTTTAAGATACAAAATATTATTATAGTTTTTTTACAAAGAGTTAAACAACAACAAAAATGTATAAAAATTATAATCATAACTTCGTTCTACTAGAAATAAGAGCTTAAATCAAATCATAATATAGTTTAGGTTCTAAGGAATGAGCATCCTTAATCAACAACCTACCTTTGGCAAGAAGATAATGGTGGATTTTGTCTCTCCACATAGAAGAAAAGGAAAACAAAGAATTGTCCTCTTGAGAAAAAACATTCTTGCATCTAATTCTCCAAAATAAAAATAGGTATAGAACCCTCAAGAAGTGCCATATTTTAGAAAACATAGAGAGATGAGAACAACTCTCTCCAAACAAGTCAGAACACCATTGAAATCTATTTTGAAGTAACATTGAATATTGATCCTCAAGGAATCTCCAGAGTTGTCTATAAAAATGAAACTCCTAAAGGATATACTTTATAGTCTCTACGAATAGTGAAAAATAGGAAAAAGGACATTGATGAAACCACTCTTACCCATCCTAGCCTTGGAGGGTATCCCATGATAAATAGATAACTAAGAAAACACTCTTCTACTTATAGGAAAGATGAAATGACCAAACAATATGTAGATGACAAATCCATTTATCTTTCATATATGTAAAAATCCCTAATGACTGGAGAAAAGGGTGTCTCTAGTGTAGCATAAAATACATACATTATAATTCATATTGAAGAAGTGGATGGCCAAAGAACCACTTCCAATCCTTCAGTCAAACCCATCATCCCAATATTCATTTTTAAAAGATTTTGTTTAGGAATAATGCCTCTTAAATGTATGATCAAAGCATGGTCAAAGGCTAGAATACCATACTCATATGCAAGGTATTGTTATGCTAAATTTCTAGCATGAAAAATTATAAATTTTGGCCATGACAACAAAGCCCTCACTTGAAAATTGCCCCTCCCAGCCACTGTGAACCCTTCATCTAGCCAGCATATCCTAATTTCAACCTCATTTTAGATCGGAGGAACATTCTAAAAATAGTTTCAAGTGTGTTTAATGTTCATGGATGTATGCCTAAGGTGATTGAAGAGGTCACTGAGTTTCAAGGAGAAACACTTTCCTGGAGACTTAGAAGGGGTCGATTTTTCGTCATTTTACAACTGAAGGATACCCTTTAGAAGCTGACAGATAATATTCAAGAATTTTGGGAGTTATATAAGAGAGAAATAAAGTTTTCTAAGGTATTTTAGGGAAAATTTGTGGAATAAATTGAAGTCAAGAATAACTCGAGCAAGATTGGGTAATTTTGGTCACAGGGAATGAAGGCTCTTGTTTGGTCAAAGCTAACTTGTCGAATGATTTTGGGAGCTCGAGAGGATTTAGGAGGTAAAAAAGTATTCATTGGAATCCACTACATTATGGAAAAATGTATATTTGTTCCTCATTCTTTAAAAAGATTTTGTGATAATTCAAGACACTGCAACTACCCCTTCAAGTCAAGAATAGAATAGGCCCTAAAAATAAAATTTAAAGATGAATTGGCTCCTAATAATGGATATAATGATCTCAAAATGTGATTTTGGAGCCAAAATAATATAATTTTTGACCCTAAAACACCCCTCCATGCTCTTGGGGTAGAAAATTCATTCCTGGTGTCCTAATTTGCACTCGGTGGGTGACATTAGCATTCTAAAACTCCTTTATCACACATTTTCACCATTTTTTTCCCCTTTTATTGTACCTAAGGTTAAAATGGGACAAATTAGACACCAAATTTTTACACCCCATCATTTTTGAATTTTCTTCACTAAAAAGCATGACTTAGGGTGTTAGAGGGGGCAAATGGGAGAGTTAAACCTACGAGACCCACTTTTCATGGTAGTTGAACCCCATGTCACACTATTTCACCACTAATTTCCAATTTTCATGTCTCCAAGTTTAAAATGGGACAAGGGGGACATAAAATTTTGACCCCCATCATGGAAAACTTCTCGCAACTCACCCCTCACCACTTTTGCACCTAGGTTTCACAAACTTGCATTTTTCCTTGTCCCCTTTCATGTGCTTGAACCTAGGTCACAATTTCCCAGGACATTTTTTCCCCTTAGATTTCACTAGGTTAAAATGGTATGAGGGGGCACAAAATTGTGACCCCCATCCAACCATCTAGCCTTGGTCACATAGAAAACCAAATTTCAACCCATAGTGACCATTCCCAACTATCTCAATCTCATCCAAAAGAACCAAAAGTTGCCACTTGTCCCCATCTGGTGAAAATAAAAATTTTGTATCCATTTTGTCCCCTTTTTCCGTATTTCACTTTTGCAACTCCACTTCAACCATATCCCAACCTTGGTTAAGGTATCGGGCCAAATGGGTGAGTTAAAACTTGTAAGAAAAATGACTAACTCTCATCGCCTATCATTCTTAGTCGTTTTAAAACTTTCAAAATTTTGTGTTCTTCCCTCCTAAACATCCATTATTTCATAAGTATTTTTGTATTTTTCCCATAACATCAAGCTTGCATAACTAAAAATGCTTATAGTTCTCTAACCATGCACTGATTTCCATTAAACTCTTCTAGTGTATTCCTCCCAAAAATGACTTGAAACCAATTATAATAGCATTTTCAATTATGCTTTATGTAATTTTCAGCATCCAATCAAAAATTTTATCCCAGAGGTTTCCTTTTCAGATCTACGAAGTTTAAATAAATGAAAAACTCAAAATTGGAGTGGGTCCTAAAGTAAAACTTAAACTTTTGAGACCAAATTCATTTGATAGCTAAAAGACCTTTATATAAAAATAGTAAGTTGGAAGGGCTTTATGTGTCCTAATATATGAAGTTTCAAAAAAAAAAAAAATTCAACACTGTGATACTCCAAACAAGCAAAGACCATCGAAAGTGAAAATTGGGAAAGCTTACTAAAAATAGCTAACCTAGTAAGCACCTTCTAAAAATAGTAAGTCTTGAAATTGAACTCAAATCAATTGTATCAACTCACATTCCACCTATCTCATTACTTTTTCCATGATTGTAAAGGCCGGGAATTTGTCTCTTCATTCAAATAAGAGAAAATCCCTCACAAGCTCTTAAAACATCGGTCTCAAGGCTAATTCTACATGACACACTTGGATGCGAGGAAACTAGATGATTCAATTTATCCTAATTGTCAAAGAAGAGGACCATGGTTGAAACATTTGAGAAGATATCACAAAGGAAAATTATGAATTTCAAAAAGACACAAAAATAAAGGATCTTTAGATACCTAAGGCCATCAAAAATTCATCACAAGTTCACTTCGTGAAAGTTTTACATCGTATTTTTAACACGTATTCGGTACTTTGGAGTGTTTTTACATCTCACGAATAAGGAGATTGTACCACAATTTTTCGGTCCAACTAGAAGTCTAAGGAAAAGAGTTTCATTCAAGGAGTAAAACTTGTATCTAGAAAATGGCCTATTTCAAAGTGAGGATCATATGAGTAAGAACATGTTTGAGCATCCTGAAGTTGATTGCATTCATAAAGGAGAAATATTTGTCACGAAGGTGAATTTTAAGGCCAAGAGGAGTAAGGTAGTGATCTCCATGTCCTAAATCCTTTCTTGTGATCAAAGAAGATCATCATGTTCCCATCGCAGTACAAATTTCATAACATTATTTCTAAACACTTATTCAATACCCTTGAATGTGTATGTGTCTCCACGAAGAAAGATTTTACAATCTCCATGTTTCAATCCGATGTGGTCAAGGAAAGGAACTTCATTCATAGTCCATCAGAAGCATATTCTTCATCAACAGGATCATTCCTATCTCTGGATCTCTACTTCTCTCTCTCCTTCTCTCTCCTCCCTCTCTCTAACATTATATTCCTTCTTTGAGAAATCACTTTCCACTCTTTCATCTTATTCACTTAAGTGACCTAATGTTGCTTTATAAAATTCCCTTTTCAAAAATAAGAAAAGGACTTAGTTTCACCCCTAGGAATTTGAAGTCACATGGTGGTGAGATAAAAATTCATGTGAGGGGATGAAAGGAAAATTTGTAAGCTATAAGTTGGAATGGATTCTCCATTCCAAAGGGTTGGAAATTGTTGATTGTTGATACTTTTGGGCTTTGTATAACTATTATTGCAAGCATAAATATGGAAACTCATTTTAGAAAATTAACTACTGATTTCTCCTATAAACCTGTCATTTCCAGGATGTAAATTTCCATTTACATATTGGAAAATATTTTACAAACTAGCGAAAAAGAGATACACTCAAGATAATCGTGCAAGTAGAATTCTTGATATCACATTTGAAGAGCAACAACAAGCTAATTTCATACTTCTTATTGTCTAGGTGACAAGGCAAGTTAGGAAAGATTCCTCTGTTGAATTTGATCCTAACTTTCCTCGTGAAGATCCTATTGAAGAATCAGTTGTAGAACCACTTGATATCCTTCCTCCAAAATAATAATAATAAGAAATGGTTGCACCTATGCCATGGGGAAAAACCCCGGTATACTAGCATTGGCTCCTCCACTTCATGAATTACCAAAAGGATCAAGAAAGAACTTTCCCAAATTCTATGGAGATGGAAAGCAATGTCCAGATGATCACATTACAAATTTTATTACAGCCTTTGGCATTCTTAGAGTAGGACATGAAGATGTCATCATTCAACTATTCATGGAGTTATTGCAAGATGTCATTGCAGAATGGTTTTACTACTTTCTATTATGTTCAATTACTAATTGGGATGACATGAAAACCAAGTTTGAAGCAAGATTCAATATCTGCGGAATATTTCATTCCCTCCTTGCTCAATTATCTCAGATGAAGAAAAAATTACAAGAGCCCGTGAGAGAATTTGTAGAAAAATTCAATAAGTTGATCAACAAGATTCCTATTGTGGTTGTCTTATTACATGTAATTAGAAGAGGGTCTTCATGAATGCTCAGTTGCCTAAAGTTGGTTTCATACTACGGAGAAATCTACCAAACACTTTGGAAAATTCTCAAGAACTTGTCATTTAAGTGAAATATGACTTTATCATGTCGGAAAAATAAAGAGCTATTTGGCGAAGAATAAGAACCGAGTTCTAAAGATGAAATATTTTATTCACTTGTTGCAAATATTAGTCAATGATTTGACTTCATTTAAGAAAAAAATTTCTCAACATGCCTCATACCAAAATTGAAGCGAAATCAAATTACGGGAACACCCGAAGGCTTGCCTTAGAAGCTACACTTTGGTTAATGCAATATGTGGAACTGTGAAGATGAAGGAGAAGAAATTGTTGAATCATAAATTTAAGAAAAAGAATAAGAAGAAGATGAATGTGCCAGATTAGGTGTTTTGAATACTCACTAGACGAATATTTTGAAGAATCCATGGATAGCTACTCTTGTGCAGTGTTCACTCACTCATAAACAGAGAAAGATTCATCTCCTTTCGTTGCCAAAGTAACGCATTTGAATCCTCGGATGGCCACTCTATGAAAAAACAACAACAAAATGAGGATCATCATTGTCTACTTACACGGTTCATCCAAGAAGAATCTTGAGCCTACCTCGATTAATAATCTATATCTTCGAGTAAGTATCTTTCATCTCCTCTTGAAAAATCAGTTTCTATTTCTATTGATTCTAAGAATAAAAACCCTACTCATGTCAAGGTTTCCATAGTTCCCGATGGTCCTACAACTTATTCACCTTTTTACATCATTGACCATGTTAAAAAAGACAAAAATCATATTTCTAATCTAGTACTTAAAAACTCACCCCAAGAAATTTGATATGCTTCTCAGGTTATAAAAGGAATTAGTTCAAGCTCATGTTCCTAAAATTCCATTACCAATGAACCACTCCCTTCCCTCAATACAAATCCTTTGCATAGCCTTCTTTCATCCACACCTCTACTTTTGGAAGGTAGAACCTTTCTCTCTAGCCTTATTAGTCAATGGGTATAAACTAAATAATTACGAGGTCAAGATGTCACAAAATTTACTAAATCCCTTGGTCTCTCTCTCACTCCTACTACTATCCATTGTTACTCCATACAAACCAAATAATTTCCTCTTATTGCCCAAGTGAAATATGTCCAAGTATCATTTTCGAATTTCCATATAAGAAGATTACGATAAAATATTTGTAGCAGAGATATGTCACCTTCGTATGGTATGTTTTTGAGCCAAATATTTTGTAGGGATGTTGGCATAGATATACATATGGATTGATCGCATTCCACCATTCCATTCAATGGTAAAATTATTAAGCTCCTTCCAATAAGTGATCGGGGGATCATTTTTTAAAGTTCCCTAAACATCCCTAAATGGTGTCAGTGCAGAAGATCATCTCGAGAGCTTTCCAACGATTGTGAGAATGCGGCAAACAAACATCGGGAGCTCTAGTTATGTCCGATCAAAGTTCGGTCAAGAGGAAAGTCAACTCTGGTCAACTGGTCAATATTGGACCAATCGCACTATGACACGTGGCAAAAAGGCATTGGTGAAATTGGAGGGGTTTTAACCAATCAAATCAACAATCATGGAATGAAATAGCAAGCGTTGGAACAAGAGGCTCAACTTTTATTACGGAGGAGCCCGGCCAATCAAACGTGTGGACTATGGTATTATCGCCTACGTGGTGAGTACACAAGCTACCACGAATTGAATACGATCAATTTTCCTATTGGGAGACGACAAGTGGAATATATGCTATTGACCGAGTTAATTATTTCCATACCACATTACATGGGTCGAAATTATATTTACTTGGTAAGTTCACTTTCCAAATGCCACGCATTATTCCCAAATTATTAATGTTTATACATTAGTATTAAACCAACCACTTAACCGCCATTTTGCCAAGGACCACGTGGAAGGAGGATGAAGCGGTTGTTGGGGGCTTAAAGCCATGCATGGTATTATCCACGTGAAGAATGGAGGGGATAAGGGTTATTAAACCTTACCCAAATAAAAATGCCACCAAATGTGGGATATTACACCCACTTCAATATGCAAACCGCCCCACTTCACCTTTAGCCGCTAACATGGGGATGTTAATCCCATTTCATATGCAAATGCGCCAAATTGGGATTTTTATCCCATTAAAAATGCAAACCGCCCTATATGGGTATGTAATCCCATTAATTTTGCCACTTACGGGTGAGGCTAAGGTTTAAATATAGCCTAAAGATTATATGTAATTGCATTTTTTAAGGGCCCTATTTTTTGTATAAATAGGGAACCCATTCTATTGTAATGGACACACACACTCCAAGCTTATTATTTGTTAAGCTTATTGTGGGGACACACACCTCACGCAACGGAGAAGTTGGAGAAGCTTATTATTTGTTAAGCTTATTTTGTGGGATGTGGAGAATTAGTAAGAGAAATTTTAATATAGTTTTGTAAAACTATATTAAATTCCTAAAATTACTATAGACAAATATTGTTTATTGGCCTATTATTTTAGGCAATAGTAGATGAATATTTGTGATTGGGAGTAAATTATAAACTACCCAATAGGCCCATTGAGCCACACCAATTACTTGCAAATCCTGGATTGTCGACCGGAGTGCTAGCATCACATTGATAGCGTCGGGAAGGCCGATCGAAGCCGAAGGAGATTGTGCATCAGGAAGGTGAAGAACAATTCGATTGATCATCGAAAGTTTTCGAAGAACTGGTGTACTGATAGGCAAGTAAAATTCCATTAGGTTTTCTTGTGAAAGTACTATTGTAAATTACAAGTTTTGACTAGTGGAACGGTTCGACCACGAACCCAGAGACGTAGGTAATTTTCGAACTCCGTAATCAATCTTTGTGCAATTGTCTTTAATGTCTTGCATTTATTTTAAGTTGATTACTTAAAAGGAGCAAATTGTCGATAAATAATTTAAGCCTACAAGGGTCTGAGATCAGGTAGTAATAACTTGATTATTTTCGGATCAAGTTGGTATCAGAGTAGGTTATTAGCTTACAAACTTGCTAATCTCTGAGCAAGTTTGGTATCAGAGCTGGTTTAGCTCCATATTTGTTTTTAGTAAATCTGATTAACAAAGTGATTGCTTCAAGTTGGTGCAGTTGGTTCAGTTTGTGTGAACAGGAACAAGTGCACTATGGGCAAGATGTCTAAATAGGAAAAGCTCGAGGAAATTGAAGCTTATAATCACCAGATCTAGGAAGAGAACTCTCTCCTGCGATCAATGTATTACTCCTTGGAAGAGGAGAATGCTCGTTTGAAATCAGAACTGCAAACCAAGGATGAGCTCTTGGCAAGGTTGCAATGTGGTGATCAAAGAAAGGAAATACCTTCAACTTCAAATGCAGTGACCATGGCAAATGACCAGACCGTAAGTTGCTTCACCACCGAATCTTCTTCTTCCTCCCATTTGGTTTTGGATTCGAGTAATGAAGTCTTCGGTTTGTTTGAAAAGCATACTAGAGGCATTGGATCTAAGTTACTAGATAAAATGGGATTTGATGGAAGAGGCCTTGGTAAAATGGCCAAGGCATATCTAACCCAATACAAGAGTTGAGGATCATCCTTGTTTTGAGGTTTTGGGTTATCCTAGTGCGGGAATGGAAATTGGAGAATGCTCCAGAATGCGACGGTGTTAGAGTAGGTATTTACCTTAGCTCATGTTCACCTAGGTACTTTATTTACCTTTATTGTATTTATCCTCACCCACTTATGTGTGTGGATATTTCTTTTATCTTATTTAGGTATTAAGAGATATTATCTAGTTGTTAGGTATAGTTCTTTCCTTGATCTATGGCATTGACTAGTTCTTTCCTTGATCTATGGTATTGACTAGATCCTTGATGTCTAGTTCTCTCCTAAATCTATGGTTTTAACTAGTTCTTTGATGACTAGTTATTTCATTGATGTATGGCTTGATCTATGACCTTGACTAGTTCTTAGATTGTTATTCCTTACCTATTTAAGTAAGGCCCCTTCTCAATGTATTGCATTGAATTCCATAAAAATATATGATATTGCTTCTCATTTGTTTGCAAAGGTTTTATGTAAAGTTATTCTGGCAAATTACTTTCATCTTATAGATCGTGGTGTTTGATTAGCATCTGTGTTCTTGGCTTGGTACGATTTGGTTATTGTTCCTTTCATGGTATCAGAGCTAGAGATTGCTGTTAGCATCCGTCTGTAAGTTTTATTTTGCAAATAAATTATTTGTGTATTCATATATTTGGGATTTGGTCATATTTTGTTGCTGCATGCATTTTTATGGAAAACAGAGGCTTCCATTGGATCCGAAAGCGTGAAAACCCTAAGATAAATCAGAAACTCACCATTTCTCGTAGATAGTCGTTTTTGTGTTTTTTTGGTGTTACAGAGAAGCACATTGGTTTACCTCGGGATTTGTGCCCACTAGAAAAGAAATCACAGAATTTTTTTTGGTCTGTTGGATTTTTTGAGATCTAGCACGCAGCAATTTTTTGTTACGGCGTATTTGTCTCGGTTTGTGCACAGAAGATTTTTGGATCTTTCCTCTTTTGGCAGGGTCCACCATTGTGACACATCCGAAATAGTAATTTTTACCAGAAGTGGCAGTTGGATGTGACTTTCTTGAAAACACGCACACACCCCCAAAATAGTAAGTTGTGCAAACACCCATTAAAATCCTTAGCCCTTGGTCATATGGTATGGTCATATGAGGGCTTAAAACTTGTGATTCCTACTAGTAGGTGCTTAACTTCAGCCCCTTTAATTTTATTTGTGTGGTGAAGGAAACAACATTTTATTTTACTTTGTTTTAGTGGCACCTAAAATAAATAACAGAGCAAAATATTAAAAAAGCTTGTAACTTTTGATCGGTAACTCGGTTTTGAGTGCCATTTTTTGCAAAAGTGCTTGTTTTTTCGTGCTCTTTCCATTAGAGTTATTTATTTTGAGACTTGCACTATAATTATAAAGTGCCAAATATGGAGGAGTGTTGTAATCAATTGTGGATGCAATTTCGGCTGAGCCCGACGTCCTAAATTTTTGGGAGTTGCAGTTTGTACCTATCATGGATTCTAAGAATGATATGCTTTTCTCTGAAGTATGTGGACTTCAAGAGGATATTGTAAAATTTGTGGAAGAAAATAGATCACTCAAGAAGAAAATTCTCTTCTACAATCACTCATTCACGATAAGGATACAATAATACACTCCTTGCAGAACAAACTTGCTCACCTACAACATCACCATCATATTGTGGACAACCATATCCATGCTCCAAGTCCACTTGCAATTGTTGCTCTTGTACCCACTGACATTGATCTGCCAGTCTTTGAGCTGAACCTAGCTTTTGATGCTTCTAAACTTGTGAGGCTTGTTACTGCATGCTCTTCCACATCTGTGCCTATTACAGTACCACATGTTGTGTATCCTACTTTTGCTCATTGCATGGCTTTTTTAAGAAGCATACCACTGCATTCAGTTCTCGCATGCTCCGTTCTATGGGTCTCACTAGAGGAGTCATTAGCAGACATTCACAGGGTATTGTTTCCTCTATTCCACATGTTAAGTGGAATTCTCATCATGACATTGGTTTTCGAGTAGATACTTCATTGGGATCACACATTGACAAAGCTCCTTTTTTGTTCGCTCGACTCTTTCTGAGGATCATGAGCAACACATGAGTTCTGCACCTTCACTCAGGATTGAGAAACCTGAGATTTTAGTTTTCAGACATGATCAACCTGACACACATTCTGATGTTCTTTTACATGCACCCATTGTGCATTTTGCACCAAGTCATATGCAAGCATCTTCTTCATCCATCCGTGTTGATTTGGGGTGGATATCTAATCACTCATGGAGGCGACATAGGCATTCGTTGAGAGGACTCTACAAGCATGGCTCCTCCACCATTCGACCTCTTGCTCCACTTTCTATACCTTTTGCATTGTGATGCTTCTTATTTTGAGCATTTTTCTTTAGCAGGTGTAGTGTATCTCTCTTGTTTGTTGAGAGATTTTGTATATGTATTTTCGACACTTTTGGCATGTTAACAGTATCTCTTGTGGGGGATCTATTCAGTGAAGTCCAGTGTTATTTTGTCAGTGTTCGAGTAGTTGATTTTGGGCAACTCATACAGATTTGTAGCGTCACTCCACCCATTCAGCAGTATGGGAGGGTGTGGTGTTGATCCTGCTTCTTCGGGTTTCGTGTCCTTGCCTTGTTACCTTGGCTTTTCTTGGATCGTGACACTCTGGAGTTTGTGTCCTTGCCTTGTTGCTTTGGTTATTGTTCTTGGATCGTGGCACACCTATTTGCAGCAGTTGGTCGAATTATGTTTCATGTTTTTTTGCACTTTCGACATCACTCTGTTGACAGTCTCCTTGTATGGAGCTATTCTAGTGAAGCCCAGTGTCAGTTGTTTTTGAGTTCTATGATCGAGCAGTGGATTCAGACCAAACTTCTTCAACATTGTACGATTTTTTTGAGCCGAGCTTCTTGGGATGCCTTGGAGCGGGTCTTTACTCTCTTTACTTTTGTTATTCTTGGTTTTGGGTACCTTGCATGTGTCCTTTTTCCTAGTTATTGTACATGAGTACCTCATCAGGCCTAGTTGTTTGGGACTCATACTGTGGACATGTCACATCTATTTTGGCCCCTAGCTTCACTTGAGGGGGGTGCTAGAGTAGGTATTTACCTTAGCTCATGTTCACCTAGGTACTTTATTTACCTTTATTGTATTTATCCTCACCCACTTATGTGTGTGGATATTTCTTTTATCTTATTTAGATATTAGGAGATATTATCTAATTGTTAGGTATAGTTCTTTCCTTGATCTATGGCATTGACTAGTTCTTTCCTTGATCTATAGTATTGACTAGATCCTTGATGTCTAGTTCTCTCCTAAATCTATGGTCTTGACTAGTTCTTTGATGACTAGTTATTTCCTTGATTTATGGCTTGATCTATGACCTTGACTGGTTCTTAGATTGTTATTCCTTGCCTATTTAAGTAAGGCCCATTCTCAATGTATTGCATTGAGTTCCATAACAATATATGATATTGCTTCTCATTTGTTTGCAAATGTTTTATGTAAAGTTATTCTGGCAAATTACTTTCATCTTATAGATCGTGGTGTTTGATTAGCATCTGTGTTCTTGGCTTGAGTACGATTTAGTTATCGTTCCTTTCTGGACCCACTAGTCTTGAAAGAAGATTATGAGCGGAAAGTTGTGCTTCATCGTCACAGGAAGAATATGGTAAGAGAAATCAGCGAAAAGGTAATGAGATTCCACCTCGATTTCTCACCATAATCATAACCACAATAAAACTTCGATCCACTTTTTCACTTAAGAAGTATGGTTATGATTTTTAGAATATGTGGAATTTATTTCCATGTAATTTTTATGGATTGCATAATCATTCAAAGGTGACCGAGATGCTAGAAGAGAAGGACACTGATGAAGAAGTTGATGTCGTTCATCAGGAACAAGGAAAACCAAAAAGACCAATCTCGTCATACAGAGTCAAGAAATGGCGAAAAGAGTTCCTCATCCCGAAGAAGGAGATACATAGGAATTTTTGTGCTCATTGCCAAAGGAATGGGCATCGGGTGGATAATTGCTGGAAACTGCAGCCATCTCGCCATCAGAGTAATGGCAAGTCAAAGATGGAATGGAGGCCTATTACAAAGGCAAAGGAAGTTTCTACTCCACCACCAGTTGACAAGTCAACCCAGGACCAGGTAATACCTAAAAGTGAAAGTCCTTTCAAATGGGTAAGTCAACAATTTTTCAATTATATATTGCATAATTTAGATTGATGAATAGTATGTAGTATTAAGTTTGGAGATCAGATTCTGTGAGAAAATGCTGAGAGAAAGGTTTACAATACTCAGTGGATTTTCTTACTTAGAAAATTTGATTAATGCTCCAAACAGATCTCCTAATAAGCTTGTGAGTACATGTTACAGCTTGGATACAAGATTTGACTCATATAAAGCTCAGAGATTGATCTGCCATTTGTGCGCAGAGCAGTGAGGTTCGCAGAGATCAGCTCGAACTTCATTCTATGTAGAGGCATTGTGACCGTGCGTGCGAATGGTAGGCCGAATCACCGTTGGCATTGACGTCAGTCGAACTTCATTCTCGTGTAGAGGCATTGCAACCATACGTTGCCAGAATGGTACACTGATATTAGTATGTCAACAAGAGGAGCTCTCAAAGGATCAGCTCAGAACGTCATTCAGTGTCAAGGCATTATGACCACACATTCAAATGGTAGCTGATCAACAGACTTAGCATCGTGCATTGGAGGCTTGAGGTCTTGAAAGAGGCTTAGCATCATGCATCGGAGGCGTTGAGGTCTATAGAGACTTAGCATCATGCATTGAGGCGTTGAGGTCTATAGAGACTTAGCAGAGGCCCCGGTCACATAGAAAACAAAATTTCAGTCATTTATGACCATTCCCAACTCCTAAATCTCATCCACAAGGAACCAAAAGTTTCCACTTGTCACCATCTATTCCACATCTCAATTTTTCATCCCTTGTGTTTCCTTTGTCCCTCTTGCACTAGCAACTCCACTTCAACCATATCCCAACCCTGGTTAAGTTGTCAAGTCAAATGGGTGAGTTAAAACTTGCAAGAAAAATGACTAAATCTCCTCACCTCTCATACTCGTCATTTTTAAACTTTCAAAATGTTGTTTTCTTACCTCCTAAACCTCCATTGTTGAACAGGTATGTTGTTTTATTTTTCCTAAACATCAAGCTTAAAAACTCTAAAATGTTCATAACTCTCTAACCATGCACTCGATTTCCATCAAACTTTGTCAGTGCACTCCTCCCAAAAATGCCTTCAAGCTGGTTATAAGAGCATTTTCATTGATTATCTATGTAATTTGCATCATCCATTCTAAATTTACATCCCGGAGGTTTCCTTTTCAGATCTACGGAGTTCCAACAAATGAAAAATCTCAAAAATTGGAGCAGAAGGTCCTGAAGTAAAACCTAAACTTTTGAGACCAATTTCATTACAATCTAACACCTAGAAAACCTCCATATAAAAATAGTAAGTGGATAGGGATTTGTGAGTAAAAATTTATTAAATTTCCAAAAACTGAAAATTCTCACCACCGGAATACTCCAAACAAGCAAAGACCATCAGAAAGTGAAAATTAGGAAAACTTACTAAAAATAGCTATCCTAGTCAAGACCTACTAAAAATAGTAACTCTTACAATTGAACTCAAATAACTTATATCAACTCACATTCCACATATCTCATTACTTTTTACCACAATTTCAAGGTTGGAAAGTTGTCTCGTGGTTCAAACAGGAGAGAAATCCCTCACGGATCCTTAAACATCGAATCTTAGGGTTGATTTTGCAAGGCACGCTTGGATGTAAACAATTGGATGATTCAACTCATCCTAATTATCACAGAAGGGGATCACCATGGTTGAATCATTCAGGTATTTTTCACAAAGGAAAATTTTGAAGTTCAAGAGAGTCACGAGGAGAAAGGCTACCAAGGTACCCAAGGCCATCAAGAATTCATCACAAGTTCACTTGGTGCAAGTTTCACATCAATTTTTGAACACTTATTCAAGTACTTTGGAGTGTGCTTACATATCACATAAGAAGGAGCTTGTACCACAATTTTTCGGTCCAAAAAGAGGTATGATGTAAAGAATTTAATTCAGGGATTAATTCTTGTATATGGAAAAGGACCTATTTCAATGAGGAGCAGATGAGTAAGAACATGTTTGAGAATCTTGAAGTTGATTGCATTCAGAAAGGAGACATATTTGTCATGGAGGTGAATTTCGAGGTGAGGTAAGGTAGTGATCTCCATGTCCTAACTCCTACCTTGTGATCAAATAAGATCATCATGTTCCCATCTTAGTGCAAATCTCATAAATAGTGTTTTTGAACACTTATTCAATACCTTGGAAGGTGTTTATGTCTCATAGAAGAAAGAGTTTGCAATCTTCATGTTTCAATTCAACAGTGGTCAAGGGAAAGGAAATTCATTCATGGTCCATCGAAGGAGATTCTTCATCAGCAGGAGCTTTCCCATCTCTCGGATCTCCACTTCTATCTCTCCTTCTTTCTCCTCCCTCTCTCTCTCTCTAACATTCTATTCCTTCATTGAGAATGTACTTTTTCACTCTTTCATCTTATTCACTTAAGTGACTTAATGTTGCATTGTAAAAGTCCCTTTTCAAAAATAAGAAAATGACTTAGTTTCATTCCTAGGGAATTTGAAAAGTCACATGGTGGTGAGATGAAAAGTCATACGAGGGGAGATGAAAGGACAATTTGTAAGCTATTAATTGGAATGGCTTCTCCATTCCAAAGGGTTGGCAATTATTAATTGTTGATAGTTATTAGGCTTTCTATCACTATTATTGCAATCAATAAAGCTACATTTCTTCTATTTCCTTTCCTATGTTCTTTTTCTCTCTCTCTACTTTCAAACTTTGCAAACATTGTAATCTTGTATAACTAAGGAAGAACTTTGTGTATTTGATTAATGAATTCATATAATTTTTGTCTCCAATTTATTAGTCTTATTGTTGATTGCATGGTTGAATTCTTCTAATTGAATGTGGACCTACTCTAGCTAATGTGTGTGAATTTTGTAAGTCTATTCATAGTATTAACCCTCTCTCCCTATTTCTCCTACTCGTACCTCTCTCCAAACTAATTCCTCCCTTGTACACTATACAAGCAATTTTCCACAAGTTTAGTGGAGTATTCATATGTGATCCCGGCCTAATGACACCCCACATTTTTAGTTAGTTTACATTCAATAATGGGAGCCTCCCCATACCCAAGAAGGAGAGGCTTAGCCCCATGACCGTTAGTGAAACCAATAATCCACATTGTAAAAATTTATTTCACCATTTAACAAGGGCATCCACTCCTTACATGAGAAAGCAAAGAGAATCCCATAAGTCACCCCAAAAAATGTCTTTCATGCTCAACTTGTAAGCTTGAAAGTGAGGCAACTCACACACACAAGTCCTTATCCCTCTAACACTAAATAGGGCAAGAAGAAAAATATCAACTAGCTCTACTACCAATTTACAACAATAGATGTGAATGTGAAGAGTTACAAATACAAATTATGCTCTTCCCTTCATCATTCCTCGTCACAAATCTTAGTCTTACATATTTCTCTTATTTGGACAAATTTGTCCATCTTGTTGCCTTCCTCCTCTTCCTCAATATTTCTAGTAAGAAAAATCTCTATATTTCGTTGGCATTATTGCTCATATATTTTAATAATGTTAGGTAAATTAGCATTTGCATGTTGTTATATGAATTCATATTGTCGTTTATGATAGAGGAATTGATGTTTTTACTATGATGATTGTGTTGAAAAATACAAGCATTATGTGTGTTCAAGTATCTAAGTGAGTGTTGACCAATAATTGTTTTGCAATGGAAATTTTGTATAGTACCTCAAAAGCCTTGTCGATCGTCACTTCCTTCATATAGTCAAGTCGAATATAGGGTTGCCATGGTTTCTCTTTTTTTTGTTGTTTCTCCCTACAAATGGTCTGCAGTTGAATCTGAGGCTATAGTGACTCCACATAACAACTCTCCTATAACAATGCCAAAAGTGTACCACCCATTATACTTGTTGAGTTCACCTCGGAATCCAAGAATTTTACTCTCTCATTCCCATGAATGGCTACAATCTTCCTATCACCATATCTTTGTATAAAGGCTTAGTTAAAAACAAATATGCGACTTGCATCATCAATTTTAGCTTGAATTTCTTACCTTCACTTCATGTGAAGATAAAACATGGTTATTTCATGTTTTTAAGAGCTCGTACTTTGCCTTTATAATGCCTCTATATTGTTGCATGGGTCTTATTGCTATACTTGCAAATCCACTACTTTCTCTCACCTCGTAGTTTTTCTTCCCGGGTATTACAATTATGCTTGTCATGATCCCGCCAACCTCATTACAAGTTATGGATCTAAACATCTCATCAACTTCTACCAACATTGACAACAATGAAGACTTCTTTTATTCTACAATTTTAGGGTTTAAATATGTCTAGGCACTACATACTTTTAGCATTTAAGATCATAGCAATTGATGAAAGTGTTATGTAAGTTGTAGATCATAGTTTATGTGGTGGCATATGCATTACCAAATGCACAAAAAGTTTGATATATAGTTCAATTGCATTGAATTGTAACTAATGTTAAGCCAAATATCTAGGTACTTTTCATGCTAACTAGAATCTTGTTATTTTGTTAGGTTGATTTGGGTGCTTATTATTAATTGTGTTATGTACGTGTGATTTTTCAAGGTAAACATTGTTTTTGAAACATACTAATTTTATATAATTGAAGTAGATGATTGCGAATCATGAAGGACACTATTTTGATGATGTGGCTGCAACTAGGAAGGACAATATCTTGATGGAGTTTATTAGTTGGAGACTAATAGCCCTCCGATCCATACTAGTGGAGCTACTTGATCTTCAAAGAGTTTGATGTTATCTTCTATTTTTTTTTATTTAAGCTATTTAATTGTAATACCCAAAATATTTGATTGTTTGAATGAAAGACCATAATTCCAATAAAAATATAAACTATTTTGAATGTTGGAAAATGAGGATTGTGAAACTCAAAATACATGTGGTGCATCGTGTCTTATAAATAATGGGAGAAAAACTCATTTATTTCATGCAATAATCCGCTTTCAAAAGAATTGTTTTTTAAAGCATACTTCGTTTGATGAGTCCAATGAGGCCTAGAATTTCAAATTATCCATACCTATCAAGTCAAAATTGTTGACAACCAACTCTTTTTAGGTACCTGTCAAATAATTTCAAACATCCATATTTTAAAAATACTTTTGGGATCTATATAAATAATTATAAATTTTTTATCTTAGATATGTATGTATTAACTGAAGATACTAGAAGCATTTGTGCTCTACTATATTTTAGATTGTGAAAAATTATCAACAGTTGAATTTTTTTGACCATGATAGATCTAAAATAGTCAAATTGCAAGCCTAAGTCCATCGGGACTCAAACCCATCTTTATAAAAATTAATATGGTTTTAATGAAGTGTGTAACTAATTTGCTCTTGTCAATTGAAGCACAAGTTGTACTTTTTCATAATGGAAAGATTAGCTGAATATATAGCCTTCAACTTAAAATTAAGACCAGCGTTTAAAATTTGACAACTGATAAATTATTATATGATGGAGTTTTTTTTTTTTCTTGTTTTCATTTTTAGTTTCTTTTTCTTCCCTTCATAATTTATTCTTATTGTAAACCACTTGAGAAAAGTTCTCAATATTGATTTTTGGTGCACGCATCTTGTGTTTGTTCTAAGGGATACAGTAATGATAAGTACTAATGGTGCATGGTGCATGTATGGCCTAACATGCTTTGCTTATGTTTTAGTTGATTTGAAAACGGTAAATAAAACTATAATCGGGAAGTGAAATGAAATGAAAGGCTTATTAATATCTTCTTCTTTTCCCAAGTAAAAACTCTTCACCATACTTAACGTAAGATTTTTCTTGAGGTCGGAGCTCTTCCTATAAATTTTGGTAATAAATTTTCCTATTTATGTTTAGTATCATGTTTTCAAATAGGGCAATCAATGAGTCAGCTCCTATAGAGTTGGTGAACCTAAATGTTATGTATACCCTGAGCATTTATAATGTAGTCATTGTCTCAATTATCTTGGAATTTAAAAGCATATTATCTCTTAATGTAAACTAATTCTTAACTAAGCTACCAAGACTTTTGCCAACTACTTCATTTTTTATCTTTGAGTAAGTTTTATGATATCGTTCATATTGAGGTTTAAATTGTGATATGACATTTATGTGTGAGTTAATTCTTAACTAAATTATCAACATTTTAACATTCTATTTCATTTGTACCCTTAGTTAGACTAAGAGGCATCATATATGAGCATTCTAAGGTGGAGGTGGTAGACCAATATTTGTGAGATGTTAACAATTGTTAGTCTACCTTAAATTCAACATCCATTAAATTGTCATATGTTAGTTTTAATCTAAAATTGATGTTTATTTAACTGTCATTTGATTGTATTTCCTTCTTGGAGACTATAATAAAGAAATCATAATATTTCAACTATATGGTGGAGTTTGGAGCTCAATTTTCAATCCAAAATAGTTTTGTTAGCCTAACATAATATATATCACCAATTAGTTGGAAATTTAAAGAATAAGACAATGGAAATATTAATCAATATGATATGATAAATCAAATAATATATCTTTTGAAAAATCAAATAAACATATTTAAGATATTTGTACAAGTTTTTAATTTATTTCATATAAATATTAAGAAAAATAGAACTCATGAATTGCTACTTAATTGTTATAAGAGCATTTATTTCTATTATTGTAATTTTTAATGCAATTTTGTGTTTAAATAAGCATGCCTTGATTTACAATGTTGTGATTGCTTAAACACTGTGTATAGGAAGTTGTCAAAATAAAAATGCATATACTTAGAGAATGGCGTTGTATATATTTTTTTGCTTTATAGGTTTATATTGTTCCATAAGCATGTGTCATTCATTATTGTGTGCCAAGAGTGAAGTGCACTTACCATAGAGATCAATTGAGACGTTGTAAGTGTTTTCAATTAGAATTTTAATTTTAATTATATGAAGAAATATATTTGGAAACTCGATGATACAACAATTGTAAACTTAGACAAAGTTTTTATGCATTTTGTGTTTCTAGAGTGCATCATCATGTAATATCGATTTTAGAAATCACCTAATTTCTAGTCAATCTTCATGACTCATCTTCCTAAATAACAGATTCAAGAACCAATTTCCCGGGAAGCCTAAGGTCTACTTGACACTAACTACATCCAAGGAATTCTCATATAGTGAAGCATCTACTTCTCAAAGGATAACCCATCAATATTGTTCCAACTCGAGCACACAATGCACATCTATCCACACAACTCCCCTCATAATTGGTACACCTAGCTTTCTATCTCATTAGCAACACATTTAACAAATATTTATCTTCGTAAATCATTTATTATAAACTCCTAGTTGCTTCTTTTTTATGCTTTTAGGGTTTACTATTATATGTAGTTGTATATTATTATTTTTCAAGAATCACCTAAATGTTGATATTAAGTAAATTTTGTTAACTCAATTTTTATTAGAAAGTGAGAATAAGAATCCATGTAGCATGAACTTGAATGGTGCACTTGCACAAACATATTATTGAACAAGTTTATTTGAGTTTGTATTTACTAGGCACCAAATACATTGCATACATAATTTACCATTTCTCCATCAACTTTCCATTAAAAATAACATTAATCTAACAATAATACATCAACTTTTATTTATCTTGAAAATATGATAGTTTTTTCACTTCTCATGTATATGGAAATTTTGTCTAATTTAAGTTAAAATATATTATTTTTTTACTTATGTATATGTGCTACCTAGAGATGGGTGTAATAATGAAAAAATCTATTTATAATATTTAAAGAGGATTTCATTGGTATGATAAAACAACAAAGGAAAGAGGGTGAGGACTAATAAGCAAACATATTAATCACATCCTTCAATTATGTCATTGCCTCCATTGGTAAGCATTATGGTGCATTGGATTTATACCTTGCTACATACCAAGCCTACTAGCCAATGTGGATTAATTTTTTAGACAACAAGAACTTTTAGTTGCAAATCAATTTCAAGATGCATAAAAGAGGCATATTCAATTTGAGTAGTATATTCTGTATGCAAAGGCATTTGTATGGGATTATGAAGCCAACGGGACATAGGGAACCTATGTGCAAGTAGACACAATCATCTAGAAACCGATTGGCATAAAGATCAAAGGTTTCTACGTTGCCATTGTCCAAGTCTACCACTAAAAGTTTCATTAATTTTTGAATGAATGAATGAGATAATAGAATTGCATTCCAAAACACGTTAAGAATGTTGGATGAAAGTCGAGTAAACTAATGTACTCATCCCCAACCAATCAACCATTATGTTAGTAAGAGGGTCACTTCCATTTAGAATAAGAATCATGGTATATTAGGTTCATGTTGCCACAAACCAAACTTACCAACGAATGTCATATTAATATTCCAAATGAACTAAAAATTTAAGCTTAGAAGCAATTCCAAGACACACTAAAGAGGCATAACGGCACATATTTAGAGGCACTATCCATGCAATGTTTGAGATGATTTCACCACGATAAGCCATTCATACTTGTCAAAATATTTAAAACTAATTAATTCCTTACCCAAGCACCCTACAACTTATCAAGTTAGCGGGGATGAAATATTCTCGATTTTATTTAGTGACTAAATAGCCGGATATATGGTGTTATTTTATTTTCTTCTCGAAAGATATGAAGGCACCTCTTACAGACTCTAAAGATTGATTGCCATTTTCCTAGATTTGAAATTCGTAATCCTCGAGAGAGATGCCCTAAGATAAAACATTAGCACCACGTAGCAATTGATTATTCATGCTTTGGTAGCCTATTCTTCAAATACAAAGAACTACACAACTGGAATTTGTTGGCAACCACACTCCCAAATCGCCTAGCTCAACCGAAACACAAACAAATAAAGCCACTTATACTCTAGTTGTGACAACTGTCACAAATACCATTATACAAGACAACTCTTACCAAACTGTAATAATATGGTAATAGATCAAAACATCTTGAGCATCATTTCTTGAACACTATTCCCTGTTAGTATTAGAAGCATAGAGATAAAACAGCAAGAAGAAAGAGACGCACAAAACCGCACTAATTCGAATGACCTGGCAAATTCATTTTATTTAGGAGGAGCAATTACATTTAGTTGCAACTATTTGTTGGTTATCTTAACAACTGCTTGGAACCGTACATGTTTATGTTATATATTCAACACCCCCTTTAATGACTAACCTCGAAACAACACCAAGTTTATCTCTGAACTTGACAAACAACAAAGGACCAAGAGGTTTAGTCATTACATCAACACGCTGATCTACGTGAAGGACGAAAAGGTGAGAGATTTCACCGAATCAACCAACTGGCAAATATAATGATGATGAATCTCAATATGTTTAATGCGGGCATGATCGATAAAATTCCTTGCCATTTTCAAAACACCTTATTTATCACAAAAGAGTGAAAGAGGTGTTGCATTTTCAAAATTGAAAATCAATCGACCGACGAAGCCATATTGCTTCACAAAAGACTAACAAAGCAGCTTTGTATTATGCTTCCATAGAAGAGACGGCAAAATGAGGCTAAAGTTTACTTTGCCAATAAACAACTCCCGAACCAAAAGAGAAGATATATCATGTGGTAGATCGTCGAGCATCTAAGATCCTCCCAATCGTAGTCGGTATAGCCAATCACCCCGAAATCAAACTCAAGCCATATTGCTTCGCAATCGGCACTAAACAAAATTTTTGTATTATGCTTACATAGAAGAGACAAAGAATAAAGAGGGTGAAGTTTACTTTGCCAATAAACAACTCATGAACCAAAAGAGAAGATATATCATGTGGTAGATCGTCGAGCATCTACAGATCCTCCCCAATCAAAGTCAAGATAGCCAATCACCCCGAAATCAAACTCAAGCCATATTGCTCATGACTAGCCAATCATCATGCTTCCATGAGAAGAGACGGCAACAAGCAGATGGTGAAGTTTACTTTGCCAATAAACAACTCCCGAACCAAAAGAGAAGATATATCATGTCGTAGATCGTCAGCATCTACAGATCCTCCCCAAGAGTTAGTTAGCCAATCACCCCGAAATAAACTCTCTAATATAGAATGTCAAAGTCAAGAGTTCCTTAGACATATCGCAGAACTCATTTTGTTGCTCCCCAGTGAATGAGTTTCGGTTTAGATAAAAACCGAGAGAGATATCTGACAACAAAACATATATTCAATCATGTAGTTGTTAAATAGATCAAACTACCCACCAACTGTTTGTATAATTATTCATCAGCGGGTAGTGAATCATCATGAGTGGAGAGTTTTAGCCCTACCTCCATAGGTGTAGAAGATGAATTACAATCATACATTTGAAATTTTTGTAGCGGTTTAGTGGCATACTTAACTTGCGAAATGAAAATCAAGTGATTAAGTTGCCAAATTCTACACCAAGAAAATAGTGGAGGCCTAAATCACCATGTCAAAAGCAACACATAAATCTGATTTTACCTTATGAATTGCATCATCTCCACCGCATGGTGATGGCAAGGTCATCAACATACACTAAGAATCACAATGTCATCATCATTGCTTTTGACGTAGAGATTCGGATCGAATGACTCCATGAAGCCTAAATCTTTGAGATGTTTATCTATTTTTATGTACTGTGCTCAAGGAGTCCGCTTAAGTCCATACAAGGACTTAATCAATCTACATACCAGATGCTCACTACCACGAGCCCGAAAACCCTCAAGCTGTGTCATATACACTTCTTCCTCCAAATCCATATTCAGAAAGCACTTTGACATCCATCCGATATACTTTCCAACCAAACTAAGCTGCAAAAGAAAGAAGAAGCCAAAAAGTGACCATCTTTATAGTAGAAGCAAATGTTTCTTCATAATTCTATCCCCTCCTGCATGCAAA
Organism: Taxus wallichiana var. yunnanensis; assembly: GCA_018340775.1. Taxonomy (NCBI): domain Eukaryota; kingdom Viridiplantae; phylum Streptophyta; class Pinopsida; order Cupressales; family Taxaceae; genus Taxus; species Taxus wallichiana. The sequence goes on from CM031243.1 coordinate 666,742,629, forward strand.
AATCTTTTCAACGCAACGAGTCAAGCTTTGTACTTATCCAAAGTACCATCTCGCTTTGCACTTGATTTTATACACTCATTTACAACCAATGGTGTGTTCCCCTAAAAGTAATGGCACCAACTTCCGGTATTGTTTTTAATCAAGGCATCATACTCTAGTTGCATGGCGCTTTCCCATTTCGGATGCCTCGTGTTTCAAAATATTTTTGTGGCTCATGAATATGAAGAAGATCGGAAGTAAGAGAAAATTGAGCAGTGCTCAGAATAATCAATTTGCTTACCAATTCAAATGAGAATTCCATCTAAGAGAGAAGACAATTCTTCCTTCCTCAAATCTTGAATAGTGGAGTAAAACCACTTCGGCCTCCACTGAACCGAAGATGTGGTGGCTGGTTGTGGTGTTTCTAGGAAGAGAAACCAACGGAAGTTCTAGAGGAGAAACCAATGCAAGTTGATTTCCTAGAGACTCAACCATCTCAAGTGGGAGATCGGACATCGACTCCGAGTCTCGTGGAGGAGTATGAGAAGAACCGGATTCATGATCGTGCCAGAAAGAGTACCAAACTTTGTTATGACCCTTGTTGATCGCTGCCCCTCGGCTAGTCCCCTTGTTGATTACAACCAAAGAAAGACTTTGTTTCTTTTACATCAACATCTCGACTAATAATGATCTTATTAGTGGAAGTATCAATCAACCTATAGGCTTTAGATTGATCATTATAACCAACAAAAAATATCTAGAACATTTGGAATCTAATTTACTCTTATTTTTCAGAAACTAAAGTATAAGCAGTTGAACCAAAAACACGAAATGATGATACCTCTGGTTTGATGGTGGACCAAGCTTCCTCCGATATGATGTCCTACAAAGCTTTGCAAGGACTTTGATTGAGTATATAAATAGTCGTGTTAATAGCTTCTCCCCAATATTTATAGGGCACTCGACTGTGCATCATGCATCGAGCCATCTCCATGATGGTTTTGTTCCTCCGTTTTACCACCCCATTCTGTTGCAGTATAAGGGGTTGTCAACTGGCGTTGAATCACTTCTTTACTGTAGAAATCTACAAATTGTTTAAAGGTAAACTCACCCCATTATCGGATCTCAAAGTCTTGATCCGTCGGCTGGTTTGATTCTCCACCAAGGCCTTGAACTTGACAAAAGAAGCAAAGCAATCAACTTCTTCAAAAAATAGACCCACATCTTTCGAGAATAATCATCCACCAACAAGAGAAAATAACGTGCACCAAGGACTATGGGAGTCTTCCACAATGGCTCACATAGATCTGCATGTACAAGATCCAAGAGCCCCTTTGCACGCCAAGCACCTTTAGAGGGAAAAGGCTTCCGCTTTTGTTTTCCTACAAAACAACCAACACACATGTCATGTTTCTCTTGAATAGGAGGCAAACCAACAACCATGTTGGCTCTATGAAGACAGGCTAAATACTGAAGGTTGAGATGGCCATATCTTTCGTGCCATAAAACACTGGTATTGCCTTCCACAACTAAGGCATGCAAGTTGACCGTGGCAAGATCAACAAGTCTATATAGACCACCATGCCCAATTCCCAGGGTAACAACGTTATTTTGCTTGATGTCAGACACAATACATTGTTTATCAGAAAAGTTTATAGAGATATTGGGATTATCAGTTAGTTGACTGATAGATAACAAGTTTTTATTCATGTTAGGCACATATCTAACATTTTTTACAAGCAATTTGGTATTATTATTTAACATAATACTAACATCCCCAATACCCTCTACAACATGTGATCTTCCATCTCCTAAAGTAACTGAATCAAAAGAACAAGAATTAAAATTGACATACCAATCTTTTTGACACGTGAAATGTCGTGATGCTCCAGAATCAAAGAACTAGCATCGAGTAGGGCTGCCATTACCTATGCAAGATGCCATGAGAGCATATTCTTCTTTTGACTCGTGTTCAATTGTAGCCACATGTGCCTGCCCCTTCTACTTCTTCAGGGCATTGAGTCGTTTCCGATAGTCCTTCACATGACCAAGTTTGTGACAATAATAACATTTTACTTGATATTTAGGAGAGGAAGAGGATGTCTCAGCCTATCGTTTACACTTTCCTTTAGACTGAGCAGCAAAAACACTCTCAGATTGTCCAAAAGTGGACTCTTGAGCTTGTGTTTGTCTTCGTTCCTTTTGCAACAAGTAGGAACTCACCTTGTCAAACGTAAGAGTTTGACTCTCCACCATTAAATGAAGTGCCTCCACAAATGACTCATACGAAGAAGGCAAGCTATTTAGAACCAAAGCCACCATATCATCATCATCCACCTTTTTATTTATGGAAGACAACTAGTCTCGGAGATCTTTCATCCGAAGTAGGTGCTCAGATAGCGATCCACCTTGTAATTTTACGGAAAAGAGCATATTTTTCAGGTATAAAACCCGACTCTTTTCTGATGTCTGATATTTATCCTTCAGACTGGTCCACAACGTGCTTGCTATAGTAGCATTCCGCACTTCCGGTATCAAATCATCCGACACCGACAACTTGAGGAGCAATAACGCTTCCTTATGACGTTTGTCATAATCCGCGAAGTTTGTCGCTGGTCGACTTTCATCACCCGTGATTATTTTATCACAATCACGAAACTCCACGACCGTTAAAATCTTATGACTCCAAACATTGAAATTAGTGCCCGTTAACTTTTGTGAGTCAAGCAGAATAAGATTTGAAATATTCACCATTTTATTATGAAAATAATAAAAATGGAAATAAAGTATTTTGCCCACCAAATAAAACAAAATCACTTTATGCAAATACGTGGCTGGGAAAGTATGTTATGTAAAATACGTGGCTGGGAAAGTATGTTATGTAAATACGTGGCAAGTATTCAAACAGCCAATACATGGCAAGGGGAGATAAATTATAGAAAAAATAGTTTATTAAATCTTTTGCTCCCAGACTTCAGATTTTACCTCTGCCCTCACGACTTGGTATTTTGCATTTGCGACTGGTTTCTGCCCCACGTTTTCTGCCACGACTTTCTCCAATCGTATTGCCTTCAACAGGAAACTGGATGTCTGCAATTTTGGGCACGTTATATCCACAGAGAAGGGCACGTTTTCATACTAGCAGGTCACGTTTTTGTTCACAGCGTGACTACCTTCCACAGGACTTTTGCCTTTGTTTATACCAACGACTCTGCCTTCATACGATTTGTTCACGTGTCTCCAGGAACCCACGATTCTCTGAGCAACAGCGAAAAACACAACTCCTTTCTTCTGCCCCTGCGTCGACCGTACCTCTCGTCGACCTCACCTCTCACAATTGCTTCCTCCAATGGTGACTAACTGCTCTGATACCACTGTTAGTATTAGAAGCATAGAGATAAAACAGCAAGAAGAAAGAGATGCACAAAACTGCACTGATTCGAATGACCCAGGCAGATTCATTTTATTGAGAGGAGCAGTTACATTTAGTTACAACTATTTGTTGGTTATCTTAACAACTGCTTGGAACCGTACATGTTTATGTTATATATTCAACATTCCAACGGACCTTATTTTCACAGGTGATACCAATAAACTCAAATTCATGGTGCATGGCAATCAGAAAAATAGGTATTGCAGATCTCAAACTGATGCATGTACATATAATAAAAAAATCAACAGAAAATCTTTGTAAAAACTAGAAGTAATCTCACGAAAAAATGCTATCTACATGCCCCATATATCCTTCATTGAACTTTAACTCAAAATTAGTACACTTTGTCCCCAACCAAACTTCATTTCAATCTCCATACGGATACAATACAAAATTGACACGGTAATACTTAAAACCAAAAACTGAAAAACAGCCTTCACTACTTTTCAATGTCTGCTTTTGAATTAAAATTTACAAATAAATGAGCATAAACCACCTTTACTCTTAGATCTTCTATAAACCCATAGCTGATACAACAAAAGCATAATCAACTTTGAATTAGATCCTACTTCAAATGCCATTTGTCTCACTGCAATCATTTTGTAAAGCCAGCACAACATCAATAACGAGCTGAAATTATGGAAATGAAATTGCTGCATGGATAAGGTTTCATCTATTTGTTTGGTACTCTTAAGAATTACTAAAAACATGACATTGACTTCCAATTAAAAACTGGTGATAACAATTCACAACCAAGTAAACCCGTCCTGATAAGCTCTTTTATCAAAACAATATATAAAGTACCTAAGGAAAACATAGGAGCTGAATCAATTTTACTTCATATATACAGTATTTCATAGTGATTATGTGAATAAATCGGTTTAATATGCCAAAGCACAATTTTACCCTTTCCATAGGCATGAATACAAGCTGTTCAAATATAATGAAAACTATTAATAAGTCTATTCATGGGACATGATTCAATCTTATAAATACTGATAAAAACTCAATAACATAAAACACTTATTTGTAATCAAATAGAAATAATATAAGTGATAGATGCCTACAGTCTGAACAAGCAAATAAAGTATTTTATGCCTTAATAATCTGTGACAAAATTGTTGTATTAAAAGTACTAGGAGACTCTTCAACAAGCCAATAGATGCGGTCCAAATGGATCGGAAGAATATAGGCGGAAAAGTTTCCATTGCTCAATTGTAAGTCAAAGCTCCTCCCTGCATTAAAGAAATTTACTCAAATCCCCAACAGAGAGTTTGCTTAGATGAGGAACAAACAATTATCTGTACAGGAATGCATTCAACGAGCTTTCAGTAGTGACCATATATGAGTTGGATTCTTGTGGAATCGGCTGTGAGAGAGATTTTATGCACAACGCTTTTCAATCCCATTATTGGATCCATCTTCAAAGCAAATAAAGAGTAAAGGCAATCACTCTTTATTCCCCTTATAGAATATCTAGTGGTTGGATCCGAAACATCAGGCTTAAAATTTCTCACACAGCAAAATCCATTATTAAACAGAAGAAGCTAATTAATTATTAACCTGGTTATCCCAACCAGCAGACAATATCTATCATGCCTAAAAATTTGGGTTGAGAAAAGGATCACTTGCCTTCAGGAATGGCGGCTTCACATAGGCAAGATTGGTATCATAATGGGTGAATTAACGACCTATATGTCTCAAATCTTGCTCCCAGCTAAAAGGTTGAAACAGCTTCAGCTTCATTAGCTCAATCAGCAACATTCATGTCCTAAGTTAAAACTCATGATTCCATGAACAACATCAAGCAGACTCGGGGATCACCAGCTCCAGGTTTACTGCAACTGATTGCATATACTTTCTCAGTGGTTTTTCAAAGCTCACATTGATAGTAAATATACTCGCTCAAGTGCTTGCATACTCAGCAAAACTGCTACCAAATATGATCAGAGCATCTGGAAGCTTAATATCTCTGAGCACAGAGACAAAAAAACTTGCCTGCTGATAACAGCACATTTATTATTATTTTAAAATAAAAATACAATGAGAGCAGCAGAAACAAAATTTTGGAATGTATTATTTAAAACTTTGTGACATACAAAAACGTAATTCCTAAATTCAAAACCTTTGACCAGCTGCAAATATTTTGAAAAGACGAAGCGGGATTATACCTATCAATGTTAGCATTTAGCAACAGGATTGGCAATCCCATATGTCTTCCATGTTCGGGACAGATTTGTTGCCAATGAGACAATTAGGTATGTGCTCATGATATATTGATGTGCCCTCCTATTATGATGCAAATGGACCACCCATATGATATTGCCTGTACCATTCTTGCTGCTTCTGATGTAGAAAAAGTAACTGTTTTTGGGACTCAGATTGCTGCTGGGCCTCATAAAGTGATTGCAGGTTTCCAAATTCCAAGGGCTTTGACTCCATGCCATAATCAAACCATTTAGTCTGCTGGTCCTGCAACAACTGATCATAAAACTGCAAATCCAACGCTCTTTCTGTTGCTGCTCAACAGCATGGCAATATCCAGAGAAGCCCATTCCTGGAAATGGAAAGCCTGTGCTATCTGGCGAGAGAGGTAATTTGTCACCTGATGTCCATATACCATTGTCTGATGAATACATTGGAAGGCCCCAGTCTCTGTATCTTTCACTATTCATCTCAGGCATTGCAGAGGAGGTGTAACCATCAAGCCACGCATAATCATCAACTTGAAGAGGAGCTTCAGCATCTTCATCACTCTGCCCAGACATGAATCTAGTGGAGCCAAAACCAGGGGGTGGGCCAATAGCAGAAGGTCCCATCCAACTTGTTCCAGGATTATCTTTAGAAACAGATGTCTTTGGAGAAGATTTTCTCACATCCAAGTATTCCGGCTGGATTGAGAACGCAGAATTTGTACCTCTGGCCTCTGTACTGACATTTCCTGTTTGAATTAAGTATTGCATACTAGAGGCAATATCCCGAGGAACATTAACATTATTTTCCTCTGGAAGCAAAGGCGCCGATGGATGTGGCCTGGCAACTGTGAAAGAAGGATCTCTACGAAAACTCGAAGGGATACTACTATGCTGGTTTCTGTCACTCTGCAATGTAAGTCCCGTGAAATTTGACAGCATATCATACTTCTCACAAGCAGCCTGACTTGATACTAGGTCATTAACAGAGAGACCAGACAGTCCAGCAAGGGATGTTGCATCTACATGTGTATTCCAATATGACAAACTCATATCAGCCTGCTTCTGTTGTCCAATAACACCAGGAATTTTTCCCACTCCACCTGTGAGCATCATATCATAGTTCTGGATGCCCCAGCTGCTTAGTGTGGGGCTGGTTAGGGCAGATAATGGTCCCCCAATACTATTTTGCCTGTTGGGCTGCAGTTCTCGATATGCTGAACTAACCTGTCCAGGACCAGTAACACCTAAAGAAACAGGTGTACCAACCAATGAAGGCATGCTGATGGAAGCTGCAAAAGGTAACCCAGTGACTGCTTCATTCAAAGGTACAACATCTAAAGCTGTGTGATCATCTTGAAGCGATGTGTTTGGAAGAAAATCAGAAAAGGAACATGTAGGAAACTGAATTGACCCATGAGAAACAGAACCCAATGGGTACTCCTTGCAGATGCTAGATATTTCTAGCTTGTCAACTGAAATTTTATCTTGGAAAGCAGTCGATGTGTAGGAAATAGCAACATGTGGAGCACTGAAAGATACTTCACCAGATTCTTTACCAGAAGAGATACGAGCAGTGTTCGTAGCGAAGACATCCTTTGGCACAGGCTTGAAAACAATGTATTCTCCGTCATCTTCATCCCCATTTACTGATATTGAACACACGTCCTTTATTGCTACTTCGTTTTCTTTGAATCCATGGCCTGAATTATTTTGATGATATTCAACCACCTCTTTGGCTATAATCTGTTCATCTACAGACATTTTGTCATCATTCCTATGCCTTCCTTTAACCTCTCCAGCCAAGTAAAACCCTTCAGTCACTTCATCATAGGCAATTCCTCTTTCAGTTCCATCAAATGCAATTCTAATGGCCTTTCCTGCAGCCAAGAGTCGCGAACACGCGTCTGTTGTTCCTTTTTATCTTTCAGCCCTATTCTGATGGGGGAAATTGAATAGTCTAATCCCCTCTGAGCAGGAACAAGAGGACCAAACCCTTGCAGCTCATAATCTTCCCATAGAGGAAAGCCACCTTCATTTGGCATTTCAGGGGTATCCACACCACTAAAGCCAGCATCAGCATTTAGATCCTGGCTTCCATATAATTTGTTCAGAAGTTTAACACACTGCTTCCAAAAGAAGGACCTTGCATTTGCCTGCTTTTCATCAGTTTCACTTAATATCGCAATCTCTTTCCTGCAAGCCAACCACTCTGTAAAAATTAGCATCGCAGGCAAAAAGGGGCTACTGGAGACATCATTTGCATCTGTACATCGGCGCATAAGGCGACCTGCGCATTCAAATGCTGTGGTCAGCGCATTCTGCAATAATTCAGAGCGCTGCAACACTTCAGCATAGGTTGGTTGCTGCACGGTATTGCTTCCATTTGCATTATGTACAGTGAAAATAAGGACGCATACAAGCTGCAGTACACCAGCAGCCCCACTGCTTCCAGTGCCTATCCCACTTCGATGCTCTGAGCCTAAACCTGCTTCGAGGCACATGTCATCTAATGCAAGCAACTGCTCCAAGTCACGTATGGTAGCAGCATATGCCTCTGGAAACGTCTCCAGGCTAAGTGCAATACAACATAAGCACCAGTTGGAGAATACAGAAAAGTCAACAGAAAAGTCAAATAATTAGTGCACAAAATTGAGAAATACTGCAAATAATTAGTCAGATGCAAAATGTAAAAGCAAAGGACAATTAATAAAAGAACAAAATGTAAAGAGGACTTTGTGCAAAAATACTTAACTTTAATGACACCATAGATGATTGTGCAGAGTAACATTTTGTTCAAGAAAAAGGATACAATGCATTCATTCTAACATTCATTAAATAGAAGTCAAATTTATTTCCATAAAACACATAAAAATATGTAGAAATGCAAGAAAAGATGTGTAAAGGCACATACAAACACATTCTTGTCTGCAAAGTATCTGTGGGGGTAAATATATAATATATATATGCACTCCCTCTTAAAGTTCACACATAATGAGATGCGCTAACCAACATGCATATTTATATACATGAAACATATAACCTCTAAAGTATGAATTACTTCTATACTTCAGAAAAAATTGGTTGCCAGGGACTATAAAGAATAGTTATCTCAACTTCCAAGTCGGAGGCAAAGGAAACTGATATGTTGCGCAAAAGTGTCTTAATTTTAATATTTTTCTTTTACAAATCTCAACAAAGGCCTTTTATATTGTGTGAAATGAAAATATGGGAATGAACTGAACATATTAAAAGATTTTCAGCTTACAAATAACAAGGAAATAAAATGTGGGAGATAAACAAAAACAAGGATTCATTTCTGGTCCTCCTTGGAACAGTGCACCAACATTCATCTTCAACATTTTGAGTTCATCTATGGAATCCATCGTCAGGAATAAAAAGTAAGTTGACAACCAGTAGAGCACATGTAAGGCATTGGGGTGTAATAGGGATATCCCATCACAGAGATTGGCATATCCCTGCATTAATGCTACGTCCTTAACCTGAAATATGTATTGGGATATGTATAGCCGACTTGTGGCTAACATAATCTCTTAGCTTGTCATATCACATTTCTCTATGTTTTCGTATTATGACTAGGGTCGGCTTATGGAGTAACCATAGCCTAAGTAAGGTAGGAGGTAGAGGCTAGTACTTGAAGATCATATTGAGATTATATTCTTATTGTGAGGTTGTGGAGGCCCCTCGAAGTGACTTAGCAATATATTTGCAATATTTTGCTGTTTGGTGTTCTTCTGCAATTATTCTGATTATCTATCCAAGTTCATTCATTACAATTAATCAGTTAGAATGATAGAAAGCACACAACTGCAATGCTAGACAAAAACTCTCCATGCTAGATGAAAAAGATTTGGTGTTCATACAACAATAGTTGGAAAAATCCAACTCCAAACAAGAAGGCTATCAGACAAAGATATAACCTTGCATGTAATCCAATGTTTCACGAAATCAGAAAAAGTTGCATAAAATCGGTAAAGCGACAAAAGATTTCAAGTCTTCAAGGGAAGATGTTGGGGAACAAAATATCTCAAACTGGGAGGCATGGACTGTGATTAGATGCCATTTGACGTGCAGCACTGAATTGAATGTAATTCTCTTCAACAAGTTCTCCACCACATTGATTAATGTTGAGGTGTTTGATCACTCCAACAAAGCTCTAGCCCCTCCCACAAAAAGTGACATGTCGAAGATTTATGATAAACTGAGATTAACATAAACCATGTTATGTTGTGTTTTTCACTCTGACAGCCAACAAAGAATGCCCAATCCCAGTACATGTTTTTGTTTCATAAAATTCAAAATCCATTAACAAAAGAAACAAAAACAACATAACAGATCATCTATTTCATGCAACTAAAAGTACACAAAAGGAACAGCTTCCAAAAGATAGGCGTAGTTTAACAATCTTTCAGAAAAGACACAGTAACTAATTATCAGCAGGCTACATTTCTAAATATATCATTCATCATAAATGCTACACATGGCAATGATCACCCAAAACATTCCAGTGTCCTTGTTCTGGGATTGATAGTCTTGAAATCCTTGCAGTCTTGTGACAGATATGTCATGTTTCCTGTTTTTATTTTCTTCTTTTGCTAGAAGTGGGTATTATGATAACTGTCCGCATGTACTCCTCCCATAGCTTCACCACTAGTAGTTCTAGATCTGGTTGTTGGTTTTAAGGTGACTAAAGCCACTAAATCTATGCATTTCCTTTGCTGTCCCTTTTTGCATTTTGTTTCATGCTTTGCTGGGGCTGCTTCACAGGGGGCTTGAGGTGTTATAAAGGACATGGTAGTGTATTCTTCTATTTATGATTTAACAAGAGCCTCAAAGTGGTTTGAAAGGGTAACCTGTTGGCCTGAGAGGACTGCTGTTTTTTGTTGTTCCTTGCATTGGCCTGCTGGAAGTTATTTTCATCTTGTTTCTTCTTTTTGTTGTTTAGGCCTATCCAACGTCTGCAGCGGTTGATTTTTGGCAGTTTCTTGGGGTGCCTCTTCCTATGCTGCCTGATGCATCTTGCTGTTGTTTTGCTCTTGATTTGTTGCACATCATTGTTGCTCCTGCTATTGATTTTTGCAAGTTGTTGTTGTTCCAGCTCTTGTTGAAAGGGGCATACTCGGACCAGATGGTCATGCTCCTGTAAGATCCTGCAGCAAAAAGGAATGTTCTCATAATATATGGGCTGCTCCCACTCAATCCCTTCCATTTGCAGCAGTATCTTGTTTGGCAGATGGCTTCTCCAAATCCATATTAACACAGACCAAGCATAGTATAGGATTCCCAAGTGTTTGGTGAACTCAAAAGCTTAGTCCAATGGCACTGCCTATCTTCCTGAGAAATGATTCCTGCCAGTATTCACTTGGTAGGAGGGGAAGCCTAACACAAACTGGGACAGTACTTGATAGATCCTCGGTTGGGTTAAGGCAGCTAAGACCAGATCTTTCAATGACCCAGGGGCCACCAGGGAAAGCTTGATCTTTTTACTGTTTTGAGGAGAAGATAGCTATGAAATAGCCCTTTGGCATCAGCAGAATGTCAACAGATCCAACTAGGTTCCAATTCTCTTGGAATCCAAGATCTAAGGGTCTTGGGTCCAGGGAAAGCGCCCATGAACCTAGAAAAGGGATTTCTCTTTCAGCGTCCAAAAGCCTGTATTCCATCTCATCCAAGGTAAATTTTACCTTGGGAGGGTTTTCCATTCTTTGGAAGAATGGGTTTAATGATTACTCTTTGGGCATGGTGCTGGACAAATTTGAGCAAGTCATCCTTGCAGACCTGATTACTCCCATTTGAGAAACCAGTTCTAAATGTTGGGCTGGACTGTTGATGGGAAAGGATCTGAGAGGAGATCATGGCCTCCTCAGAGGGGAGGGTGAGAGCTTTCACTCAACCCAATACTGTGGCATGAAAGAGTACAGAAAAAGGAGTATTTGTATGACTAAGGCAGCATCTACTTTTGTTATCACTGCTCCCCTGGAATGATTAACAAGATGTGAACAATCCCCATATATGTTAAAGAACCACTTCCCAAGTGTCTAAGAAACCAAAGCTAAACATCCATGCGTGGAAACTGGCAAGCATATCAGACTTTGACTATCAATAACTAGCATGAAGTCACAATACACGCCTTTCAAGTAACAATAATGAGATTTCAATGGAATACGAACTATTGGTGCCTACATCTAGAGCAGAATTCAACAACAAACAATCAATAGCTATGCACCATGAGTGAAACATATATATACACCTTCAGGAAGCCAACAAAGTGGGAAAAAAACATCTGTGAATATCATTACTGCCATCTGAATAAACCTCAAGGCTCAGTTATGTTTGTAAGGGAGGCCAGAAAATCCAAAGAACTTGGCCAAACCCTAGCAAATTCTTAAAATCTCCTAAATAGTATCCAAGCATCCTGTTGAGCAGATTTAAAGAGTATACAAGAAACAATAAAGTATCCACAAAATTAAATCAGGGAAAAGGAGGACAAACAATAATTGTGAGCCAAGGGCATTACGTGCACCAAAAGCTTTGTTAGTATGGAACAAGCTTTGAATTCCTAGTGTTCGTGTCTTGGCATCTTCCTTCTCTTCAGTACTAACATCTCTTATACGTGCTCGAGTTCTTTATAAGTCACCATGCCTTAAGATTATTACCAATGAACATGAGTGAAAGGTCATAAAAAATGACGAATCATGGAAATTGGCCATTGAAGAGATAACTTAATTTACACAGTCAAAATTACTTTAAAACAAAATTCTAATTAAAATCCGGCCTTGGAAGCTTCAATTATTTATCACTATAAAATTATTTCCAAAAAATAATATGTTACGTAAGTTTCCGGGATGAGGGTATGTGGGGAATGTGTTTTTGGAGATGACGGAGATTTCCTAGATTTTGGAAATGTCTGGAAGATGGGTATATATATATATATATATATATATATATATATATATATATATAGCAATTACACGTGAGTTGCATGGTATGCCAGAAGGGATACAAATGTAAAATTATAGTAGAAATATTTTTTTGATACAACTGTTTTGTAATGTATATATTAACATTGATTTGTTTTGTATGCTACAATATAGATGGTTGAAGATTGATGAATTGAGAAGAATGTATAAGAGCAAAATGTTTGTAAGAAAAAGTAGATTAGATATATGCTTAAATTTTACATGTTTTCTAAATGGAGAGGAAGAGCTTGGAGCAAACCCTGGTCATCTTAATATCCCTTCTGGCAGCAGTAGTTTACAAAAGGGTGATCCTCCAATTCTATTGGAACATTAAAGGTGGATTCAAAATGTATTCTAAAATTAAATTTCTCTGTTATTCCCATGCATCTTTTTTATTTTTGTAAATTTTTAAGTAATGCTTACAACAAAAAGATTACTTAATACCTGCTTGAATCACCATGTGAAGCATACAAAAACAACATTTGATGATCCACATTGATTATGGAATGCAACACTCGAGACATAATAAAACAGATAACCCTGGTAAGGTATGCCAAAAGCAACATTTAAACAGAAGACTACCTGTAGAAAAGCTGAATATGAGGAATATAATTTATTGTCAAAGCTTTTCTGCACAAAAGTTTCAACTACTTCTACACAGTTTATCCAGAACAGTTCTAACAATATATCTTCCTGCCAAAATCTCTAATCTAATATAAAAATTATTGTTTAACTGAAGGAAAATTCAGTTGAAAACTCCCTAATCAGATCATTTTTACACACGAGAAAATATTCACTTATAAATTGTTAATAATCAAATTCCGATTGCATAAACATGACAGAGGACAAAATTCAGTTAAAACCTGCCAATAATCAAATTCATATAATCAAAATTCGAAAGATAAAATTCAATTTTGTATCAAAACATTTATATATTGAAAATCTCAAAAATATACCATAATACACAAGAATGATTCATTTTACAGTAAAAAAATCACCTGTAAATATGCAGTGTGATAAACATATTTAGCATTATAATCAAATCACTTGTATTTAAGTAGAGCCTTTCAATAGAAGTTACTCTTTAACCGAAGACCAATTTTAATTTATAATTGTACACTAATCAAAATCGAAAATTCATATGTATTTAACTAGAGCTTTTCAATAGAAGTTACTCTTAACCGAAGACAAATTTTGATTTAAAATTGTACACTAATCAAATTCAAAACATTAACTTGAGAACACTTCATGTAGTTAAACATTCAAAAATCAAGAAAAGAACCCAACAGTGTAAAATTGAACGGAAGCGAAAAAAACTAGACAGTAAAATTGAAGGAATGTCCTCAGAAAAGAAACCTCTATTCATAAAATTACCTCAAGCACTTGATTTATTTTTGTTAACATTCAGATAAGGAGGCCTGTAGATAAACATAAAGGAATACTTGTACATGGTCAGTGTACTTACAATGGCAACAGGTCCTGAATTATTTTACATTTTCTACTGGACATAAACTAAGAATGTTAATAGTTCTAATGATAATCATGATTCTCAGATATCCTTGGAATCTGATTTTAAAATCATTCTGACTGTGAAAGGCAAATACTCTGCATGGAGGTATCCCCTGTTCTGCTGGCTACCATCTTTTGGATGGAAATTCCAACTCAGAAAATGTGAACTGTCATCAAATTGTCTAAGGAAACATTCTTTGCTCTTCAGAAAGTTGCTCAAGAGTCCTCTCAAATGAGGGTAAGAGTTCTGGGGAAAATCAGGATTACCCCAATTTTCATTTTCAATCGAAGAATGAATAGAATCAGTATCTATAATGATTGATGCTTGTTTGTCTATGTCAAGAGCAGAAAAAGAATGTATCTAAATTTCAACTTCATAAATCTGAAACCACCCAGAGTTGCCGGCAGTGGTGAGAGTCGACCATAGATCTCCACCATCCAACCATCCTCTAAAGCTTCCAACTGCAAAACAAATAGGAGTAAATGGGATATTTATGCCACAACGATCAGTAACTTCAGCTCTTTGATGCAAACTTCTTTTACTTGAATGTGTCTCTCTAAATATAACTTTTTACACATGTATCTCTGCCAAATAAAAATTGCCCACTTTTGCCTCAAAAAGGTAATGGTATTCCTGACTATTGGTGTTTTTTTGGAACCATCTCTTCAGTGCTATTGTTTTCTTTGCTGCTTTCTTTTCCTGTATAACTCTTTTCAGAAGAAATTTAGCGAACAGTTGATTCCAAATCACAATCATGATCATTCTGAGAGTCCTCTATACAATCGCTCACAGTTGGGGTCATCTTTCTTGACTTGGGTGGTTTGGATGGAATTGAAGATGCCTTAAATAGTGAACTCGACGTAGATTTGGTAACAATTTATAATCATGTGTGGCCTAATAATACAAGTACCTTTTGCAGTTCCTATCCCATAAAGAAGTCTTCCTTGTTGTATGAACCACAACATAATTTTTCAGTGTATGGAGATTTTGGATAGATTTTGATCTTCTGGTTGACCTTAAATCTCTCGTCAAGTCACCATTTTCTGTTGGTTTCTTGGAAGTGTGATCCACTCCTCCATCTTCCAGACCCTCTATATGCTCCCATGTATTAATAATCTATGGTTTGTCCTCCTCTGTAACTTTGTATTCTTCTGTTTCTTCCTTGGTTTTGAACCATTATCATTATTCCTCTGCTGATTTGTGCTTTTCTATTCTATAAATAGGCATGAGGAGTAGTCATCCTAAGAAAACCATTAATTGCAACCAATAAATACTATACTTTCTGGGCAAATACAGCCATACAAATAACAATGTTTGGCAGGTGTATAAAATTCAGTGTTGAAACAGTTGTATACATTTTTTTCATGATTACAACCACAAGAATAATGATCAATCTCTTTAAAACTTAGTAAAAATGTAGATCCTGTTACTAATCTTGTTGTAAATATCCGTATTATAATATTTAAAAATGTGAACTATATTGTTAGACCTTGATCTGCTTTCCCACCACACAGATCACACCAATATAGTGTCACGATTTAAATATTATAATACTGTATGTCTAGACAACATATCCACTCTATTATAATATTTGAAAATCATTATTCTTGTGGTTGTAATCATGAAAAAAATGACAACTGTTTCATATTGTTAGACCTTATTTGATCTGTATGCTTTCCCACCACACACTTGATCAGATCAAGGTCTAACAATATAGTGTCACGTATTTTAAATATTATAATACTTGATATGGTCTAGACAACAACATTGGTGTGACAGGGCACTCTACATTTTTACTAAGTTTTAAAGAGATTAGACTGATCTACAGTATTATATATTATTCTTGTGGTTGTAATGTTTTCAACTCAATTTCATACACCTGCCAAACAATGACTGATTTGTATGGCTGTATTTGCTCAGAAAGTATAGTATTTATTGGTTGTTAGACAATTCATTACATGAAAATGCACCAACTGTATCCTTCTAGGTGCACAGTCTTTAGAGCAGCATTGAGTTGAATGCAATAAGGCATAGATACAGATCGGCCAATGCACATGCTGGACCAGTCTCTAAATTGGGCAGATTGGCTGAGAATCCTTCCCTATGAGAACAGTATATTTTTATCTGAGAAGGCTTACTGCCCACCTTCCCCCTCCCAGACCCTCCATATGATCCCATGTATTAATAATCTATGATTTGTCCTCCTCTGTAGCTTTGTATTCTTCTGTTTCTTCCTTGGTTTTGACTCTTGAGCCATTTTGATTCTTTCTCTGCTGATTTGTGCTTTTATATTCAAATAGTGTCACGAGGAGTAGTCATCCTGCAAAACCATTAAATGCAAAATAAATACTATACTTTCTGGGCAAACAACAGCCATATAAATAACACTGTTTGGCAGGTGTGACAGTGCAAACAGATGTATACAATTTTTCCATGACAACAACCACGAGCATACGGATAATGCTGTAGACCGGTCTAAACCCTTTACAACTTCATAAAAACGTAGACTGCCCTGTTACACCAATGTTGTTGTCTAGACCATATCCGTATTATACTATTTAAAATACGTGACACTATATTGTTAGATCTTGATCTATATGCTTTTCCACCACAAGTGTCAATATGTATATATATATATGGAATTCTGATTCCATGATTACAATGCACCAACTGAGATCCTTCCAGGTGCACAGTCTCTAAAGCAGCATTGAGTTGAATGCAAGAAGGCATAGATACAGATCCGCCAATCACATGCTGGACCAGTCTCTAAATTGGGCAGATTGGCGGAGAATCCTTTGCTATGAGAAGGCTTACCGCTCGCTCCCCCTGCCCGCCCCTGCCAGACCCTCCATATGCTCCCATTTATTAATAATCTATGGCTTGTTCTCCTCTGTAGCTTTGTATTCTTCTGTTTCTTCCTTGGTTTTGAACCATTTTGATGCTTCTTCTGCTGATTTGTGCTTTCCTATTCTTCAAATAGGCATGAGGAGTGGTCATCCTAAGAAAACCATTAAATGCAACCAATAAATACTATATACTTTCTGGGCAAACAACAGCCATACAAATAACACTGTTTGGCAGGTGTATGAAATTCAGTGTTGAAATAGTTGTATACATTTTTTCATGATTACAACCACAAGCATAATGATAATACTGTAGACCAGTCTAAACTCTTTAAAACTAAGTAAAAATGTAGACTGCCCTGTCACACCAATGTTCTTGTCTAGACCATATCTGTATTATACTATTTAAAATACATGACACTATATTGTTAGACCTTATTCTGTATGCTTTTCCACCACAAGTGTCAATAAATAAATATATGTGTGTTGGATTAATTGACATTGATGTCAAAGGAATTTGCTATCAAAGGAAATCATTATCTGATCGTTGAAGGCCAAAGGCCACTAATCGCTGTCCAAACAAAATCAGTTTTGAATCTCCATTATTCAAGGGCAGATCACACCATTCCAAGGCATTAAAGACAAGTTTATGATCATTGAAGAATGCTGGCCGACCCCCTCTATTTTGGTGTTAATATTTAAATTATGGGCCAACCCATGTCTAAGAAAATAAAGAGTGTCCCTTGGGAGAAATCACACCCCTTCAAAGTGACATGAGAAGGTATAAAAGGAGATGTAGTTGAAAAGAAAGAATGTGAGATATAATAAAGATATATCATTCAAACTCAAGCAGATTTCTGAAGGAGAGAAAAATAAAAGATCATTCAAGGCAGATTTTTGTGAAGGAGATCTATTTAATTGTCATCTATTGAAGAAGTTCATTTGGAAGTTGGTGCTTCCTAAGAGAAGAGATTGGTGTCTCTTACTAAGTTGGTGCTTAGAAGTGGGGATTGGTGTCTCCAATAGGTTGGTGCCTACAAATTGCTTAGTGGTGGGGATTGGTGTCTCCAGTAGGTTGGTGCCTACAAATTTTGTAAAAGAATTTTATTTTATGGCTGGATTTGGACAGTAGATCCAAGCAACTTTTCTTTGTGGTTTTATTCCCAAAAAGGGTTTCCACATAAATCTTGTGTCTCTTAATTGTTAGATCTTGTGTAAATGTTGTTATTGTGGATATTAAATTTTAGTAAGTAAAATTTTATCTTATACTGATTCACCCCCACACCACCCCAATCCACCCTCTCAGTATAACTGTGTGCTTGACAATATAATATATATATATATATATATATATAGAATGTTTCGTATGGGTTCAGTATGCTGAAACAGAAAATTTTTTAAAAACCTCGGGCACAGTACGTATATATATATATATATATATATCGAGAATGTTTCTGTACGTGTTCGGTACGCTGAAACGGAAAATTTTTTAAAACCTCAGGTACAGTACGCTTTTGGGTACATTATATATATATATAAAGAAGCATTTGCATACTTATTGAAATTTAATACTCATACAACTTAAAATCATTCATAGAACATGAAAACAAATTTCCAATATTTTGAGAATTGAGACTTGAGTTTGTATTGATTCATAATGTTAATAACATAATAGCTAAAATTCGTTGCTAAAAGATTAGTTATAAAATTCGCAATTAAGTTCAACTTAATAAAATCTAAATAATTTCATATTTCTTATAAATAAACATTATACTGCCATTTTATATATATATATATATAAAACACATTTTAAGCTATTAAAATTTAAAAATATTCAATTTTAAAAAAACTGAACTATTATCTATAACCATATTAAAAACATAAAATTATAAAACCTTAAAAATTAAGATTCTTTAAAATTTATTAAAAATTCTGATTATAATATTATATAATAATCTAATAATAAACTATAAAGTAAATTGAATTCAATAAAATAAATTAAACCTAATAAAATAACGTCGACAGTAAAAACTAAATAAGATAATCATAAAAGTAAACTCAGCCAAAAGTATAATAAGATAACCTAAACTTAAAAAATATAGACCTAATCGATAAGCTTCAACAAAGGTTCATTTTTTCACGGCACTTTTTCTCCTTGCAGGTTCTCACGACCTCACATGTTGAGCAACAAACAGGCTTCTCCACGACACCAATAGACATTTCATAGCAACGTCTGGACTGTTTTAATGCTGCAATGCCGAATGTTACAGTCATCCTGCAATGCCGAAAATTACAGTCATGCTGCAGTGCCAAATGCATTCACGAATTCAATCGATTTATTAGGGTTGCTTTGAAATTTAATTCCAGTCAAGCCCTCAAATTTTATTGACTTCTGCATTTTTTTAAAAACCATGTGGTACGCTGCGGGTATGTACCCACAGGCCCCAGGAACATCCCGGCACGGAAATTGCATCGGGGACCTGTGGGTATGTACCAGCAGCGTACACACAATGTTTCCGTGCCTGTACCAGTACCAGGTACGCTTTCAGGTTGGTACAGGAGGGCCTGGAACGTTTCAGTGCAGTCTATATATATATGCAATTCTGACTCCATGATTACAGTGCACCAACTGAGATCCTTCTAGGTGCACAGTCTCTAAAGCAGCATTGAGTTGAATGTAAGAAGGCATAGATACAGATCGACCAATGCACATGCTGGACCAGTCTCTAAATTGGGTAGATTGGCAGAGAATCCTTACCTGTGAGATGGCGGAGAATCCTTCCCTATGAGATGGCGGAGAATCCTTCCCTATGAGAACAGGGAATTTCTATCTGAGAAGGCTTATTAAAATTACGTGACACTATATTGACCTTATTCTGTATATTTTTCCACCACAAGTGTCAATAAATATATATATATATATATATATATATATATATGGAATTGATTCCATGATTACAATGCACAAACTGGGATCCTTCTAGGTGCACAGTCTCTAAAGCAGCATTGAGTTGAATGCAAGAAGGCAGAGATACAGATCGGCCAATGCACATGCTGGACCAGTCTCTAAATTGGGCAGATTGGCAGAGAATCCTTCCCTGTGAGAACAGTAAATTTCTATCTGAGAAGGCTTACAGCTCCCGCCCCCACCGGAAAACAAATCATATATGACATGAATGTACATAGATACTTGATCTTCTTTCCAGTTCCAAAACTGCCCGAGTGAGAGATTTACAAACAATCGACATTATCAAAAGCTGGGACAGGACTTGGGAGGGAGAAGGTAGAGAAGTAATTGCCAGAATTTAATGGAGATTCATGGGATCAGACCTGACAGCGGAAATGGCGAGTGAATGACAGGACATACAGAGTAATTACTAGGAAAGGGAGTCACCAATGAAAGAGACAGAAAAATCAACCACCGAAAACATATGTGCTGTCCAAAAGCTTCCAGGATGACTTAGCATATATGCCGTCCAAAATGCTGGGAAGACTCCTGCTGGAAAGGCTTGACATTTTCCGGCAAGGTCTTCCACAATAAGTGACGCCTCTGGCGTAAATACAATGCTCTGTACATTGAGTACCATAAGACAGCATTACAAACACATTAAAGAAGCTGAAATTAGATTAGAATAATATGATGCATCTATGATCCAACATTAAATGATAATAACATTACTCATGAGTCATTAGTCATTAAAATTGATTACAAAGTGACGATTCACTGTTACAATCAACAAATCAAGTTTCATCAACTCAACTACAACTTAATAGTATGATCTTCTGAAGTTACAAACTAACAATGAACACAAATAATGAGGGTGTGGGGGCATTGGTGGGGGCCCCTTTTAGGTTTAGGTTAATATTTTTTCATTTTAAGAAATTCTTTAATTGTGTTTTTTTTGTATGTTGATGTCCTAGGCATCTTGACGTCTGTGGGACAGTTGAGGGATGACCGGACGTTCCCAAGATGTCCTGGGGATGATAGGCTGCCCCCTAGCATGTCCCCAAGACGGGAGAGATTTCCAGAATGTTTAAAACTTGGGAAACTTCCCCAAGATATCCCTCTTTTTGGTTTATTTCTTTCCATTCACTATGTCCTTGGAGCATCCAAAATGGGGTTAAAAGGGGGAACACATCCCTAGGTAACACTGAAAAATATACCAAAGCATATAGAGCTTCCTTACATAAAATTTTCAATTTAAAGTCGATTAAGTTTAGAGACTGGGTCAATGAGGACCTACTCTCGAATAAAGTGAGTGCTTTCTACAACCAGATGAAACAACAAAACAATGCATTTATTTTCAAATTTCAAGATTTGTTTACTACTAAGGAAGATCAATACAATTTTAAATTTTTTTCCTCTCTAAAATATTATTCTATATCAAAACTCTAAAGGATGAGTTATACAAGATTAGTGTGTTCATAAACTGATTTGGGAGATTCTTTCCAATTTTATTACCACTATATTACTAATAAAATCTAAAATGTTCCTGTGAAATCATGGGTATACTGTATCGCTACTTAAACACAGATCTAATCTTTTCCTTGTTAGAATGTAAATGCATGGAAAGATCCCACTCATGTTTTATAAAAATGGTATTATTTATGTCATCTTTGTAAAAATGATGCCATTGATGTTTAGGAAACAAATATTATTTACCTTGTCTTTGTAAAAAGAACACCATTCAATCGAACAAAGCGAACACGAAAACTTTTCTCAATTCTCCAATTGAACCTGCATTTTCTCCAGCACCATGCTGCCTTTGGTCTTTTAGGGTCAATTTCAATCCATCGCCTATCGAGAGTGTTCTGTCACCTTTTGTTTTTGAAACCTCACAAACTTTTAGGGCCTGGGAGTTTGATTCATTGACATAAACAGAAAGCTGAAAATAATGAAGTCGATTCTGCAAAAAGAAGACACAATTATTACTTCTATTTTGAGTAAAAAAGTGTTCATTGTTTAAGTGATTAGCTCATCAAACACTGCAGAACAAAAAGAAGAGTAACAGAATAGGATCAGGAGTAAACCTATTATACCATCTCATTATGAAGCATCAATATCATGCATCAAAGTTTCCTGTCTTAATTTCACAATGCAGCACAGTATAATATAAACCAATGCAAATCAAGCTTTGAAGCCCCAAATTCTCAAATATACTCCATTGCACTGAATCAATTTCATACTGACGAGAAGCGCATTAATAATAGGATAAACAGTGCTGCGATACATTGTAGACTTTAATACTATTATGATCTTGTGTTCTGGTTAAGTCAGATTCAATTTAGCTATAGTTAGGATACCCAATGCCACTATAACTAAGCATCCAATTAAATTAAGTGTCACTAATGCACTCATCACACACTTGCAAACAAAAGACAAATCAGAGCTGCTCTAATGCAGAAATACAAATGATATCCATGATTTGAAAGCTTACAACATCAAATATTCAATCAGATATAACGCAGACCTAGCAAGTATGAAGCCAAATTTGTAACAAAGAGACCTCTTTAGATATAAACAACGAAAATGGAGATCTCAAAGGGGAAAATACAGCACGCATTGTGAAATAAGAGTGATCATTTTGATATCTACCAGTACCTTTATCCATTAGGCTTGCTATCTCCAAAGCTTCAGCAAAAGAGTCAGAAATACCCAAAACAATCACATCAATTTACACAGTTTGGGAAAATTCCCACAACTCAGATAAATAACTCAACCTCACAGTGATCTAATTATTTATCAGAATGTCATATTTTAGAGCCCGAAATACAGCAAACGCAATGTTAATCAGTGCAAATGACATTAGAAATCCACAAGGATTTTATAACTCTGCGTTTTGGCAAAAGATTACACATCAAACTTGGACACTTTGAAAGTATGAGACCAAATGGAGCTTCTAACACCTAGAAAGATTACACACCAAATCTAGTGACAGATTCTTTTCTATCCACTGTCTCAACTGACACTGAAAGATCATACAAAACCTTTTCTCAGACTTGAACTAAAACACTCGTTGAGTCAAGACAAAGTTATTAATTACAAAATGCTAGAACAGAGACAAACTTCCTACATAACAGACTTAAGCTACTGAAGGGGAGCCAAAAAAATGATCCAAAAGGAAGACAGACAAAACCGTAAAGCTTTCAAAGGCCTCCTTTAAGATAATCTTTACCCTTCTGACATTGGAGCTTTGATTGTGTATTTTGACTATAGGATTTTATATTATATTAGATGCCTTTGTGGTTTTAACCTCTCATAAAATTGTTGCCGAGTTGGCAGAGGTTTTCAAGAAGTACATTCAGGCTCCTTCCATCAATTGTCAAAAAGCTCATTATTTGTATATGAATTTTGAAGTTATACCTCGATCCAGATATTATGTGTGCTGTAACAGTAGAATGGCATGAGAAACAATTTGGTGCTGCTTCATATTGTAAAGAAGCTTGTTTTTTTCTTTTTACTAGGAAGGGGAGCAATTAAAAGAAGCTTGTTTTTTTCTTTTTACTAGGGAGGGAGCTATATAAAAGTACACGTCACTTCAACTTAGAAATTTCTGTGCAAAATACAACTTCAGTTATCACAGAGTGCTATTACATCTCTGTGTTCACCACAAAAAATGATTACTTGCCATTTCCAATGTCAGGTTTGATTTTATTCCATTACTCTTTTAGCTTAGTTTTCCAAAGCTATTTGTATTCCCTAGCCTTGGACAATGGAAACGATATGTTAGTCAAATCGTGAGAGAACTAAAACAAAAGAGCATATGATCTATGTTTCCTAGTAAAATACTAGATACAGGACATAATAATTACCAACAATATATTGCAAAATGAACTGAGTCTGTAGATTAAGGAAGCATCAGGAAATACTCCAAAACACAAGCACTATAATTGACAACATGTGAAATCCGACACAGAATAGAATATTCAATAACATTATTATATTCTCTTTTACCATAGCAATTACTGACTCACATCCACTGAAGTGCGCGATGAGATCTCAATGGTACTAAAGTTTTATAAAGCAACCAATTTTTTCAATGTGCAAACAAGATCTTACACCAAACATAATCCTCAAGCAGATAGCTAATGGATAACAATCTAGTCAAGAACACTAGACAAACTACTCCTGGTGGGAATTGCCTTCACAAAGCAAGAGAGCTGGAAAACTACAAATCATAGTAAAGGATTTATTGATAAGCCTTCTAATTGAGTACACTCTAATCTTGTGTGGAACCTAATTGTCCCTGTGCAAAATAAGTTACTCCAAAGTGGTATACCTAATCCCATGCAAGAATAACAAAAACCTACATGCTGAAATAAACAATTGGACACGTAACGTGTTTTGTTCATTCGAATAATGAGTTATTTATACTGTTTTTTTCTAAATTTCAGAGTGTAACATCTGCCCAGTCCTTCCTCTACTATTCTTTATCTTTAGCTGGGTGTTGTAACCACTCAACCACACAAAAAAATATTAATACAATTGAACCTATTTACTAAGTCCTACACACCATTTGAACTACGGTGTAATAACCATAGTTTCTCCAACATTACCCCCTTTATTACAGGCAAGGTTAAATAACTGGGACTCACACAGTTCAACAAACTTTCGATGGTGGGAACAGCCTCACTATTTAAGTTATTAAAAATATTAACTGTTACGTAGGTTAATTCAACACGGTAAATGATATTTGTAAGTGAGTAATTCATACTCACATAGGTTATTACAAAGTTGTTAGGTGGGTTCAATATCATATCTTCTTGTTTAGTCTTCTTGTTGGGTTGGTTTAACCCGTCACTTTATTGTGGGTGTGCATCTCCTATTTTGTAGTGTTGTTCCTTTTATCTAGGAACCTGTTTTGGCTGTACAATGCCTATAAATAATGCAGCCTATTCTATTGTATTTGATGATCAGACTTGATTAAATAAAATACAATTGCTGAGTTTATTTGACCAGCTTGAATTCTGATCATCATTCAGTATCAATGCAAGAGCCTCTGATCTAGGGAGAAAAGAGGAAGAAAAAGGTTTCAAACTGTAAGAGAAAACTGAGGAGCTGCAACAGGTACTCCCACCCTCAGATCTACCTTCAACCTGCGGTGCAGACCCCTTCATCCCTACATTGCATTTGCAGTGCAGACATCGGAGGAACGTTGCATTGATAAGCTCCTTGCAGGCTTGCATTGACAGTGGAGACCCAACTTGCCCTCTGCAACTTGGATCCCCAAGCAGACTCCTTCCAACACCCAAGCTCGTAGCTTCCGAGCTAAAACTATCCTACTTCCTACCAATTCTCACACAAAATAACATGAATAGACTCCCAAGATATGTTAGAAAATGTGACCATTGTAACTAAGCACCCAATTAAGTGTCAATAATACACTAATCACACACTTGCAAGATAAAAAACAAATCAGAATTGCTCTAATGCAGAAATACAAATGATATCCATGACTTACAGGCTTACAACATCAAAGATTCAATCAGATATAAAGCAGACCTAGCAAGTATGAAGTCAAATTTGTAACAAAGATACCTCTTTAGATATACACAATGAAAATGGAGATCTCAAAGGGGAAAATACAGCAAGCATTGTGAAATAAGAGTGATCATTTTGACATCTACCAGTACCTTTATCCATTAGGCTTGCTATCTCCAAAGCGTCAGCAAAAGAGTCAGAAATAACCAGAACAATCACATCAATTTACACAGTTTGGGTAAATTCCCCATACCTCAGATAAATAACTCAACCTCGCAGTGATCTAATTATTTATCAGAATGTCATATTTTAGAGCCCAAAATACAGCAGATGCAATGTTAATGATAATTGGTGCAAATGACATTAGAAATTCAAAACGATTTTATAACTGTGTTTCAACAAGATTACACGTCAAACTTGGACACTTTGAGACCAAATGGACCTTTTAACGCCTAGAAAGATTACATGTCAAATCTAGTGACAGATTCCTTTCTATCCACTGTCTCAATCGACACTGAAACATCATACAAAACCTTTTCTCAGACTTGATCTACAACACTCTTTGAGTCGTGATTAATGACAAAATGCTAGAACAGAGATGAATTCCCTACATAACAGACTTAAGGTACTGAAGGGGAGGCAAAAACATGGCAGCCAAAAGGACCGAAAATCTGTAAAGCTTTCAAAGGCCTCCTTTAAGATAGTCTTTACCTTTCTGACATTGGAGCTTTGATTGTGTATTTTGACTATAGAAATTTATATTGCATTAGATGCCTTTGTGGTTTGAACTTTAAACCTCTCATAAAATTGATGTTGAGTTGGCAGAGGTTGTCTTGTAGTTTCTGCAATGCCAGCAAGCGACTCAAAATCTTTCTGCCTGATTCTCAGCTCCTACATGGAGACAACTATGTTGCATGAAAAACGGAAGGCAAAACTCATCTGGAATTTGAGGACATTTGGTCAGTTGTTGAAGGCACTTACATCCGACATGTTGTGAGCACTGATCAGCAGCAGAAGTTTGACAAAACCAATCAAAAGGCTAAGTTGATAATTATGTTCAAGGTATCGAATGAGGTACGATCCCATCTTTGTGATGCTACCTAAGGAAGCTTGGGATGGGCTCAGTACAGTGTATGAGGCCAAAAATTAAAATCTTGTCCTCCATCTCTAGAGTCAACTACAATGTCTCAAATTGAAGGCAAGTGAAAAAGTTGAAGCCTTTCTAAGGCATGTTACAACTTTGAGGGCCTTGCTCCAAGCATTGGGCGAGTAGATGACAAATGACTCTCTCATACCAATTGTCTTGAGAGCACTACCCCTCCTACAGAATTTTTGTGACCACATTGAATGTCACTAAACAAAACCTAACATTTGAAGAGTTGGTTAACATGTTGCAACAAGAAGAATCCATGCACACATCAGAAGGGGTAGGTGAACATGCTTTTGATTCACAACAGAAGGGGAAAGGCCCATGAAGCATTCAAAACAATAGCAAAAGCAAGGTAATCAGCAGAATCAATAAAGGAACTAATAATATAAACAACACCTCATTTGTAGTGAAAAAGACCATGAATTGAAAGATTGTTGGTACAATGCATTCTAATAAGGATCTTCAAGCAACAAGAAGCCCAATAATCAGCAGTCATCACAGGGACAACAAAATAAGTCACAAAGACATAAAAGAGAGACTGGAAAAAGAACCTACAATAAGGCAATGATGTAAAAATAGCAGACAAGAAGAAAAACCTTCAGACAAGAACTTTTTATATTCTACACAATCTCAGGAGGAATCAATTTCACAAAGTTCTATCCGTACGTTGATTCGGTGCAATTCAGCACATGACTAGAAGAAAAGATTGGTTCTATAGTTTGCATGATACACCTTCCAGAAACCATGCCTCTTTGGATGATAATATGTCCTATCATGTCCAACGAATTGGTGACATTTCCTTACCACTTGTCACACATGACTGCAAGATCACAGAAGTCATGTATGTCCCACGACTCACCAAATATTTACTCTGTCAATCAATTATAGGAGTACAACCTTAAAGTTGATTTTGATTTTGAATGTAAAGACGGTAAAAAGATGCCTCAATCAGAGAAAATCAAAAACTCAAAGATAGTTGCATGAGCATCTGGAGTTGGAAAGATGTTCCAACTTGATTTTGTTCAAAAGAACAATCAGACACTTGTAAAGGATCCAAACTCAGCAACTTTGTGGCACCGAAAATATAGGCACATGAGTTTTGGATACCTAGTTGCACCAAGTCGTCATAACTTGGTAAGAGGCCTTCCTCCACTAAAGAAGATTTAAAAATATGCCTCAGTTGTCTAGCTGGAATACAACATAAAGCATCATTTGGCAGTAGTACCTTTAGAACTTTAGGCAAAGTAGACCTGGTCCATACCGATCTTTGCATAACCATGAGAGCTAGTCACACTGGGTTTCAATATTTTCAGCTATTTGTTGATGACTACTCATGCAAAATGTTGGTATATTGTCTAAGGACAAAAGACCAAGCCTTTCAAACATTTCAAAGCATTTGTGGAAACTGAAACTAGTCATAACATCAAAATTCTTCAATCAGATCGAGGGGGAATGCGCTAGAAAATGAATTCTCAACATTTTTGACAGAACATGGTATTCGTTGTTAGTTGACTCCACCCTATATACTCCACAGTAGAATCTTACTGCAGAAAGATGAAACCGCACTATCATCGAAATGATGTGTTGCATGATTGAAGAGTCAAGTTTGGTAAAAGCATACTAGGAAGAAGCAGTAAGAACAGTAGTTTACTTGATGAATAGGTCACCTACATCAGCCCTTGATGGAGTAACTCCACATGAAGCATGGTTAGGGCACAAACCCTCAATAGCTCATCTTCAAGTTTTTGGATGTAAGGCTCATATGCACATCCTAACAAGAAGAGAGAGAAATTCAATGAAAAATCTAAGACATACATCTTTTTAGGGTTTAGTGAAGATACAAAGGTTTATAGACTGGAGGATCCAAAAGCTCGAAATATATATAAGCATGGATGTTGAGTTTGATGAGAAAGGTGAAACCCATCCACCCTCCACACACTCACCTGGTGCACAGATCAGTCGTGTTCATAATTTTAAAGGTGATCAAAGCTCTAACAGTAACAATGATGATGGGATGATGGTGATGATCAATCAAGTCCTCCATCTCCACAAACCACAAGAACTGTTGAATGTATGCCTAAATGGTATACAAATGTGATACGAGATGCAAAATTGGATGGAGTCCCAAACACATCCACTATTGGACCAAGGACTCACAATATGGCTCAAGAAGAGGTCAATTTGGCTCTAATGAGCACAATGGTAGAATTTGTTTTTGTCCCTAAGGTCCAAAAAGTGCTATAGTCAAAACTTTGGAAAGATGTCATGAATGCAAATGTCAATCAATGATGAAAAACAACACATAGCAACTTGTAGATCTTCCACCAAGGAAGAAACCTATCGGTTGCAAATGGATTTTCAAAACAAAGTACAAAGTAGATGGCAGTATTGACAAGCACAAGGCAAGGCTCATAGCAAAAGGGTATGCTCAAAAAAAAGGCATTGACTATGAAGAGACATTTGCTCTCACAACCAAAATTAAACCTATCAAGATGATATTTCTCTAGTTGCTCAATTTGATTGGAAAGCCCACCAAATGGATGTAAAAAGCGTCTTTCTTATTGGAGATCTACAGCAAGAAGTTTACATGTCTCGACCAAAACATTTTGTCATAGAAAACAAAGAAGAAAAGGTGTGTAGGCTCATAAAATCATTATATGGTCTCAAACAGGCTCCTAAGCCCGATATATAAAGATTGATGAGTATCTCTTGTTCACCATGGACTCCAGAAGAGTCCTTATGATCCAAATCTCTACTTCAAAAACAAAGGGAGGAGATTGTGATTGTTGTATATGTTGACAATCTAGTCATCACCGGTAGTTCATTAAAGATGATTGATGCAACAAAGAAAGATCTTAATCGATCGTTCAACATGACAAATCTCGAACGATTACACTATTATCTTGGTCTAGAAGTATGGCAAAAGGAGCACCACATTTTTGTGTCCCAAATGAAATATGCTAAGACAATGCTCAAGAAGTTTCGGATGATGGATTGTAAGCCTATAGCCACACCCATGAGGCCAAGCTTTAGTTGTCTTGTTTAGATCATCATCACAAGTAAATGTAATCCTCTATCGATAGGTGATTGGGAGTCTCATTTACTTGACATATACTAGGTCAAACATCAACTATGTTGTTAGCTATCTCTCATAGTTCATGCAAGAGCAGAAAATGTCATTGGAAAGTAGCGAATGTTAGGAATTTATTAATTTAGTGCTCTCTTATTCATATTAATTTGTAAAGTGATTTATAATCACGTAGGCATATTGGTGAGTGAGTTATAGCAACTCACGAATATAGGAAATTGGTAAGATATTTAGTTGAGTTAGTTTCCTATATTCTAGGGAAACTACAACCTATATATTAGGCTATTGTATTGTGTGAAAGATATTGTAAATAGATTATTGTGTGCAAATTGCTCGTGCCTGTCATCTGGCATCAGAGCGAGATTAGTATGGAGAGTTAATTTGTGAAAGGGCAACCAATCTTGTAATGCCCCTGCATATGAATTTCATATGTAGTGAATGAGATTTTACAGTATATTAGCGGTGAATAAGTTCTGAACAGATCTGTAACTTTTCCAAGGCCGTATTATCATGCATATGTGATTTCGCTACTTCTCCACTGCATTTTGTGTCTCAGACCTGTGTCATTCTTGGATGCATTCTGACTGTATTTGGAAGAGTTTGCATCCTACGTGGAGCTGAAGCTGATACTCTAGCAAGGATTTGGTCGTTTTCTCTAGGCTCAAGCAACAATTGATCACTAATTTTTTAATTGGCATCATATCAAATCGTGTGGATTGTCAACTGCCTGAGAATATCTGCTGCATGTACGTCTATGGTGGAACGAACTGTGAAAGGAAGAGGATCTTTTGCATGTTCCATTGATTACGCACATACAAAACTGCACCTACTCAGTCTCTAGTGGCAACATTCAGTCAACCACATATCGGCAGTACTCTATAATCAAATCTGCCTATAACAGTTTGTATATACAGTTGATGGTTACATTCTGATTCAATGTTAATTGTTATTGGCATCAGATTGTGCTTTCAAACAATGGTAATGATCTTGCATTGAGCTCCGCCTCAAACCATTCCGTATAGCATATTTTTGGTTTATATGAGTCTTTTATAATCAATATGCCCTGGTTGATCACACTCACGCTTGGATCTCGCTGCATATGTTGGGTCAGTTCTGTCAGGGAAAAATTTGGTATTGACCGTTAATGTCAAGGGAGTAAGTAGATCATGTGAATTTATCTTTCCGTTTTCTACCTACATCTTGGTTGAACTGGAAAGTTGCATAAGGCTGACATTAAGAAAACATCGGTTGATGACATTTATGTGGCAGCCAGGATCGAAGTCACGGTGGAATCTAGATGTTTCCATTTTTGGTCACATCACATTCATTCTCGGATATTTCACTCTCACATAGGATCAAAGTGCAGTCTATACTCTTGGTCAATGAGAAAATCAAATACAGATTTGGTTGGACTCCTTTAAGGTATTCTATGGTTTCTAATTTTAGAGAGAGTTGTCAATATTTGATTTTATAGTGCCATCATGTGTCAATTTAGTCTTTGGTATTTTAGTTTGGTGTAAAGATAAGTGTCTTTCATTTTTACAATTACTCCAAATGTCTTTTAGTTTAGTTAAGTGACTCAAAAGTTGTCAAATCATTTTTCAATCATGTCAAGTTAATTTGTGTTTAGTCAATGTCAAATTAAGTCGTTACTAAAGTATTAATTTGTTAAAGGTGTCTATTGTGTTATGCTAATGGGGCATTAATTTTTTGATGTTTTATAAAGATCATTTTAAATGGTATAATCATTTGAGTCGAATTAAATTGTCAAGTTTGGAAAAGAGTCGAGTATTGTGTTACTAAAAGACATAAGTTGGCAAAATATCGTCGTTATTGTCAAAGTCCACTATCAAGTTATTATCAAGTCTTTTTCGGTCCATTGTCAAAAAGTCAAAGAGTCAAATATTGTAAAAATATTAAAAAATTGCCTTACGGCGCATTTGCGGATTTACCCGACGTCCTAGCAACCATTGAACCCCATTTACGATCACATCCAATTGAACTAGTAGCATGAAATCGGAGGACGGAGGCATTAGAGGTTGGAGGTCAATCAACGACCTCTCGTCAATCGCCAACGACGAGGCCGCATCAAGGTTTGGTGACATTTTTTCAGTTGCGTGTGTGGTGTGCTTTAGATTTCAGTATGCAATATTCTTGATTTCTTGGTTTGTAGAATAAGTGGAAATTTCACATTGAGGGGGCGGGGTTTCCAATTTTCAGTTTGTGTGTATGAGCAATAGAATTCAATAGAATTTCCTATGTTATTCCCTGCAATGAAATGTGATGAGGGCTGAAAATAGTACTTGGCACATCATGATGTGGTTGTAGGTAAACCACTTGAAAACCTTCATTTTTGGTTTGTGGTACTCCAATTGTAAAACCACCATTTTCGGTTCATGGTTAACCATTTGAAAACCATACGACGAGTTTGTGATCATCCTGCAAAGAAAAATCACCTAATCATGAAAGCAAGTGCAAGTATAAAAATAGGTTTTCCCCATGTTCACACTAAGGGGGAATATTAGGAAATTATTAATTTAGTGCTCTCTTATTCATATTAATTTGTAACGTAGGCATATTGGTAAGTGAGTTATAACAACTCATGAATATAGGAAATTGGTAAGATATTTAGTTGAGTTAGTTTCCTATATTCTAGGGAAACTACAACCTATATATTAGGCTATTGTATTGTGTGAAAGATATTGTAAATAGATTATTGTGTGCAAATTGCTCGTACCTGTAAGCAAAGCAAATTTTGAGATACATATAAGGTACAATGGACTTCATCCTAGAATACAAGAATGATCAGATCAATTCTTCTTGAAAGGATATACACACTCAGATCATGCAGGAAATATTGATGACAAGAAATCCACTTCTAGGTTATGTGTTCTCTTTGGAATTTGGTCCAATATCATGGGGAGTAAGAAACAAAACTTTCTTTCTCGATCTTCCACTGAAGCAGAATATCACATTGCAAGAGTTTTCTACGAAGCGCCATGGCTACGCCGCATACTTGAAGGATTAGGAGTACCACATAAGCAACCAACCATCTTGTATGTTGACAATGAAGGTGTTCTCAAACTTGTTTGCAATCCAATGTTTCATGAGCACATGAAGCACATCGAGGTACATGTTCATTTCATACACGAACATGTTCAACAACACAACATCTCGCACTAGTTATGCCCAACAACAGCTCACATGCAGATGTCTTCACCAAGTCACTTGCACAAAAGCTTTGAGGCATTCAGAGTCTCTATCTTGTTCACTTGAAACCATGCTAAATTAAGGGGGATGTTAGGTAGGTTAATTCACCGAGTAAATCCTCTTTGCATGAGTAATTCATACTCACATAGGTTATTATGTTAGGTGGATATAGTATCATATCTTCTTGTTTAGTCTTCTTGTTGCGTTGGTTTAACCCAACACTTTATTGTAAGTGTGTCTCCTATTTTGTAGAGTGTTGTTCCTATTATCTAGGACCCTATTTTGGTTGTCATGTGCTTATAACCATTACAGCCTATTATATGGTATGTAATGATCAAACTTGATAAATAGAATTCAATTGTTGAGTTTATTTGACCAGCCTGAATTCTTATCATTAACAAATTAAATAGTAGTTGACGTACTTTAGTTAAACACATCTAACTACCTCACGAAATGTAACTTTTTATGCTTGATAAAAATGAGCACAAACAAAATATTAGTGTATCTTACGCCTTTCATTTCTCTTCATTCTCTCTCATACTTGCTAACATTGCTATAAAAGCAAACTCCTCGAGGAAGCTCTATGGGAAGGGTATGAGCAGATAATATGAAGGGGCTCAAGGTTTGAGATTTTAGAAAGCCCTAGAAAGATCGTTGGGGTACGAATCGTAAAGTTGCACAATTCAAAACATCGTGCTAAGGCATGGGAGGTCGAGACAAAGAAATCATGATTTGTAGACTTAGGGAGACTTCACGATTTGTTGAGGAATGATGATGAAGAGGACATCATGAGCAAGAAGTGATCCACCCGTAATGTGAAGACCCACGAGTTAAAAGCAGAGAGCCCAAATGCAAGTCTTTCATGAACGTAAAAAACCCATGAGTTGAAAACAAAGACCAAATGCAAGCCTTTCCACGTGATTTGCATATCATGCCAAGGCACAAAGAAGAATCGGTTAGAAGGAAAATGGCAATAGGAGATCACATTAAGTCCAAAACGTGAAGGAAGAAAACAAAACACAAACCAAACTTCCGATTTCGTTAACATGTGACCAAAAAGAAAAAATCACAATTTCTTTCCAGGAAAGACTTTCACATGATTTGCAAACCACAACGAGTATTACCAAGCATTAATCACAATTTATACAATGTGATTTGCAGTCAACATATAAAAAAGGATATGCAACACAAATGAAGAAAGACACATATTTTTTTGATGCTAAAGCACAAGAGGAGAAAACGTGGCTGCAAAATCTGACACAAGGGCACATGATACGATTTGAAGAGATCTTTAGACCAATTTATAGTC